>MNCI01021551.1:308789-358836 GCA_015680685.1 Gnetum montanum
CCCAATAGTGTAACATTTGGTTGCCCAGCAATGGATACGTGGGTTTAGGATGTGTACAGAAAGTGAAAATGGATACTTATATTAGGATTAGCTTAATAGTAGTTAGTTAATTAATTTAGATTAGTTAATCCAATTCCTTATACCTACATTTTAAGCACACAAAACATAAAATACAAAATGATAAAAATCATATGCCTTAGTTATGCTTAACTATACCAATGTGCATCGCAAGTGTAATTGGGAGGACAACGATTAACCTTAAGGCTAGATTCACTTCCTAAAGGGTTAGTGCACTAGAAATGATAAAGTCCATGAAATTTGACTAAGTCATGCATGAACGCTTCATGATTCATATGGTTAGACATAGGGGTACCTCACCACTCATCATTGGTGCTTTTTCCGGGGACTTTGTTCATGGAATGTGTGCTATTTAGGTCTGAGTGAATACCAATAATATCGTTGTATGAACCTTGAAACATCGTGAAAACTTTGAGGCCTCAACGGTTCAGCAAAATCTTGCGAATCGGGTAAGGATTTACGACAAGTCGTGGCCCAGCAAGTTCCCTTTCCGGCTAAGGGTCTGTTCTGCCCTGCTATGCAGCATAACATAATAAACTCCAGAAGACAGAACAAGAAAAGGGGTGCATGATGGCAAGCCTTCAACTTTGCAAGTTTTCTATGTTTTGAAAAATCTTAACTTTTGGCATATTACGCTGCATTACACAACATAGCATAACGTAGCATAAAACAACGTAATGTTAAAAGGCAGTCAATTGCAACAACAGAGATGACAAGATTCAAGACCTTGATTTTCCAGTAAAATCTTAAGGCTTAAGCAAAGATCCGCAGCATGTTGCACATTTCAGCAAGTTTTCTTTTTCAGTTAAGGGGCCTATTACACTACATTACATAGTGTAGCGTAATAAACCCTAAAAGGATTGATCAGAAACAAAGGAAGCGTGGCGAAAACACTTCAATTTTTTTTGCAGGTTCGCTATTTTACATTGAATTACACTATGCAGCGTAATCTACCATGACGCAGCATAATACAAGCAACGACAGAGAGAGCACAATTCAGGTATCAGCAGTTCATATGTCACAATACGCTCTCTAGCATATTGCAACATAAACGAAGAACAGGTTTTTTCCAAAACTCCAACAAAAGTGGTTTATGACGCATTACGCTTCAGAGCGTAATGTAGGGTGGCACCACAAGCTTCAAATACAAACACACCAAGTCAACGGCATCTTGTAGGTTCAGGACACGCATCATCTAAATCGAATTTTTCTCCTGATCCTAACCTTATAAATATTCCAGTTGACAAAGATGAAGGGGTTGGCAAAAAATTTCCTTGGATTGACAAATTTTCTCCATGAGTGATTTTCTTTCATTGGCAATCGTTCACAACTTTTGGCAAAGATTAACGAGAGAGCAAAAGAGGATCAGTGATCGTAAGAACATCGGAAGTGATTGGCAAGAATCCTTGATCAGAAACAGCCGGTTAATAGATACTCTGCTTCGCGTCTGACTTCCTTGCGCCCAGATTAGCTAGAACAAGGTAGATTGACATTTTCTTGTTTTATCTTTAAATAGCTTTCTTGTTGTTGGCACGTGCTTCTTCCAAACTGAAGTCTACCTGTAATCATTGTATCCAACATATTTTGTTCATAAGTTAAATCCCAGATCTTGGGATTGCACGCTCTCTAAATCCGATCTCCTGTGTCCTATCTATACAGATTTTACAATCGCTTTAAATCATTTACATCATTTTCAATTACCTTCGAGATTAACGATATTATATCTCCTCATAAAAATCGTCATTTTTCCATCCAATTATTACAAAAATTTTACTGATTAAGTAAGTCCCTGTCTAATCGATAAGACCATTCAGGACACCTCGGATTCGTCTTCTCCAGCATGGCCCTTGCACAGATCTGGGGTTGGAACTGTGTACATGAACTTCTGCTTAGTATTTCCAACAACTAACGTTTTTCATCATTACAGTTTTCTGGCACTAGAAGGAGGGCCTTCATATCCGATCCGCACTTTACAGGTAGTCTTGTTAGTTGTCTATACCCATTGTCGGTTGATGTAAATGTAATACCTCCATGGTCGTTTACGAGATTGTGTGATGTAGATCAGTCGCTTCAATGATTTCTTTGGAATCCTAGAAGATCAAAAGCCCTGAATATTACCTTAGTTTTCCTTTTCCCTTGCAATCTTTATCCTTATCATCATTACTCTCGAACCACGTAGAGAATGGCTACATCAACCATTGCTATTGACACTGCCAACCTCGAGAATCCTTGGACCATGCAAGTTATGCCTCCTGTGGTCGAGCCACCAACTAGTCCGATGCAACCACGCCACTCCCTCAGGCTTCAAAACAAAGAGCCTAAGGGACACACTTAGTGCAGAGAACACTACAATTTCCTCTATGCTAAACTAGTAGCAAACAAGCCCATGTATTCACAAGAACTCAAAGAAAAATGAGAATACAAGTTCATGTACTGCAATGGAAAGGAATTTATTCCTTCATATAACACCACTGTACCCCTGACAAATCAACAAAAGTGGATCCTGGATCAAATGCTGATGGCTAAGACATTGACAGAACAATGAGATGAGTTGTTCCAAGATGAAATGCTTCATGATGGGCAAGACGATCTAGACTCCCACTCTGAGGGAGGCAGTGATGCTGATTTTGCCATAGCCCCTCCCTCCACGATGTCCCGTGTAAATCCATTGTTCATGGTTACCATGCCCTTGACACTATCTAATACTAACCGAGTCACACATTTTCCTCACCTACATTTTCTCTCTTCGACTATCCTTCCGGGCGACAGCCCGTTGCAAATCATTCCTTAGCAAGTGCAATTACCTAATCCATCTCATCGTGCACCTGCACCCATGTCGCCGCATGTACACACGGCACCTACTTTGCAATTACATACAACACCCACCTTCATCCCGACTCACATGACAGGGCCTGCCACTACAGCATGGTGGGTTCCAAACATGCCTCTTGTTGTGAATCCTATGCAGATGTCCCATCTCCTCCTTCATCAAAGCCAAGTACTGCAGGCGCTAAACCCCCTTACAGGATCGTTGTTACATGACCCTACCTGTAAATCAAGCAACTTCAATCACCCCTGAAGCACCTCTGCAGCAACTCCTTCCACCCCTGAAGCAACAGTGCCTCTGCAGCCAATCAAGTAACTCCTTCCACCCCTAAAGCACCTCCGCAGCCAAGGCCTAAATTTGAGCGTAAGGACCACTCAAATTACGTGACCCTACCTGTAAATCCTTCAGAACTTCTAAAGCAATTATTCGGAACTAGCCACATCCGACACAAGATGATGTCCGAGAATGCTCTGAAACGCCATAGGTGCCATTGCGAGCTGCTCAAGAACCCCTCCTTGGCCCAACCTAATGAAACGCCAGTCCCCACGAACTTTAGTCTAGACCGATTTTATGACTACCATCAATTGTATGGTCATGACATGGATTACTGTTGGACGTTGAAGGATGACATTCAACGCATGATCGATCACAGTGATCTCATCCTAGACAGCAGTAGTCCGACACGCCTAGAAAACCAAGCCATGCATGTGTACTGAGACTCGTTAAATGCAAATAATGCAGGGTACACTATCAATGTCGTAGCTATAGAGGGCGATGGTCAAGCACAGCCAAAGCAACCCTTTATGTTGCGAATGCCCCCTCGCTCACCCCAAACAGCGAGTCCATTAGCATCAATGAGTGGTGCTCCAAGGAAACCTTTTATCCTCTAAGCCCCTTCTCAGACCACTACTCAACAGCCCGTTGTTGATAAAGCCACAGCCTAGCCTGCACGTACGCCTAAGGCACCCTTTGTCATTAGGGAGCCAAAAGCATCAGCTGCCCCTCCTGTGCAGGGGAAAATCTCCAAGTCAACCCCCCAATCCCAACTTCATAGAAAAGGAGAAGGGGGTATGACAACTGATACGATCAAGGACCATCTTACGCTGGGGTTTCCCAAGCCTAAACACCTTGCTTCTATGCCCTTGGCCCTGAAACATCACAAAACTCTAAGCTTAGTACTTCTCCAATAAGAATCGAGCTAAGTCATGATGCTCCCCAGCATGACTAAAGCTTGAGGGCCCCATAGACAGCTTCAAGTAGAATCGAACTCAACAAGAAATAGTTCCTTGGGACCTGCAGACAACCACAGCAACATCTATTATCAAACATGGCAACTTTGGAGCTCAAGATACTTAGTTCTCACTAAGTATGTAGTATGTAGCATGTACGCCCAGTGTATACGCCCAACATACATTCCCAGCATATATGCCCAGTGTACACGCCCAACATACATGCCTCACATATACGCTTGACATGTATGAATGATGTGTACGCTCAGCATGCAATCCCAAAGATGGCATAGAAATGGCACTTCAGAGCAAGATTTTGTACAAAGCATCGACTCACAAGAATAGAGTAATTATCAAGTGTCATCATGGGCTCTAGAAAGTCAAATTTTGGTCTCGACATCATGCACTTTGGAGTTCATATGCTGAGCATGTACATCCTGCACGAACAATGTGTACACCCAGCATGTATGCCCAGCGTGTACGCTCAGCGTATACAACTAGCATGTACAATGTGTACGCCCAGTGTATACCAATCAATGCTCTCCAGAACCGTGTTAGATTAAGGCCAACCAAGCTACGAATCTACAAGCAGCATTCTCATGACATCCGAATTCAAATCTAAAGGCCAAATGACTTCTTTTGTTTTGATCAAGTTTGTACGCCGACTTCACACACCCAGCGTGTATACGCGAGCGTACAGCAGTATACGCTGGCGTGCAGCACGCTGTACACTTTTAAAATTTCATTCTTTCGCACTTGGTCAATGTGCCACATGTCACCTAACCTGAGAGTCCAGCACTCCATAGCCAATCATCCCCTCTCGGATCTGATTCTAATGCCTAAACTTATATAAAAATCCTAATTTTTCACTAGATCAGGGTGGGCAATTTTGAGCAAACCAGAGACAAAAAAAACTAGAGACACTGAGAAAATAGAGAAAAACAAAAACCTGTATGCTAGACCTCAACCCTGCACGTTGAGCATACAGCCTTCATGTTGTGCCTGTAGTTTAAACTAGCACACCATCATCCCTCTGCATCGACCAAGGCTCATCATCCGCCTTGTCTCAAATTCACAACTGCGTTAGACCGGTGCATTGTAACTTTTTGTTTTCCAATAATATTTTCACATTTCATTTGGTAAGATTTGTTACAGTTTTTCGTTCATTATTGTATTCTTATTGTTTACATTCTTTTACATTTACACTCCATTTTACATTGGTTACGCCATTTACGTATAACCCAGCGTACGGTATATCGATGTACATTCAGGAAAATCCTTATCTGATCCACGTGCGAACCACTCGAGGTACTCTACCTTCATTAATTCTAGCTTGCCCTCAAGTGAAGGTAGGGTCTTCTATGCTTGTCCATGGATCTCCAGGTTTCTGTTTCATTCCAGCCGGAGACCGACGATTTCGAATAGTATAAAAAATGGTGCTAGAAGTAGGGCCTGAAACTGTTTAAACTCACTTTGATCTCATACCCTGGTCTTCCCAGATTCACATCGCACCAACACTAGACCCAGCTCTAAAATTCTAGAATCTGCACCCCATTCTATAGAATTCCCAGCATCTACACGTTGCTCAGTCTACGCTGTACGCTGTAGACCCTGTCTACACGCTGTTCAGTATACCTGTACACTGTACACCGTAGACCCTGTCTACATGCTACTCAGCCTACCTGTACGTTGTACATTGTAGACCCTATCTACACACTGTTCAGTATACCTATACGTTGTACGCTGTAGACCCTATCTACACATTGTTCAGCCTACCTGTACGTTGTACGCTGTAGACCCTGTCTACACACTGTTCATTATACCTGTATGCTATATGTTGTAGACCCTCTCTACATGCTTAGTATACCTGTATGTTGTATGTTGTAGACCCTGTCTACACGCTACCCAGTCTACGCTGTATGCTGTAGACTCTGTCTATACGCCGCTCAGCCTACCTATACGCTGTATGCTGTAGACTCTATCTACACGCTGCCCAGCCTACCTGTACGTTATATGCTGTAGACCTTGTCTACACATTTCCCAGTCTACATTGTATGCTGTAGACCATGTCTACACGCTACTCAGCCTACCTGTATGCTATACACTATAGACTCTTTACGCTGGTCGTTGGAGCCTATACGCTGAGATCTAGTCTATACGTTGTACGCTGTGGACTTAGGTGTACGCTCCGATAAGTATACCAATTTCATATCCCTTTCACCGTGTTATATTCACAACTGTTCACCATGAACACCGTGAACCCCAACGCCTCAACCAAGCCTATCACAGATATCATAGGCCCCATGGCCGTTCAACAACCTGTAGTACAATCCACGGTAGGGCCTCACCGCTCTCTCAAATTGTAAGGGAGGAACCCATCATTTAACATTATAACTCAGGAGCAATACAATTTCATATGCATAAAAATACAAGCTGGCCTAGCCGTGGATCAAACCGAAATGGAGGTTAGAAGATAATATGAACTCTTCCATAGGGGAGGACATGAGTTCATCCCTTCTCCGTATGATATCATCCCTNTCAAGCACAGATACCTCAACAGGAATCATCCACGGTTATCCCTACTCCTACTGTAACCGATGCGCAACTCAACACACTTTCCCTTGCTATTCCCCTCGTTGCAACAGTATCCCCATTCTCGCAAATAGGACCTCCTCAAAATAATGTAGGAGTAACCTTCCCTCCCCAAGTGATCGGGATGCTGCATGTGATACTAGCTTCTACATCCGCTCACTATATACCGTGGATCCAAACCTAAGGAGCATCCTTTACAACTGTAACTCAACAAGTTCAAGGTGTTCCTACACAAAGTGTGACCGGGCAATGGGCAGTGATTAGTGCTCAACCGCATCAACTCCCTCACTATAACATACCACCTCACACAATTTTACCAGCTAACATCCCTCAAGGACAACCACAACAACAACAACAACCCCTTACCTACAATGTGCCGCCCCTAACACCACCCACCACCAATATTCCGCAAATGCAGCCTCCAACCACACAACTTTCTTCCTTCCAACCCACTATCCAACAATCTAACCTATATACTGTACAACATCCTCAACCTACTATCTCACCTAGTGCCCAAGACTGGGTTGATGTGAAAAAGCTAATGCAGAAGCTAACTGACGAGGTCAAATGCCTCAAAACAGCCACCGAAGGAGAGCTCAAGGTATTGGACTTCTATCACGAGGACCCTATTAGCTCTGCAGTTCCACCTCTAACACTACCTAAGGGTGTTTCCTTATCCATGCTGACTAAATACAATAGGAAGATAGACCCTAATGCTTACCTTATAACTTTTAGACTAGAATGTGCACTACTTCAGGCATGGCCACATGCCATTCTGCGAGTGTTCCCCATGTCGCTCGTAGGGAGAGCATTTGATTGGTATTGGGCCTTGCCACGAAACTCAATATCTTCTCTAGAAGATTTGTTACACCAATTCGTTACTAGGTTTAAGTATAACTCGAAGCCTGAAGTAACACTTGATAGCCTCATACAGGTCAAGTAAGCACCGCATGAACCTATCCAAAAATTCATTCAACGGTGGAGTGCTACCCTCAACGAGCTCCACGAGCCAATCCTAGAGACGTATCTCCTCACCATCCTAAAAAGGACTATCAATGATTTTGTCAAGTCCAAATTATATTATCTCAATGCACGCACTCTTAGTCAAGCATTTGTACAAATTAAGAACATAGAGGAGGTAGCCCAAAATAGCCATGACCTTGCCTATTCAGCCTTTAGAAACCAACATAATAAGAAAGACAAAGAAAAGGCTAAAACACCTATAGCGGCAGTAGCAGAAACACAACAAGCAAATGCAAGACAACAAAGCAAATCGCTCTCTACCCCTACTAATTATGCTAAACCTGCTCCTGCGACAGCACCAGAATCATCTGCATCACAAAACCCTACACTAGGTCGTATGAGAAACTTTGAGAGGAAGGACCCCTCTCAATATACGCCATTGCCCATGAAACCATCACAGTTATTCGACCAACTCTTGAAGGCCAGACTGATGAAACATAAATAGTTGTCCCCTGCAGTGATCCAAAGACATGATCGATTCTGTCAACTAGTTCAGAACCCAAGCCTGGCAACACCAGATGAGCCCCCGGTTCCAAAAGGCTTTAGAATGGATCGTTTTTGTGATTATCATCAACGTAATGGGCATGGAACTGACTATTATTTCACCCTAAAACAAGATATCCAATGGATGATCGATGGAGGTCAAATCACTTTTGATGAAGCCAACTGAGTCCAACCACAAAACCAGGCCATGGGCATATATAAAGATTCTCTAAATACCAAAGAAGCACCATATGTAATTAACACCATCTACTTCGATAACAAACTGGAAACACCTAGGATTAACACCATCCATTCTGATCATGAGCAGCAAATGCCTAAGAGACCATTTGTAGTGCACATTCCTCCCACTGTACAAACACCTATGCCTCAACCATCATAGTCCCCACAAAAACCTTATGTCATCCGAGTACCCCCCACTGTAGCAACTTCTATCATACCACCACGTGAAAAACCATACGTGGTGTGTGTACCTCCCGCCACTACTACCGCAAACACACAATCACCTCCTACTCGGCCTGCTCCCTACGTAGTCTAAGTATCACCTGTGGTCACAACTACGGAGGTACAACCTCTAGCTAGGCCAACTCCATATATTGTTAGGATACCCAAACGTCCTAATGACCACCAATCCTCCACTCCGCAAACACAGAATAAATCGGTTCCCTATGTCATCAAGATGCCTAGCTAGCCTGACACTCAACTGCATTCAGCCATCTAACCGCAACCCCACCCTACTCCATATGTTGTACAGGTTCCAAAGCAACCTGAGGTTTCAAAACCAGCTGTACCCCCACGCCACACACGAGAACACCTGGTAGACAAGCTTACACGGGAACGCTTGGAGAAGGAACGTCAACGACTAGCCTTAGGACCTCCCAAGCCTACCCTGCTAAATGCAATGCCCATGACATCACCTAACAATAAACCAAGCACAAGCTATGAGGGTGAATCATCTGGAAAGCATGATACATCTAGATCAATGATTATGGGTGAAAATGATAAGCCAACTACGCATGAGATAAAACTGTTGGGCCCGATGGACCAAATGACTATCGACAAACATACACCCAACAGTAAAGATTTAGCAACAGCTCTAACATAGGTCACGCAGGTGCTTAAACAAAAAAACACTTCATTAAGCTTATACGACTTGGTGTTAACCTCTCAAACCCATTGTGAAGCCCTAGTGCGCATGTTAACATCCATCCCAGTAAATGAAGACTTACCTCCAAACGAACCTTCAATTCATATGGTAATGTATTCACCCCAAGGATTGATGCCTAAGCCATTAGGTTTTCACAATGACAACATCAAAGTGGATGAGAAAATGGGAGAAGTGACAATCGCACCTATGTTCATAATGATACGAATAAATCAATTCAAGATACATAGGGTGCATGTAGATGATGGAGCCCCTACAAACGTAGTACCTTATCCCATTGTCGAAAAATTAGGGCTTACAGAACTAATTAGACCAACCACCACCACGTGTTTGAAATCGTTCAGTGGATCACACGTAGTAGTGAAAGGCACTGTGACTTTGGACTTTATAGTAGGGGATCAATTCCCCACATTTGTCGACTTTGTGGTCATCGATGAAATGCCAGGGTTCAATTTAATATTGGGAAGGCCCTGGTTAGCCCAACTAAAAGTAGTCTCTTTCCCCATACACCAAGAGATTCACTTGCCTTATGAAGGTGGTAAAATCATTATACCTGGGGAGGCTACTACACCTACCATCTCATCACATACAGATACAGACCAAGGCTTGGAGGTTAAGTTCGAAGAGCCTAAACAAGATGATACAAATGAACAACAAAGATGCACGCCACCAGTAAGTAATAATCTATTAAACATAAAGAAAAATTTACCCAACACAAAAATACTCGGGTCTGAAATCATACATATATAGCCTCACCTAGAAACTACAACAAACGTAGAAACTACAGTACATGCAAAAACACCAGAAAGCACCAACGCGGGAGCTGTTCCATCAGACGTCCCTTGGGCCGAATTACCATTCAATGTGATCAGTGAAGGAGACACTGAATATAGAATCATACCCATTAACGCTAATCCTAATGTTAAAATGAGGAAAATCAAAAAATCACTAAGCCAATAAACGACATTCAAGTTCGAAACGATGTTAAACTATATTCACAGTCCGAAACGATGTTAAACTATTACATGTCCGCAACGACATAAAACTAGCCACGATCAGAAATGGTCGATCTACCAAGAAATCCACCAGCATCACCTGAAGCTTCCCTTGTTTACACATGGTCCGAAATCGCCTTAAACTAGTGCATGGGGCCCGAAATGGCCTTAAACTAAACCATTTTCTTACACTTTGTTTTGCCCACCAATTCAAGTTCATTATTCGAATTTATGCTTATATCGTCGTGTTATCAATAACAGTTTTTTCTTCACATTTTCCTTTTCACAATTATCCTTCGCTTATAATTACATTCCTACTTGCATTCCCACTTCGTGCATTACACTTAAACAACAAAAAAAAAACCAAAACATTTTACATTGCCGCATTGTGTTTACATTTAAACTCAAAATTCACAAAAAAAATATATAGAAATGTATATATATACGGTTAGACAAGTACAACGGTTAACTAATTCCATTCACCAGTTCAGTTATACAAAAATGTATATATATATGGTTATGAGCTAGGATAGCTTTAAAGTCAAAATTAAGCATCAAGGATGGGAGGGCTCTCCCCTTCAAACTCGCCAGCACCATGGGTCCCTGCTCCGCTGGGGCCACCTTCTTGAACATCGTCGTCGCCTCAATCCTATAAAAAGCAAAAGAAACAATCAACACAAGAACAAAAGCGAAAACTCCCAAACGTTATTCAATGAACAAAATTCACAACAACAAAATGCTTACTGTAGGAGACCCCCCTAAATCGAATTCCAACCGACGGAGAATTTCTTCCTCTAAGACGCTAGCCCAGTCAGTTCCATTGAGGCCCAGATCAACGTTCGCTAAGGCCTTCCCCTTGTCAACCGTTGACCATGTGGGACGTTTCAAGGGGAATTCACCCATACAGACCTCCCTAGAATCATTCGTAATCACTCTTGTGGGCGATTCCATCTCAACAGTGGTATTCTTAGCAAAGGTATCAAATGCAGAACGTAGACCCAGACCCTCTACGAACATTTCAAGCTGACGCTTCTCTATAAGTACTTCTTTTAATGATTTCTTGTAATGATGCTTGTGGTTATTCTCATCTTGAACCCACTTTCGCACCATGAAAGTGAAAGCCTTCCAATCCTGACACTTAAGGTTTAGCAAATCTATCTGGGCCTTACGCTCCGCTAGTTTCCGAGTTAGTGATGCATGGCAATTTAGCAAGTTCCAATATCTGGTATAAGTGATCTCGGAAGTTCACTAGGAATGATCACTTGTTAATTTGGTCGAGGTGAACTCATGATGGGCTTTAAGATCATCACGATCATCCAATAACTTAGAAACCTCTTTTTCCCTTGCCTGGATCTGCAACCATAGCTGTTCAATGGAGCACCTATAGGTCCAAAGAGATTTGACGTTATGCACAAAACATTTTGCCACCTCATCATAGACCTATCTCGGTATCTGTTCAACCTCTAGTAGTAGTGCAGGCAAGCTCTTAATAAAAATAGCCTCAGAAGGATCCCACTTCAGTTTAGCTCCTACCCACACAAAAATGAATAGGCATTAGATCTTAAATGGCGAAAAAAAATTGTGAAACTTGAAGGTTGCAAAATGCTTGAGACGTCTATACCTATTTTAGGGTGAGCTTGCTGAATGCATTCGACCACCTCATCAATGATACTGGTAATGAAATCTATTTTTCTTGGCATCTTGGTCTAAGTAAATGGTTCATGAGTACGAGATGGACTAGCCTCAATGGTCATTTCAGGGGGAGCCACCATCATAGGCACTTCTAACTGCATTGTAGGAATCATCCTAGTTTCAATATCTTCATCTGGCAGTGATAAAAAACATAAAATTAAAACCACATAATGGAAACAATGATTCACAAGGCAACACAATAAAACAAAAGGGAATATACCGAATTCTCTATTCCCTTCTTGGTTCGGAGGGTCACCAAGGTCCAATCTTCCTTTAAGGAAGCTATTAAACATTTCATCAACACCATCCCGGTCATCGACTAGTTCTGTCTCTGTGGTGTCTTCCACCAGCTCTTCGATCACTTCCACCTGATCTTTGTCAATCTCTTCCTCCTCAATTATTAAATCCGTTGGAACTTCCTCCTCCTCGATAATGGTTTCTATCTCCTGTCTTCTCACTTCCCGAGTCAAGTTTGAAGACATTAGTTTCATGTAAGCGGTCAAAATGAAAAAACAATGAATAAGACAAAAATGACAATACAATAAGTGCATCAAACTTACTTACCTCGAATAGGAATTTTGAATCGTATTCGCTTCACCCTTGGCTCTTCCATAGTTGAGGCCACCTCTTTAGGATGTTTGCACTTCTGAATCTTCGATTTGGCTTTCCCGATGGTCTCCTTGATCACCCGATCAGCCCTCTTAGTAGTATAGGGCACATTGTCTAGTTCCAACCCCACACTGTCACGTGTATGAATTGAAGTACCAGATGATCCCTCTGTTATGATGGAAACCAATTCATTGATCCCCTCGGGTGCATCTTGAGACTCAGCTACCTCGAACAAATGGTTAATCCATGGGCGAGATAATTGAGTACGATCCTACAAAACATATTTATTATCTACATGAACCACCAAAAATTTGGCCAGGCAACGTATATAACCTGTGAAGAACGTGAAGGTAAAATGGGACTGCACCTCAACGTTTGAACGTAATCACACTATCTCCCTATTGAAACCTCACAACAAAAATTGGGCCCAATTATAATGCATCCCGGTCTCTAAAATGGTCTACATGATGCACACAGCTTCCACCCCAAGACTCTTCACTTGAGATAGGGATTTAGGAAACACCCGTGCCCTAAACAGGGGATACAACTCATTGACTTCCACCACCTTTGATGTTCCCTGCATAGGGAACCCTTTAGAGCCCTTGAGATTGCCCAACCAATCTTCCAGCTCACGCACCACATGGAGCTCTTTCTGCACCCTATCCAAAACCATGTTCATACCATCTACCGGGACACCAAAGAGGTCTGAAAAGAACTCGGCTGACAAATCAAAAACTATTTTGACACTCTTGATACGGGTGCTGTAGTAAGTGACAGAGTTGTTAAACAAATCAACAATTCCAATCATTTCAGCTATAGATACATCAGGGCTTGGGGTTGTGAATAGCTTCATGAGGCTAGCATCATTCAAAAAATGGACAATAGATAGTGGGGCATTGGTATGCAACCATCGTTGTGCCTTGCCGACCTCCACAAATTTCATCGACAGGGTGCTCTCAGTCCGCCCTGTCGTAATAGGGTCTCCGCCGGGGGGGACGTTAACTACAAACACACTGTAAAACCATAGCACTAGTATGACCAATGTTGCGGCTGAACAAATAGATTAAGGCATCATAGAAATATCATCACTTACCTTCAGTCATGGGCTTCACGTTGCTAGGACCCAAGTTAGTATCACAGGGGAAAATCGGTCCATTACGTGACCAATCTCCATACAGCCACCCTCGAGCTGCGCATTACGCAAACACCTTGGAAAATTGCTTATGAAAATGAACAATGTCACCCTTAGTCTGAGCTAATACAGCTCCGCGAAGGGTGGGACCTGCCATGAAGGTCTCTAAAGTGGTGTGAGCCAGTGCAAGTCCATCATCATTTATGCATATTCCATCTTTGTCAACTTGGGGCCTCCACAAGAACGGTCGTCAGAGTAGTAGCAAACACTAAACAACAGAATAGAAACGACAAGTTAAACAACCTTACCTCTCTACCCTGTACACCGTGCTTGGAGGGTTCTGAAATAATGTGTGCACACGCATAGCCAAAAATAAGGTGCTATTGAGATAGTGAGGCCCACATGGTAATAAGTCCCATACATGTGATAATGGATGGGTAGATCTAGGCCCTCCAAAGGGATCGTCCTCAATCGCAAGCGGTACCTTGTCAATGTCAATCGTGAAAGCCGTGACGCTGTTTGAAGATCCTAGCAACATTGCTTCAAGCACGCTCCACGCTACTTGTTCGCTTAGATGGGACCATATCACTACCTTGAATTCATCTAAAATGAAGGCAAGAAACTCATAGGCCCCCTCCCTGAACCATGCCCCATTTTTATCAATAGTCAGATCAGGGGCAAGTTTGTTGGTATCAAGGGGCCCAAACTAGGCCAGTACCCTAACCAGCTCAACCACTAAGAGGAAAGGCTCAGGATCCCTGCAAATAACTAGAATGCCATGGCAAATCAGTTATACATGAAAATGAAATAGAGAAATGAAATTCCATGTTGAAGGCCAATACTTTGAAAAAGCAAAAACTGTTTACGCCTAGTGTGCAAACCCTACACGCTGCCAAAACTCTTTACGCCCAATGTGCAGACCCTACATGCTGCAAAAACTATTTACGACTAGCATGCAGACACTGCACGCTACAAAAACTATTTACACCCAGCGTGTAGACCCTACATGCTGCAAAAAATATTTACGACTAGCATGCAGACCCTACATACTGCAACAACTGTTTATGCCCAGTGTGTAGACCCTGCACGTTGCAAAAACTGTTTATGACCAGTGTGCAGATCCTGCACGCTGCAACAACTATTTACGCCCAGCATGCAGACCCTGCATGCTGCAAAAACTATTTAGGCTCAGCGTGCAAACCCTACATGATGCAAAAACTGTTTACGCCCAGCGTGTAGACCCTGCACGCTGCAAAAACTATTTACTCCCAGCTTGAAGACCCTGCACACTGCAAAAACTATTTACTCCCAGCTTGAAGACCAGCGTGCAGACCCTGCATGCTACAACAACTATATACGTTGAATGTACAGACCCTGCACCCTACAAAAATTGTTTACACCAAGCGTGCAGACCCTGCACGGTACAAAAACTATTTACGACTAGCATGCAGACCCTGCACGCTACAAAAACTATTAACGCCTAGCGTGCAGATCCTACACGCTACAAAAACTGTTTACAACTAGCGTGCAGACCGTACACACTGCAAAACCTATTTACGCCCAGCGTGCAAACCCTACACACTGCAAAACCTGTTTACGCCCAGCATGCAGACCCTGCACGCTGCAACAACTGTTTACGCCCAGCGTGCAGACCTTGCATGCTGCAAAAACTATTTACGCCCATTATGTAGACCCTGCACGCTGCAAAAACTGTTTACGCTCAGCGTGCAAACCCTGCACACTGCAAAAATTATTTACACCCAGCATCCAAACCCTACACGCTGCAAAAACTATTTACGCCCAGCGTGCAGACCCTGCATGCTGCCAAAACTGTCTACACCCAGATAGCAAATACAAATGAAAGTAATTAACTGAGGTGAGATTAGAACCTACCTGTGTGCCAATCCAGGCCACGATGGAATCCTAGGCCTAGGCAAACACTGCAGCATGGCCTCACTTTCCTCCGCGAAGGTCAAGTCAGGCCCCTTCCTCCCCTGGCCTTCTACCTCCTTGCCCTTGCCCATTCCGACGTCCTGTATGCTAAATTTCATAGGTTCACGCTAGAGTTTGATCCTACACACTGAGCTAAATCCTGCACGCTGGGGTTTGGTTCTCTACGCTCATGTGGGGGTTTTGTTCTCTATGCTCACACTGGGGTTCGGTTCTCTACGCTCACACTAGGGTTTGATTCTCTACACTCACGCTGCAACTGAGGTTTACGCTCACACTGCAACTTAGGTTCACGTTGCCTTTGACAACTAATAGGTTCACGCTCACGCCCGCTAGCATATATATAGTGCCGTGTTGACCCTGTCGTCACCGCCACCGCCGCCTTTAATATTTTATTGATTTTAATCAAAATTGTTCAAAGTACAAAGTATAGGAAAATGCAAAACAAAATAATGAGATAATGAACACTACTAGATACCATATTCCCTGGCAAAGCAATTTCGGTTGCCCACACTGAACATTTCGGTACAAACTCTTCAGTACAGATCACACATCAACTAGGTGTCATCAAAGCACAGGTTCGGCCCGGTAAGGCCTTAAACTGCAACATTCAGCCCGGTAAGGCCTTAAACTACCACATTCGGCCCGGTAAGGCCGTAAACTGCCACATGCGGCCCGGTAAGGCCTTAAACTACCACATTCGGCTTGGTAAGGCCTTAAACTACCACATTTGGCCCGGTAAGGCCTCAAACTGCCATGCATCCAAATATGATGATAAACTACCACCGTATACGTATACATGATTTGCGTTGCCTAGAAACACGTAACAACCCCTACCAGCTCACTTTGCCCTCTATTTCTTGGCAAGAGCGAGCCCGATGGATTACTAGCATCTATTCACGCCATTGATCATCAATGGACCATACAGAAAGATCACAAGAGAAATCAACATAAATTCCATCAACTAACAACACAGTCATAGCCTCAACACAACAAACATTAGACAGCTACAAAGGTATGACAAAATCCCTTGACATAGAAGCTGATAGCATCATTGAAGACCCTTTGACAGAAACCCCCATCGCTATGCCTAATGGTGAAGTTAAGATATTAAAATTGAGTATACTATTGCACCTCAACTGGCCAAAGACATAGAACATGTGCTTTGAGACAACATAAAAGCATTCACTTGGTCTTACACTGACATGCCCGGGTTAGATCCTCGAATCGTTTAGCACAATATTATACTCGATCCAAAATTAAGGCTAGTAAAAAAAAGCACAAAAGGTTAAGCCTGAGGTGGCGTTGGTAGTTCATAATGAGATCACCAAACTCTATCAAGCAGGTTTCATTTGGGTTGTTGACTACATTGATTGGGTATCCAATATGGTCATTTTCCTGAAGAAGAATGGAAGCATTCACCTATGCATTGACTTCTGGGACCTCAACGTTGCAACCATAAAAGATGATTTCCCCCTACCCAGCATCGATCAACTTGTTGACTCAACTGCTAGGCATGCCTTGTTATCTTTTATGGATGGCTTCTCAAGATATAACCAGATATGCATTAACCCATAGCATTAGCTCTGGACTACCTTTATGACACCGTGGAGTACCTTTTGTTACACAATGATGTCATTCAGTCTCAAGAACATTGGGGCCACATATCAAAGGGCAATGACATTTATTTTTAATGATTACATGCTACATTCGCTCAATCATTATGTAGATGACATCGCAATTAAATCAAAAACACCATAGCAACATATCCAAGATTTAGATTTGATCCTAAAACATTGCTTAAAATATGAACTTAGGCTCAACCCAAAGAAATGTGTTTTTGGAGTAAAAACAGGAAAGATGTTAGGCTTTGTAGTGTCAGAAATAGGAATACGAGTGGATCCGGATAAGGTTAAAGCTGTCATCAATCTAAAACCACCAAGCAACATTACTAAACTTCAGGGTCTACAAGGTAGATTACAGTTCATCAGGTGCTTCATAGAAAACCTAACGGACAAGTTAAAACCCATGAACCACTTGCTACGAAAGAATGTCCATTTTGAATGGACTCCACAGTGCTAGGAAGCCTTCAACCACATTAAAATAGCACTAGCTCAGCTACCAATAGTGTACCCTCCACAAAACAATAAACCCTTCTACATCTACCTCACCACGTCGGATTCATCCATCGCTTCTATGCTCTACCAGAAATGAGACGATGGAACTGAAGTCCCTATTTATTATTTAAGCCATGCACTAGTGGCCCACGAAAAGAAGTACAACAAGGTGGAGAGGTCATGTTTAGCCCTTGTCTTTTCCCTGAAGAAATGGCGACATTACCTCTTCCATAACCAAGCCAACATAATCTGCAAAGATAATGTGCTCAGGGACATCACTGGTAACATTTACAAGTCAAGCAGAATAGCATGTTGGAAAGCCATAATAGCTGAATTCGACCTACATTACATAGCGCAGTCATCAGTCAAGGGTCAAGCCATAGCGAACCAACTGATTACATCACCAACACATAATCAAGCAACAATAGAGCTAGAGTTTCCAGATGAACACGTGAGTGCGATAGACATAGTTCCCGATGAGTACAAAGCTATTTTGAACTTTGATGGAGCATCCACCTCTTGAGGGGGGAGTGCTGCCACCGTCATCACCTATCCCTCTAGGGAGATCCAACCCTTTGCTTACCGCTTCAACTTTCTTTGTACCAACAACATAGCAGAATACGAAGGTTTCCTTAGGGGCCTTACGGCAACATTAGCTTCCAACATCACATGACTTGTAGTCAGGGGAGACTCACAACTGGTTTTAAACCAAGTCACAAACATTTATACATGCAAAGCACAACATTTACAACCATATTGTGACTTAGCTAAACACTTACTAAAGCAATTCAAAAATATGGATGTGCAACATGTTTCTGGAAACGATAACACCATTGTAGATGCACTAGCCACGCTAGCTCTAAACATATCGCCTAACATGTTTCACATGTTGCCTAGATCTATAATCAGTTGTGCTAAACCCATAACTGATACTCTTGATGAATTACCGATCGCATCCGTTAGTACAACACACACAATAGAATGGTATGATTACATAAAAGAATATCTTCTATGCGGTGAAACGCCACAACACCTAACAAATGCACAAAAATATGTAGTATGAAAACGTTCTCGACAGTATGCATTGATAGGAGACACGTTGTGTCATCAATCCTATGAAGGCATACTGTTAACATGCGTTAGTAGCACTGATGCCCAAACCATCGTCGAGCAAGTACATGATGGACTATGCGGAGGGCACATAGCACCTAAAGCAATGGCAACGAAAATAAGATGTTTGGGCTATTATTGGCCACACATGGAGTATGACTGTCTCTCCAAAGCCAAAACGTGCAGTATCTATCAAAAACATAGCAATCTGATACATGTTCCATCAAATGAGTTGCAGGGGTTAGACCTTATCGGGCCAATAACACCCTCATCTTCTGCAAGGCATAGCTTCATCATAACCGTGACAGAGTATTTCACGAAGTGGGTAGAAGCTATTCCCCTTAGAAAAACCACATCCAAACACATATGCAACTTCGATCTCGAAAACATTATGACCCGTTTTGGCATTCCCATGATCATCATCACTGATAATGGTCCATAATTCAGCAGTGCCGAAACCAAAACTTTCTGTGAAAGCCTAGGGATCAAACATTCATTTTCATCCCCTTACTACCCTCAAAGCAATGGACAAGCTAAATCCACAAATAAAACCATCATTACAGTACTTAAAAAGATGCTTACCCAAAGCAAGAAAAGATGGCACGAATAGCTAGTATATGCGTTGTGGGCTTATCGTACTACGCATCAAACTTCCACAGGTAAAACGCCATATAGTCTTGTTTATGGTTCAAAAGTTGTTTTACCCTTGGAGTTACAAGTACCATCTTTAAGGATCACACTCTCTGGACTCCTCGATGAAGGGCAAAACAATGACCTACAGATTATTGACTTGGACTCAGTGGAGGAGGAATGTATACGTGCGCTCGATTAGATTGAGTGGTACCAAAAATGAAAAAGACAATGCCATTGACACGATGTTCATAAGCGCCCTATGAAGGAAGGAGACCTTGTACTCAAAGCTGTTCAAGAACACCCAGACAAATTCTCAGCCAATTGGGAAGGGTCCTACTTGGTCACCAAAGCGTACGAAAACAGAGCATTCAAATTAGCTGACATGGAAGGAAATGAGCTTGCAAATCCAACCAACCATTTTTTCTTGAAACCATTCCACATTTGAGCATGGACTCAGGTACGAGCTCATCCTGGCATCATGATGGTAAACTGATACCATAGCTCGTCCTGGCCTCATGACGGTAAACTGATACCATAGCTCGTCCTGGCCTCATGACGGTAAACTGATACCATAGCTCGTCCTGGCATCATGATGGTAAACTGATACCATAGCTCGTCCTGGCATCATGATGGTAAAATAATACCACAGCTCGTCCTGGCATCATGATGGTAAAATAATACCACAGCTCGTCCTGGCATCATGATGGTAAACTGATACCACAAGACATCTTCAATGACAATAAACTAGCACCCATCTGGTATGACATTTAACTGCCACAATCTCATTCGCCAGAGTCCGCTAAGACTATAAACTGGTTTGCCTCTTCACGGTCCACCAAGACTAGAAACTAGCAATGTACCGTCCGTCACGATGCTAAATGGGCAATGTCCAATGGGTCATGACATAAAACTAACCCACAATGATCTGCTATGACTATAAACAAGCGACTTCATCTCTAGCCTCCCGATCTGGAGCTGCATTCAAAATTCATCAGAGCTATTGCCTCGCTCGCCATCAGCCGATCCTAACAACATTGCTGCTATTCATATACAGTGCCTGAAATCTCATCTGGTGCCTTTGTTTTATCAGTAGCTGTTCAAATCTAAGCTTCCTTACTCACTCATGGTTTTCTTGTCTTCTTGGAGTTGAGTTTGCAGGATGACACTCAGAGGTGTTCGTACAAGAATGCACTTTGTCACAGCGACGAGGTAAGACGTTGTTCATTTCACACGTGACAAGACCAATCAAGCCATTCACTAGTACATCTCCCCTTACATATCCCATCTATCCCTCAGCATCTTCTACTTAGTTACATCCCAGACACACCCAGTACAGCCTGAAACATTGAACACACTGTTGAACACTACACCACTCTTAAGCAGTTGCAACCCACCACATGGCATCTGAGCATGCACATAAGATCAAAAAAAAATGCGGCCCTTCCCATATAAGCCCTTGGTGGGAAGGCAGTTGCCTTGAAAGCAAATGCTCATGTCTTAAACAATCAAGTAACATCTCGTTGCATGGCTTTGTCTCTCCGCCAATAGGTTCCCTCAACACACTAAACAAAGGCCCTGTTCCTCCAAAGAACGCAACACATCATCACGTGCCTTTGGTTGTGCCAACATCCTCTTAAACACCAAACAAGAGTCTTATGCCACCAAAGGACGTACACATCATGTTTTGATCCCAAATCCACTAAAAAATGGCTAGACAATAGCTATTGACAAAGATAAGTATGACCCGCATACATACCCAGACATCCTCTTCACCATGCACAAGCCCTTGATTGGTTACCAATCCCTATAGTTCTCATTTCCCTATCCAATAAAAATTTCATTTAACTAATCCTATGTACTATTGAACATGGTACGATGACCTCTAGCCAGGTGCCAAAGGACAATGTCTCTATCAATTTTCTTGTGGTGTTTTGTACTTCTTTGTCAACACTTCTCGGGTTGATTCCTCCAAGCGTCAACAAAGAGGGGCCAATGAAACACCACAAAACTCTGAGCTTAGTACTTCTTCAATAAGAATCAAGCTAAGTCATGATGCTCTCCAACATGACTAAAGCTTGAGGGCCCCACAGACAGCTTCAAGCAGAGTCGAACTCAACAAGAAACAGTTCCCTGGGACCCGCAGACGACCACGGCGACATATGGTATCAAACATGGCAACTTCAGAGCTCAAGATACTTAGTTCTCACTAAGTATGCAGTATGCAGCGTGTACACCCAGTGTATACGCCCAGCATACATTCCCAGCATATACACCCAGCATATACGCCCAGTGTATACGCCCACCATACACGCCCAACGTACACGCCTCACATATACCCTTGGCATGTATGAATGACCCGTACGCTCAGCATGCAATCCCAAAGATGGCATGGAAACGGCACTTCAGAGAAAGATTTTGTACAAAGCATTGACTCACAGGAATAGAGCAATTATCAGGTGTCATCATGGGCTCCAAAAAGTCAAATTTTGGTCTCAACATCATGCACTTTGAAGTTCATAAGCTGAGCATGTACATCCTTCATGAACAATGTGTACGCCCAATGTATACGCCTAGCATGTACAATGTGTACGCCCATTGTATATGCCCAACATGTACAATGTGTATGCCCAACATGTACACCCAGCATATACCAATCAATGCTCTCTAGAACCGTGTCAGATTAAGGCCAACCAAGCTAAGCATCCATAGGCAGCATTCTCATGACATCCGAATTCAAATCTGAAGGCCGAATGACTTCTTTTGTTTTGATCAAGTCTATATGCCGAGTTCACACACCTAACATGTATACGCTAGCATACAATAGTATACGCTGGTGTGCAGCACGTTGTACACTTGTAAAATTTCATTCTTTCGCACTTGGTCAATGCACCACATGTCACCTGACCCTAGAGTCTAGCACTCCACAGCCAATCATCCCCTCTCGGATCCGAGTCTAACGCCTAAACTTGTATAAAAACCCTAATTTTTCACTAGATCGGGGTGGGAAATTTTGAGCAAACCAGAGAAACTGAGAAAATAGAATAAAACAAAAACCTGTATGCTGGACCTCAACCTTGCACGCTGAGCATACAGCCTTCATGCTATGCCTGGAGTTTAAACCAGCACACCATCATCCCTCCACATCCATTGGGGCTCATCGTCCGCCTTGTGTCAGATTCACAACTGCGTTAGACCGGTGCATTGTAACTTTCTATTTTGCAATAATATTGCCACATTTCATTTGCTAAGATATTTTATAGTTTTTTATTCATTATCGTATGCTTATCGTTTACATTCTTGTACGTTTACGCTCTGTTTTACATTGGTTACGCCGTTTACATATAACCCAGCGTATAGTATATCGGTGTACATTTGGGAAAATCCTTATCTGATCCGCGTGCGGACCATTCGAGGTACTCTGCCTTCGTTAATTCCAGCTTGCCCTCAAGTGAAGGTAGGATCTTCTATGCTTGTCTAGGGATCTCCAGGTTTCTGTTTCATTCTAGCCGGAGACCAATGATTTCGGACAGTACAAGCCTCACTTTCTAAAAAGGACGAAGTTACACAAACACAACCATTTCCTCCTAGCCCAAAAAAACATAGCCCTCGACCAGATGCTACTCTTCCCCAAGAAATTCATCTCTTAGGGCGAATGGAAGAGGAAAAGGCTGACAAGCAGCCAGATCATGGACGGGATCTCCTCGAAGCCTTTACACAATTCAAACAGGCTTTAAAACAAAAAAATACAACATTGAGCTTTTATGACTTACTCATGACATCCCAAAAGCATTGCAAAGCCATGGTTCACATGCTAACGTCCATACCTATGGACGAAAGCCTACCAGCGGATGAAGAAGAAATTCATTCCATCATGGTTCCCCTCACCATTGAAAAACCTAGGCCTTCCCTGTTGATCTTTTGTGATGAATCCATTAAGGACAACCCAGAAAAGGGTCAAGTGACAACGGTGCCCATGTTCATCACCATCTGGGTTGGCCAACAGCAAATCCGGAGAGTACATGTAGACAACAGGGCGACCGCTAATGTCATCCCATATCCCATAGTGGATAAACTAGGCCTGATCGATCGGATTAGTCCTACAATGACATCATGTCTAAAGTCATTCAATGGGGCACGAGTGTAAGTCAAAGGGACAGTGCACATCAAAGTTGTGGCAAGGGACCAATTCCCCACAGATGCAACATTCATTGTCATCAAGGAGATGCCTGGCTTCAACTTGATCCTAGGGAGGCCTTGGTTAGCTCAATTGAGGGTAGTTTCATCACCTATCCATCAGGAGATCAATTTGCCCTACGCAGGAGGGGAAGTGGTCATCCACAGTGAAGAAATGACCCCTTGGGCTATCAATAACATAGAAATAGAACAGGGTTCAAAAATTGAAATTCCCGAAGACCAGTCCCCTATCCAAACACTTGAACAAGCCAAGACAGTGGCTGATGATAGCTAAATTTGGGCCGAACTACCATTCCAAGAGGAAGAATGTGGCCTGAAGGAACAAGGTCATAAATCTCCCCGTCCTTACATGTCACCAAAGATAAAAGCAATTAGGAAACAACTATAGAGTTAGCAGATAAACCACGTTGTCTAACTATCATGCAGTTTACATGCACTTTCCCACCAGCTATCCTATTTATGCTTTACAAATACTCATTACATTTATGCATATATTTATGCTTCCCACCAGCTACTCTCATTACGCTTATGCTTATCTTTACGCTTCCACCAGCTGTCTTCATTACTCTTACCCTCATCTAAAATTAGCAAAGGCCCAAGATGGCCTTAAACTAATGATTTCATTTAAGCTTTACACTTGAATTATTTAGCGGCTCACAATGGATTTAAACTAGTAACTCCATTTACACTGCACACTTAACTACCTATGGCTTATCATAGCGCCAAAACCTATGATTCCATTTACGGTTTACACAAATGAAAACAACAAAAGAACATTAATCTCAAGACAAAATTTGCATTAAATACGTTAAAAGAAAATATTGTCTTTTTTTCCGTTCCATCACAATAAAATCGTGGCTAATATAGCCATGCTATGCATCTCCCTTGTCACCACAATCGCCCGTATCTCTCAGCTCCACCTCTACTTCAAGAAAATCATCCTCATAGGGGCCACCCTTTTCATGAGGCATCTATTCATGAAGGAGGCCCTCTCTATGAGGTTCTTCTACATGGGGTTTCTTGCCATAGCATTGACCATCATCATTACGCTCTGCTTCATGTAGACCCTCTTCGTGAGGACCGTCACCTTCATTATGTTCATCCTGTTGAGGATCCTCCTCAGGTCATTCCTACGATTAGACATGACACGCATATTAACATCGCCATCAAAACCAGATATGAAAAAAACACAATAATACTACGACTTACCTATGATGGTCCTACATCGGTATCAAAAGGGATTTTTTCTAGGCCAACCCACAGACGTTACATAATTTCATACTCGGTAAGCTCAGATCAAACTCCATCTCCTAGATTAGCTCTGGCCTTGACCTTCCCCTTCTCCACAGGAGTCCATCCGGGTGGTTCAGGGAAGAAGGAAGGGATGGCAGTCTCCCCCCCAAGAAGAGTCATTTCCCTTTCTAGAAAGGCACTTACCATCACTTGCTCCTGAAACTTCTCAAATGCTCTGGAAGCACCAATGATGTCAAGGAATAGCCGAAGGGACTAACCCTCAACAACAAAATCCCTATAATATTGATAGTAGTTAGCACTTTCCCGCTTATAGACATGTTTATGGTCTTTCTGCATCTGCCCCCATTCTTGGACACTCATGCTAAAGTCCTTCCAGTCTTGATTTTTCTGAGCTAGGAGATCCATCTGCATTCGCTGCTCGATCAGTTCACGGATGGTCTGGACACTATTCCTAACGACCATTCAATAACGGGCATAGTCAACAATAGCCATCTGCCAGTCCTCGTTGTTCATTCCCTGGGCCTACGGGAATTCATTCCGTGATCTCAAATCCCCAACCTCGTTACTTAGATACACCTTCTCCTTCTCTGACCTCTGCAGTCTCTTCCAAAGGTCTTCATTCATGCTTTGGCATTCCCATAAGGAGCGATTCGAGCGTACAACACATTTACACATCTCGTCGTAAATGTTGCGTGGCACGACGGTCGCTTCCGATGGAGGTTCGATGGTGTCTAAGTCAATAGGCTCTAACGGATCCCATCTAAGGTGAGCTCCTAATAACATAAAATGGCAATTAGGCATAATTAGGTAGCGTAATGCCACAATGGAATAACCCCTACGTAATGATTATAATGTACCGACTTCATGATTGATTTTCTCTAAGCGACCGATCATATCGTTGACGACACCTTCCATAAAGGTGAATTTATCAAGAAATTCGCCCCAAGATCGGGTCACCATTGTTGATAAGTATACGTCCTGATCACCTATTACGTAGAATAAATTACATATAAAGACATAACTGAGATGTTACAATGACTAGTAAAACCTACAGAAGCAGTTGCCTAAAGTCTAGTATGCTGTGAAATTTAAACTCACTGAGTGGCAAATCACTTACCTTTTCCTGCCCCAACCGAAAGGACTTTGACATCCTCCACTGCTACTTCCTTTTCATGCACAAGAACCTGCACGTCGCTTACCTTATTGACTAGGGTCTCTTCTTCCAAGACTGGGGCCTCTTCTCCGTGCCGCAAAACTATAGCCTGTATTTCAGGGATCAACCTCTCCACAACCTTCTCCTTCGGTGTCACACAACATCGTCAATTAACACAGGATTTCAATCTTGCTCAATAAACATTACACAACGCAACAGAATCTATACGCAACATAACCATAACCATTAACACATTTCTCTACTTACCAGCTAGAGGATTACTCCTTTGAAATCTAACCTGCATCTTCTTCCCCTCCCCACCTACTGGTTCGACAAGCTCCTCGGTCAAACAAGGCTTCTTCCGTTCCACCGATGAATCCACTATTTTAGCCCACCAAGGGCTTCCCCCTAGACACATCACTAGCATAAGAGGGGAGCACCCCACCCAAGATTTCTTGATCCTGCATTCAAGGTGCTGCCATATTTTTAGTCATTACTGAAAACAACTCCCCAATTCCTTCAGGAGGGTCTTGTGATTGGGTAGTGCCGAAAACATGGGAAATCCACGATTTGGAAATCTGGCTTTGGTATTGCTACACCCATACCCCATTCCTTTGGACTACCAGAAATTCAGCAAAATGCTGGAAGTAAGCTATGAAGAAGGCAAAATGCACATTGAAATGGGACTCAAGCTTGTTGCAAAGCTTGACGATTTCAGCGTGCAGGCCTTCAGCAAAATAGCTAGCCCAATTGTACTGAGTCCCCTCCTCCATAACCTCTCGCATAATCTAGGCCTATTCTATGGTGAGAACTCTCCCTTGGGAGAGTGTCTTGGGAAAGGCCCGGGCTCGAAAAAGGGGATAAATAGTATTGGCAACCTCCAGCTGAATCTTGTCAGTAGGGATTCCCTTAACCTCTTTCTTAACCCCTAGCCACTTCTCTATCTCAGGCTGGTGCTTGGAACTCCTCTTCAACTTTTCCTCTATAGGAAGGCCATCGGAGGGGATGCCAAAGAGATCGATGAATAGTTGAGCGTCAGTATTAAAATTCACATGCACATTACGCACGCGTATGCAAAGACGCTCAGCTTCTTCACTGAAGGAGTTGACTAGGGTCAACATTTCACCCGCAGTGACATTGGGGGTTATGGCCAAAAATAGGTCCATTAGTCCAGCCTCCCAAAGGTTATTGGTTAACACAACAAGGGCTGTGCTATGGCCAAGCTAGCGTTGTGTGTCCTTTATATCACCGTAACAGAAGAAGAGACTGTTTGTCTCGTGACCAGAGGCCATAATTGTAATTTCCTGTGATTCCCTAATTGTCAACATAAAACAATAGCTAAGGCAATATAACAAAAATAAGACAACTTTATACATCATTTCCAGCTAATAACATTGTATAATTAATCATCATAATAAAATTTACCGTGCCTGAATGGCAAAGAAAATGGAGGGATTTTCTCTTGCACGTCAGCGATGGTGAGGGGAGGATCCAAAGTCCACTCCCTATCCAACCATCCGAGTCTTTTACACCTGGTAAAGAATTCAACATAGTGGGTAGGATACTCTGGGATTTTGAATGCCAGTTATCCCATGACATTGGCCCATACATTGTTGATGGAAGTAAATTCCCTTATGGCCCTTTCGGTCAAAGACAATGTATCGTTATCACCTAGGAGACCACTGTCATTGATGAAGAATCTATACTACAGAAGATAGGAAAACTCTTTACGCTCAACACAAATTCAAACAATAGTTAGCATATTGCAACATCGTGAAAAGAAACCAAAAAACTTACTCGCTTGCATAATACACAATGCCAAGTGGATTCTGGAAGTAGGTTGTAAGATGACAGGCCACGAACAGAGTGTTGTAGGCATGATAACAGTTAAACCTAGGAATCTCCTAGATTTAGCTCAAATGCCTCAAACCTTTGGCACTCTATTCGCAGTCTTGCACTCACACAGTTTCAACCACGTCGTCTGTTAGGAATGTCAAGATGCTCTGCATTGACCCAACCAGTAGCGTCTCTAGAATAGCAGTAGCTACATCACTTGGTAGATGTGACCAGATGATTACACTAAAATTACAAAGCAAAAACTGCAAGAACTCCCATGCGTCCCTTTGGAACCATACCGCCTCCTCCTTTATACGAGCATGAGGAGGAGAAACATGGGCCACGGGACTATGTAAGCAGCATAGAATGCCCACAATGTCCAAAACAATTAAGATGGGCTTTAGCATAATACTGTACAATAAAAAATGCATTACTATTAGACAAACCATTTAGACTTAAAGGTTCATCATGTGACATTAGGGTTCTCTTGATTCCCATAAAATTACAGATTATACTGGAGACGCATGGCCAAAATCACCCAAACCCTTGCAATAGCTCAAGGTCTATCCCTGACAACAGCAATGAAAGCAACACTACGTATTACTCCAGCATAACATATAACTATTATGGGTGAGAAAAGAAAAAAAATAGAACCCTAATTACACTATGCATGGGTACAATACATAGACTTTTTCGATTATACATTACATCTGCACAGTATTACTCAACATTACCCAAACTCTCGTGACAACACAAAGTCCATCTCCACCAATGAGGATAAGGGTAATATAACAAACTACAATAGCTTAGTCTACGTAAATAGATATTAACGCCCGATGCAACATACACATTCAAAATAGATACGACCATGATGCTGCAACAAAGATAATAATTGTGCAAAAGGATGAAAGGTGACTTACCGGTTAAGTGGAGTAACCTCTTGAGTCTCGACTCTGGCCTACGAAGCTCGCTACAAACTCTCCTACACTTCATCAATCTTTGCCAATTTGGCATTCTTTCCTCTAATCTTTGGTGTCATAGTTGCAATTGAAAAAATCTTTGCAAAATCGTCTATTTACGCCTTGCTTCCGCTTTCTTTCCGCTATAGCTAGATTCAAATTCGCGATATCTATGGCTTGTTTTGAGCATGAACCACTAGTTTATAAAAGAAATGTTTGAAACTAACTGATTTTATGCCTGATCAATGTGGAACTTTCCCGAAACGCCAGTGTCAGCATGACATGAAACATGAAGATTGGAGTATTAATTTCATAGATATCATATGAATTGCTGTCCAAAATGACCCTAAACTAATGCATAGCTTCTCACCTCATAATCCGGCCGCATTAACTACGGTCTGTACAAAAATTTAAATTCAATTATTCTGGCATGCTAGACACGCCACGTTACATCTTTCATCTTACTTTACAAAATTTACACTCTAGCATCTAGGAAGCCTAGCTCGCCATTTTCTCACAAACTGTGCATATTTGTAATGGTCCACTAAGACCTTAAACTGGAAGCTTCCCTAATATGCAACTCTAATGTAAAGAAAAATAAACTCTTATTGTTTCAATAGATCGGCAGAAAAAAATAATGTAACAACTTCCATTTTCGGTGATTTTGTAGGGCAATTCGCAAATGGATGCAGCTTTATTCACACCCCTAGCCTTAACAAGCCCATATGGGGAGACCATTAGACAACTCAATCACACGCTAATAGGAATAGACCCTTCCCTTTGTGATGCAACCATAGCAACATCGAAAATATCCCCAGACTGACCAGGACATTTGGCCCGAACTCTAGACCTGGAAGCTGGTGATGTGATTGAGGACCCTCTCAACAAGGTCCCTATGGTTATGCACAAAGGTGAAAGTAAAACTCTTAAGGTTAGTTCCCTCCTGGACCAACAGACGCAAAGTGGCATAATGTAAGTGCTCCAAAATAATGCTACTGTATTTGCATGGTCGTACGAAGACATGCTAGGATTAGACCCAAGATTAATACAGCATAACATAGTTTTAGACCAGCGCATCAAAGCAATTAGACAGAAGACATGAAATATTAAGCTAGAAATTGCGCAAGTGGTGCGTAATAAAATCACTAAGCTATATCAGGCTGGTTTTATTTGCACGGTCGATTACTCGGACTGGGTATCGAACATCGTAGTTGTCTCTAAGAAAACTGGAGGAATACACATCTGCATAGACTTCCGGGATCTGAACAAGGCCACGATTAAGGAAAATTTCTTATTACCTAGTATCGACCAACTAATCGATACAACAGCTGTTCATGCGCTTCTATCCTTTATGAATGGTTTTTCAGGTTATAATCAAATTCATATTAACCTAGAGCATCANATTTTTCAGGTTATAATCAAATTCATATTAACCTAGAGCATCAATTGACCATGACATTCATGATGCCCTAGGGGACTTTCTGTTACACTATTATGCCTTTCAGGCTAAAAAATGTTGGAGCAACATATCAATGAGTTATGACATACATCATTAGTGATTACCTCTTAGGGAGATTGAACGACTACGTAGATGACATAGCTTTCAAGTCTATAAAGTCAAAAGATCATTCAGAAGATCTAGAGTTAGTCCTTAAACGAGGTCTCAAGCATGACCTATGGCTCAACCTAAAGAAATGCATATTCAGAGTCAAAATTGGATGCATGTTGGGGTTTGTGGTATCAGAGACTAGCATTCGAGTCGACCCCGACAAGGTTAAAGCCATCGTTAATTTAATGCCACCTACAAACCTCAAGGAACTACGTGGGTTGTAGGGCAGACTACAATTTATCAGGCGGTTCATTTCGAAGTTAACAGATAAATTACATCCTTTGCAACATCTCCTTAAGAAGGGTGTTAATTTTAAATGGACCGATGACTACCAGCGTGCATTTGACAACTTGAAGAAGGAACTACAACACTTACAAACGATTTTCTCACCACAAAGGAATCAGCCTTTTTATATTTATCTGGCAAGCTCAAACGTGTCTATAGCTACGTTACTTTGCCAAAAAAGGAACGACGAGTTAGAAGCCCCTATCTATTATCTAAGTCATTCTCTATTTGCATACGAAATGAGGTATAATGAAGTGGAGTGTAACTATTTGGCATTGGTTTTCACACTCAAGAAATGTAGATACTATCTTTTCCGTAGCCAGGTCAACATAATTTGCAAAAACAATGTTCTACAAGCTATCTCAAACAACTTGTATGAGAGTAGTAGGATAGCTCATTGGAAAGCTATCACAACCGAATTCAACTTACATTATGTTGGCCAATCGTCCACTAAAGGTCAAGCTATAGCTAACCATCTTGCAACATTACCCATTAACGATCAAGCTATGATAGAGCTAGAATTTCCAGATGAGCATGTACATAGTTTAAGCCCTGTACCAATAGGCCCAAAGCCACATTATATTTTGATGGGGCTTCAACTACCAAAGGTGGCACTGCTGCAACCGTCATTACGCTCTCCCTCGAAGATGTTCATCCATTGGCCTATTGCCTGGCGTTTCCCTATACGAACAATGTGGTAGAGTACGAGGGGCTTATCAGGGGACTGTTAATAGCCAGAGAACTCAACATTCCACACCTGGTAATCCGAGGTGATTTGATGCTCGTCATCAATAAAATCATAGGGATCTACACCTACAAACCTATGCATCTACATCCCTACTAAAATATGGCTAAAGATCTTCTGAAACAATTCACAAGATTGATGTCCAACACGTGCCACGTATCAAAAACGCTATAGCCAATGCACCAGCCACACTGGCATTAAACATGCCACCACATTTGTTTGCCACTTGGCCTGCTTTAATGATGGAATGTATAGACCCTGTCATCCAAGCAATACAAATCTCTTCATTAAACATGGGAGGAACGCAAAAATGGTACGACAACATTAAGACTTACCTTTTGCATGGCGAATCACCGCACGAGCTAACATATGCACAAAAAGATGCAGTGTGCAAGCGTGCTAGGCAATACATCATCATCGAAGATAGTACTCTCTATAGATGCTCTTTCGATGGGGTATTTCTAACCTGCGTTAATAATGACCAAGCACAACGAATAGTTAGTGAATTCCACAAGGGGCTGTGTGGAGGACACGTAGCCTTGCGAGCCATGGCCGCTAAAATCATATGCCTAGGGTACTATTGGTCGTACATGCAAAAGGACTTCCTTACCAAGGTCAAGATATGTGAGACGTGCCAGCGTTACGCAAACTTGTCACCAACCGAGTCACACACTACATAGATTACTTGGCCATTCCAACGATGGGGACTAGATATCATAGGTCCCATCACGCCTAAATCTTCCATAGGACATAGCTTCATTATCACTGCCATTGAGTATTTCATGAAGTGGGTTGAGTCTATCCCCTTATGGAAGAATACATCTCAACAGGTTTACCATTTCATCTTAGACAATATAGTAACCAGATTTCAGCTTCCTATGACTATTGTGACTGACAATGGGCCACAATTTAGTAGTACAGAAACCAAATCTTTTTGCGATAACCTTGGAATCAAGCAATCTTTTTCTTCACCCTATTACCCGTAAGAAAATGGTCAAGAAGAAGCAATAAACAAGGTAATTATCAATCTACTCAAGAAGATGCTCAACAACAAATGAAATGATGACATAAAAAAATCCTCTACGTGCTATGGACATATTGTACGACATGCAGGACAACTACAGACAGGATGCCCTATAGCATAGTCTATGGATCCAAAGCAGTGTTGCCCTTGGAATTATAGGTTCCCTCATTGTGGATGGTCCTCTCCATAGTTATAAATGAGACTCAACACAATGAGTCTAGGATCATGAATTTAGACTCAGTGGAGGAGAAGCACATCTAGATGCTCGACACCATCGAAAGGTATCAAAAAAGGCAGAGATAGAAGCATCATCACAACTTGCATCAACGATCAATCAAGAAAGGAGACTTGGTTTTCAAAGCTATTCGTGAACCAGCAGGAAATTTCTCTACAAGTTGGGAAGGCCCTTTCTTAGTTATCAACACATATGGCAATGGAGCATTCAAGCTAGCAGACATCAATGGCAATGAACACCTGAATCCAGTGAATCATCTGTATCTGAAGCGGTACTACATCTAAACGTCAACTCGTCTCAAACGCAAGGTAACAAATGTCCGCTATAATGTAAAACTAGAAAATTTGTACACATCTGCTATGACGTAAAACTGGCACAGTTGTACACATCCGCTATGACGTAAAACTAGCATTTCTTGTACACGTCCGCCAAGACGCTAAACTGGCAAAGTTTCCAATCATCCGCCATGACGTGAAACTGGCAAGGTAAGCATATGTTTGCTGGGATGCTAAACTAGCACAGACTTGTCCCTGGGTCATGACATAAAACTGACATCGACAGCATGGTCTGCTAGGACAATAAACTAGCTCTTCCACCATCCACTATGATGTAAAACTAGTAGGTTTCAGTCTGCCCAGATGTTAAACTAGGACCATGGTCTGCTGAGTCTTAAAACTAGCAACAATAGTCAACCAGGACTCAAAAATGGAATCTATCAATAAACAATCTATGAAGCAAGTGGGCATGATCACTCTTGCACTACATCCCTACCAGATGGAATAGGTAAGGCTTTGGAATAGATGCAATGCCACTACCTCACTGGCATCCTACTAATTCCTTGGATATGCCGAAAGGCATACTACTGACCCCTCGGAGATGTTGCTAGGATAGCCACTCTGTAGTTTTAGCTCTTGGGATCAATTTTTCCTCTTGAGGCCCCAAAGAAACTATGATCATCCATAGTCTTGATGGCCTCAACCTATCACCGCCACCAGATTCTAGCTTAGCAAATTCACTTGACTGGTTCTTTGCCCAGTCGATTGAGCAAGATGAATCTGGCTGTCGACGACGACTTCATGAACCATGGCATCAAAATTGGGACCCTTGCTCCTTGCTATGATCCCTCTTTCGTGGCCTCCATTATCCTTTCTACTTCAGATGATGCTTTTTTCAATAGCTTCCCCCCCCCCCCTAGTGATTAGGACAATTGCTTTTGCTCTCTATTCTCTATTATGTTTTACAAGTTACTTGTTATGACAGCGTTGATCAAGAATGCATTCATTAGAAGGTGAGGTGTTACGGCATTCTAAAGTGGCTGCTCAGGCTAGCCTGGCTACTTCGGAGTGCAAACCCTACCTCTCCCTCCATCAGATACCTTACTTCTCTTTCTCCTTCCATTATCCTTACGACCGCCTTTACCCTCTTCTTTGTTTCTACAAAGTGTGAACATTTAATCAATTCTTTCACATCATCATGTCCATGAATTGGTGTAACGCAACTCACCTTGTGGAATGTAATTTGCACAAAAAAATAGGCAAAGCTTGGAAAAATGGAGGTAAAACAACTCATCCAGGCCATACGAGCGTAACACAACTCGTCCATGCAAGCCCTTCATATGCAGTATAGCGGTGTAACTTCTTGCAAATACATTCACAAAAGGATGCCTAATGACTTCTTCATGAAACTTTTATGTTCACGTGCTTGAGTATTCCTTGAACCTCCCTCCTCTCACTTCTTTAAAAATCCCTCCTATGCTCCTCCCCCGGCCTTTGCACATTCAAGTTTGATAGAGCAACATTTGAGCAATTGCCAACGAACGTTGTTGGTTCCTTTACCTCTCTGGTGTTCTGTATTCTTTGTCGATGTATTTCAGGCAAGCCCTCTAAATGTCAACAAAGAGGGGCCATTGAAACACCGTGAAAATTTCAAAGCCTCAACAGTTTAGCAAAATCTTGCGACTCAAGCAAGGATTTGCAACAAGTCGCGGCCTAGCAAGTTCCCTTTCTGGCTAAGGGTCTGTTCTACCATGCTACGCAACACAACGTAATAAACTCCAAAGGACAGAACAAGATAATGGATGCACAACGGCAAGCCTTCAACTTTGCAAGTTTTCTATGTTTTGAAAAATCTTAACTTTTGGCATATTATGCCACATTACGTAACATAGCGTAATGTAGCATAACACAGTGTAATGTCAGAAGGTAGTCCATCGCGACAATAGAGATGACAAGATTCGAGACCTCGATTGTCCAGTAAAATATTAAGGCTTCAGCAACGATCCGCAACATGCCACACATTTCAGCAAGTTTTCTTTTTCGGTTAAGGGGCCTATTATGCTACATTACCCAGTGTAGCATAATAAACCCCGAAAGGATTGATTAGAAACAAAGGAAGCGTGGTGACAACACTTCAATTTTTTTTGCAGGTTAGCTATTTTATGTTGAATTATGCTATGTAGCGTAATCTAGCATGATGCAGCGTAATACAAGCAACGACAGAGAGAGCACAATTTAGGCATCAGCAGTTCATACGTCACAATACGCTCTCTAGCATATTGCAGTGTAAACAAAGAACAATTTGTTGTCAAAACTCCAGCAAAAGTGGTTTACGATGCATTACGCTTTAGAGCGTAATGTAGCATGGCACTGCAAGCTTCAAATACAAACATACCAAGTCAACGGCATCTTGTAGGCTCAGGAAACACGTCATCTAAACTGCGTTTATCTCCTGACCCTAACCTTATAAATATTCTTGTTGACAAAGATCAAGGGGTTGGCAAAAAATTTCCTTGGATTGACAAATTTTCTCTGTGAGTGATTTTCTTTCATTAGCAATCATTGATAACTTTTGACAAAGATTGACAAGAGAGAAAAAGAGGATCAGCGATCGTAAGAACATCGAAGGTAATTGGCAAGAATCCTTAATCAGAAATAGCCAGTTAACAGATACTCCAGTTCGGGTCTAACTTCCTTGCGCCCAGATTGGCTACAACAAGGTAGATCAACCTTTGCTTGTTTTATCTTTAAATAGCTTTCTTACTATTGGCACGTGCTTCATACAAACCAAAGTCTACCTGTAATCATTGTATCCAACATATTTTGTTCATAAGTTAAATCCCAGACCTTGGGATTACACGCTCTCTAAATCCGATCTCCTGTGTCCTATCTATATGGATTTTGTAATCGCTTTAAATCATTTACATCATTTTCAATTACCTTCGAGATTAATGATATTATATCTCCTCATAAAAATCATCATTTTGCCATCCAATTATTACAAATATTTTACTGATTAAGTAAGTCCCTATCTGATCGACAAGACTATTTAGGGCACCTCAGATTCGTCTTCTCCAGCATGGCCCTCGCATGGATCTAGGGTTGGAACTGTGTACACGGACTTCTGCTCAGTATTTCCAACGATCGACATTTTCCATCATTACAAACCTAAAGGTCCACATCATTCCCACTCTACATGAATTATACAAGAATACTAACAATTTCATTTTGTTTTACAAAATGTCTTCTTCTTCTCGTAAGCATGATGATACTAAACCACCAGTTCCACTAGAATGCAAGGTGGTATACACTCATCCAGATGAGTTTGTACCAAATTTCACCTTCATCCTACATCAAGATGAACAAATGTGATTCCATGATATGGAGGGCAACATTGTTTTGCCCCCTAATAAATTTGTGCCTAGAATGCTAATTAAAATCCTTAAGAAGTTGGGCATAGCAGATCTTCGTGAAGAATATGCTGTGGATGGGTACAACACTAGGAACTATCATTCCACCTAAACACAACATAAGTAGGATAAACATCAAGAGAGACTCCATGAAGCCACAAAGGGAAAACATTACACTAACCCCTTATTCCTACTAGATCAACAAGACAATGAGGACCCTCCCTTGAAAGGTTCTCAACATGAAGATTCTCCACCCCCTGCTAACAATGGTGAGGATATGAACTTGACCCCTTGATCAAGTATTCATAGACTAGGTTCAAGGAAGAGTGATAGGAACTCAGGTGAACATCATAATAACAAGGGATCTAATGATGGAGATCATAAAAAATGTAAGAGTTGTGGCAGACACCATGATGGCAGTGGTGGTCCACCTTCCTCTTCATTCTCTTTATCTAATTCTAAACATTCCTCTTCATTTGATGGTTCTCATAGAAGCCGTCATCAAAACAACCATGATGAAGGTGATCAATAAAATAATAGTGACCATGAAGGCCAACAAAATCGAAGGGGTGGCCGAAACCATCATCGGCATCATCAACATAGCGATGATGATGAATCTTTACTAACAACTTGAAGTATGCTTAACATTGTGGATGTAGTAAGAATTCCAACCAGGAATATAAAGGATAGTCGAATCAAGCACCTAGACATGAACAATATCCCAAGATTTGAAGGGGGATACAACTCTGATCCTTAGACACATCTACAAGCTTTTCAAGATTTCTATGTCTTACAAAACATCAAGAACGAGTGGCAAAAACTCAAGCTTTTCCCTACGACACTCATTAAGGAATCTAAAAGTTGGTACTGGTCCTTAGAACCAAATTCTATCCGAAGATAGAGTACCATGTTAGAACTATTCAATGGCAAATATCAAACGTACTCTAGAGTGTCTAATCTAAGAAGGAAAATCCAAGGCTAGAAACAAGGAATACATGAATCCTTATATGCCATCATGGGCTGATATTATTCACTCCTAAACATATGTCCTAGCCATGGTTACTCTCTAAGGAAACAACTTCATCACATCATAGATGGGCTCAGGGTAGAAAGAAGAAGAACCTTTAGGGTGTATGCCTAAGGGAGGTTGTCTGAAATGAGAGATTATTAGATACAAAGGCTAATTGAGCAGGTAGTAAAAGAAGAAGGTGAGCTACAAAAAAGGAAGAGTGCTAAAGAGTATAATAGGGATCCATCCATCAGAAAATGAGAGGTTTAATTTTGTGATGAGGATTCACCACTTGATAAAGTGGTGAACAAAAAAACCTTACCTATCCAAAAATCTATTTCTAACATTTTAGCCAAGGTTAACAAGTTATGGGACTCTTTGGATGAAAATTTTCAAACTACTTTGAAAATTGCGAAAGAATACAAAGAGAAAAATAGTGATCATAATTGTAGATAGTGAAAAGAAGCTAAACATGCCTACCAAAGAGGTAAGGGCAAAGCTGTTGTAGTAGAGGAAGTTGTGGAATCTGACTCTGATGATGAAACCGAATGTAACATCTATCAATATAAACATCTCAAGGGATGTTGCCCTATGGTGTCACACTTACAAGAGTCTAGAGTATATGCATTGAACCCCCACCTACCACATAGGCAAGCTCCAAGATGACTACCTTATCCTCAAGGTAGTCCAATATAGTTCCACTAGCAACAATAAGCTTACTAACCAAGTGGAACTCCTCCACAACCTTATGAATAGTACTAAAACACCACAAAATTTTAGCTTAGACACTTTGAAACAAGAACGACTCAAGATCTTTTTGGCATTCATGAGGCAAAATTTGACTAAGGCATGGAACTCATAGCCAGCTTGCTCATGTTGTCAATTTAGCTTTCCCTCAAAATGAGCACCTCAAAATAGCCTCAAAACAGTATTAAAATGGCTTGATTACAAAGGCACAAGGCCTCCTCGAGGTCCACTAATGATTGCTCTAGGTCCCAGCCCTCAAAATTCTAATTTTAGGCTAAAAATACTCCATTTTCATTGTGCATGCCTAGGTCATGCTGAGGTCACACTAACAGTGTGAGCCCAACGTGAGCTACCAAAAGTGGCCTGAATCAAGGCACAAACAGTCTCAGACTCAACATGCAGGTTGCCCCCAAAACCAAGTAGTAGTTACCCTTGAAAAATAGGCCTAAAAGATCAATATTTGATGTAAAATGTGCCATCCCAACTTGCTCATGCCTAGGTCACACTAGGGTCATGCTGGGGTCATCCTGGAGCATGAGCCCAATGTGACCAAATAAAAATAGGTCAAATCAGGTAGTTCCAAGCACAATCTTCAGCATCGAATCAACCCCCAAGGATAGGCAATAGTTCTACTTGTTCATAGGCTCCAAAAAATCAAAATTCGGGCATGAAACATGGCATTTTGGCTTGGTCACGCTAAGGTCATGCTGGAGTCATTTTGAGGTCATGCTGACAACATGAGCCTAGTGTGACCTGCCAAAATGGCCTGAATCCAAGCACAAAAAGGTTCAAATTAAACACACAGGATGTCCTCAAGGTTAGGCAATAGTCACACTTCCAAAATCCAGGCTTCAAAAATCCAAAACTAGTGTCAAAAGTGTCATAAATCTTACTCATGATGAAGGTCACGCTGGGCGTGAGTGTAGCGTACACACGCTGCATGCTGTAGAACGTTAGACGCTGACGTTGGAGATGCTGATGCTAGACACATGCTGGAGGTCATGCTAGGCATGAGTGCACTGTGACCACAAATCAAATCATGCTAAAGCCCAAATTAACACACACTGACAACACATCCACTCATGCTGGAGACTCTGGGACAATAGAACCACCTCAAACAGTTACGAAACCCTTCGGATCGACATCCTGCAACAATCAAGTCACAAATCTAGAAGTTTCAAGTGAGTCAGAGTCAATCCCTCTTGGAATTCATTATAAATTTTCATTGTAAGCTTCATCATCTATGAGCTTGTCAAGCTCTTACACTACTTCCATGAGCATAAGACATCTTGGGATTGTAAGATACAGTGCACTTGATCTAGAACATAGTCCACCCATGTACACCTATCACGTGTTCCATTTTTTGTGGATCTCACAGCCATTAACCTCATTCATAAATCCTACTTCCAAGCCTAGAAAAATGTATAAATACCTTTTTCATTGACATAAACAAGGTTGGAAAAAATTTAAAAAAGAAAACCAGCAATCCTAAGCCCGAACGCACATGACCCCCAGTGTCTGCAAACACCACACATCAGAGCTTAACATCTAACTTGCAATCCAGACTCGCAACTACGTTTTGATCAATGCACATTTTGTCAATTAATACAATCCACTTTCATTTTTTTCCTTCCATTGTGCTCTTCTAATTCATTGTTTACATTACTTCATTTCGTTGCATGTTTCCGCATACATCCTGTTTACATTTTTGCATGTTTACATGCTATATCACACATTTACGTTTCGTTACATCGCGTTCTCTATTTTTACATTTCGTGGAAATAACCCCAGCACAGGCCATTAGCGTATGCTTGGGGAAGTCCTTGGTTGATCTATGTGCAAACCATCCAAGGCACTCTACCTTCATTTTTCCAGCTTGCCCTCACACAAAGGTAGGGTCATCTGTATCTCTCCAGAGATCTTTCGGTGTTCGTTTTCCTCCAACCTTACGTCGACGATTTTGGATAGTACAGAAATTGGTGCTAGAAGGAGGGCCTGAACTCTATTTATATTCCTTACACATGTCATTGCATTCCCCACTATCCAGTGTCTAGCATCCAATGTCCAGCATCTGCCAGTTGCTCGTGGCCATATGCTACCTATTATCCAGCATCCATACGGTGCACTCTCTTCAACGGTCATACGCTGCACCCTCTTCAACGTCCATACATAGCCTTCAGCATCCACATGTTGTCCTTTGCCTCCGAACATTACCTTCTGCCCTAGACACTATGTTCTGCCTATAGAAGTTGCACCTCGTCTTCAAACATTCTACCTTTTCTTTAGACGTTGTGCCATGTTTTCAAATGTTGTGCCCTGTCTTCAGACGTTGTGCCTTATCCTCAACATACACACGGTATGCCTTTGATCCCAGCATGCATACAGTATATTTTTAAGCATAGACACGTTGTACATTTTACCTCCCTCATAGAAGTGCACACGCTGCATAGCTACACACATTGCCTAGCTGCACACGCTGCCCAACTTGCTTAAGGTAACTTGCATATGCCCAGCTTGCCCAAGCTACATAGCTGCACACACTGCCTAGCTTGCTCAAGCTAGCTTGCACACATGGAATCTTCTCAAATCAAAGCAACATTGCCTTTTTCTGACCTTAATGCTAAAATCTCAAATCCTGTGACCGCAACTGAACCCATAGTCATCGTTGGAGAGATGAAACCTCAAGAGCCAACTCGCCGATCATTTAGGTTACAAGGCAAAGACCCCGCCTATACAATTCTCACCCCGGAACAATACAACTTCATCTACGTAAAGATCCAAGCTAACATGCCCATTGATTGCATGGAAATGAAAACAAAACAACATTATGAACTCATCTATAAGGGAGGCCATAACTTTATCCCTTCAGCATATGACATAATCCTCTCTAAATCCCATCACGAACTCATATCTTAGCTCCTCATGGCAAGGAATCAAACCTTGCGGCAACCCACCGTAGAGCCTCAAAATGGAGACGAGGAAGATGATTTCGTAGCTCAATCCGAATATGGGGATTCGTACCACACTCTCAGTCCTCATACTTACGAAAACCCATTATTGCACCCTTTCACAGAAGAGACTATGTCTCTTCATGCATTTACAAGCACTCAAGCACCTTTTTCTCAATAGGAAGCACCTACCCTCATTCCTACTTTCCCTACGACCAACACCCAATTTAATATGTCCATCCCTGTTATTCTTCTAGTTACCACAGTACCCTCCCTCTCACAAGGACAATCCCAACAATTCCCCTCTCAAGCTAATACGGGAGCGACCTTCCAACCTCAAATAATTGGGATGCCATCCATGATACCCGCTTCTGCATCCGCCCACTACATACCAGGAGTACAAATCCAAGGAATGTCATTCAGTACTGCAACTCAACAGGTTCAGGGTGTTTCCTCACAACTTGTAACTGGGCAGTGGCCCGCACCTATCATTCAACAACATCAACTGGCTCATTACAACATACCACCCGTTACAATCCCATCCATGAATGTCCCTCAAGTACAACCATCACAACCTTGTAGTCATCTTTCCCACAAATCACACAATAATCTAACTATTATCATGCTCAATCTAATCAACCAACTGGTCCACCTAGTGCCCAAGAATGGGTAGAGGCTAGAAAAATGATGCAAGTGTTTCCCAATGAGGTAAAGAACCTCAAAATGGAAAACACTGAAGAAGTTAAGGTGATGGATTTTTATTAGGATGATTTGATTAGCTCTTCAGTGTCACCATTGACTCTACTACCNATGCCCATTGATTGCATGGAAATGAAAACAAAACAACATTATGAACTCATCTATAAGGGAGGCCATAACTTTATCCCTTCAGCATATGACATAATCCTCTCTAAATCCCATCACGAACTCATATCTTAGCTCCTCATGGCAAGGAATCAAACCTTGCGGCAACCCACCGTAGAGCCTCAAAATGGAGACGAGGAAGATGATTTCGTAGCTCAATCCGAATATGGGGATTCGTACCACACTCTCAGTCCTCATACTTACGAAAACCCATTATTACACCCTTTCACAGAAGAGACTATGTCTCTTCATGCATTTACAAGCACTCAAGCACCTTTTTCTCAATAGGAAGCACCTACCCTCATTCCTACTTTCCCTACGACCAACACCCAATTTAATATGTCCATCCCTGCTATTCTTCTAGTTACCACAGTACCCTCCCTCTCACAAGGACAATCCNCTTCTAGTTACCACAGTACCCTCCCTCTCACAAGGACAATCCCAACAATTCCCCTCTCAAGCTAATACGGGAGCGACCTTCCAACCTCAAATAATTGGGATGCCATCCATGATACCCGCTTCTGCATCCGCCCACTACATACCAGGAGTACAAATCCAAGGAATGTCATTCAGTACTGCAACTCAACAGGTTCAGGGTGTTTCCTCACAACTTGTAACTGGGCAGTGGCCCGCACCTATCATTCAACAACATCAACTGGCTCATTACAACATACCACCCGTTACAATCCCATCCATGAATGTCCCTCAAGTACAACCATCACAACCTTGTAGTCATCTTTCCCACAAATCACACAATAATCTAACTATTATCATGCTCAATCTAATCAACCAACTGGTCCACCTAGTGCCCAAGAATGGGTAGAGGCTAGAAAAATGATGCAAGTGTTTCCCAATGAGGTAAAGAACCTCAAAATGGAAAACACTGAAGAAGTTAAGGTGATGGATTTTTATTAGGATGATTTGATTAGCTCTTCAGTGTCACCATTGACTCTACTACCAAAAGGAATTTCATTGTCGTAGTTGACCAAGTATAACAGAGAGGGAGATCCAAATGCTCACCTAGTGACATTCTGATTAGAGTGTCTATTACTCCAAGCCTGGCCTCATGCAATCCTACATGTATTTTCCATGTCCTTAACTAGAAGAGCCTTAGACTGGTACCGATCCTTACCGTGTAACTCCATATCCTCTCTAGAGGATTTTTTTCATCAATTCGTTACCCGTTTTAAGTATAACCTGAAACCTGAAGCCACACTAGATAGTCTAATCCAAATAAAACAAGTGCCATTAGAGCCCATACAAAATTTCATCCAAAGATAGAGCACTGCCCTTAACGAGCTTCACAAACCTATCTCGAAATCGTATTTACTTACAATCCTCAAGAGTGTCGTGAATGATTTTGTTAAGTCAAAACTCTATTATCTGAATGCTCACACTTTGAGTCAAGCATTTGTCCAAATCAAAAACATAGAAGAGGCAGTGCAGACAAGTCATGACCTAGCTTATCTAACTTTCAAAAGCCAACATATGAAAAAGGATAAGAACAAGTCTAAAATAATAGTCGCAGTAGTGGCAAAGACGTTTTGACCCAACAACACATGGCAGAAAGGGAAAAAACCTGCTACCCCCACTAGTCACAAAAGAACCACTCCTACACTTACACCTAAACCCTCCTCTACCCAAACCAATAACACAAGTCACACTCGTACCTTCGAACCAAAAGACCCTACCCAGTACACGCCCTTACCCATGAAGCCTTCACAACTAATGGACCAACTGCTAAAAGCTGGGATGATTCAACATAAGCAGTTGTCTCCTGCAGCATCTCAAAGACATGACCGATACTATGAGTTGGTTAAAAACCCAATGTTGGCAACAGCTAATGAACCCCCAATTCCAAGAGGTTTCAGGTTAGATAGACTCTATGAGTATCACCAATGATGTGGACATGGAACCGATTACTGCTTCACCTTAAAATAAGACATACAATGTATGATTGACAGAGGTGAGATAGTCTTTGACGAAGCCAACCCAGTAAGACCTCAAAATCAGTCTATGGGGGTCTACAAAGACAGTCTTAACACCAAAGAGGTTCCCTATGTGATTAACACCATCCATATTAACAATGAACAATACGTCCCATGAAAGCCTTTTGTGATTCATGTGCCTGCTGAAACCTTGTCTACACTAACACTCCACAAGCCCCTTCTGCCACACATACACCTCCTACATTGCGAAAACCATTTGTCATCTAAGTACACCCAATAGTTGCAACAGAAAATGTGCCATCGCAAACCCGACCCACTCCATTTGTAATCCAGGTGCTAAAACACCCTGATGTGCAACCCCAAACAGTTCACCCGTGACCCTCATGAGAACGCATCACCGACAGACTGACTAGGGAACGTTTGGCAAAAGAACGTCATGGTCATGAGTTAGGACCACCAAAACCCACACCATTGAATGTTATCCCTGTGGTTCCAGTTACTGATCAGCCTAGCACAAGTCATCAAGATAAGAACTCAAGAGTGTCCAATGTCCCAAACCTAACAGTTGTAGTTAATAAGGCAAAAACTCTTCCATGAGAGATACAAATGTTGGGTCAAATGGATCAAGTATCAACAGATAGAAATATTCCAAACAGCAAAGACTTGGCCAATGCCCTGGCCCAAGTTACATAGGCCTTAAAATAAAAGAATACCTCTCTAAGCCTATATGACCTAGTAATGACCTCCCTGGTGCATCGGGAAGCTTTAGTGCGTATGTTGACTTCAATCCCTGTTAGTGAAAATCTTCCTGCAAATGAACCATCCATTTACGTCGTGTTGTCTCCACATCAACAATCAAGAACCACATCTCTCAGATTTCATGCCAATGACATTAAATGAGACGAAAAAATGGGAGAGGTCACTACCGCCCCTATGTTTATAATGATACAAACTAACCAATATAAGATACATAGGGTACATGTTGATGATGGAGCAGTAACAAATGTCATACCTTTTCCCGTCATTGAACAACTAGGCCTCGCAGAACAAATACGACCAACAACAACATCATTCTTGAAATATTTCAATGGTTCCTGTGTCATGGTAAAAGGCATGATTACCTTTGATTTCATAGCAGGGGACCGGTTCCCCACAGTGGCCAAATTTGTAGTCATTGATGAGATGTCAGGATTCAATCTGATTTTGGGACAACCTTGGTTAGCTCAACTAAAAGCTGTATCATCACTGATCCATCAAGAAATTCACCTACCTTGTGAGGACGGTGAAATCGTCATACACAAAGATGCGGCAACATCACTTACTTTCTCACACGTAGGAAAGAACCAAGGGTCAGAGGTTGAACTCTCACAACCTAAGCAAGAGACCACTAGTGAAACCTTAGACATTGGTCAATCTCCAACTCATGACCTTCCTAAAACGGAAGAAGCATCAGAAGATGTAGCCATAGGAGCCATTCCCATGGATGTCCCTTGGTCAGAATTACCTTTGACGTATCTAGCTAGGGGCATGGTGAGTACAAGATTATGCCTACACATCCCACCCTTCACAACAAGTTGCAAAAATTAAAGAGACAAATCAAAAACTGATAAAAACCATTACACGTCCAGAATGACATTGAACTACCAAACATCCGCAACGACGTTAAACTAGCCATGGTCAGAAATGACCAGTTCTTCTAAATTCACTAAAACAGCTATAGTCTCCTCCCTTTCTTTAACAAAGATGCGATAGTCCACCATGACTTTAAACTGATACGCATGGCCCGAAATGGCCTTAAAATAGAGCACAGTACATCGTCTGTTTACCGAAACTTCGTGACATCATTATCGTTTATATTTTGCAAGTTAAAATTTTCATTTATTTTATTTTTACTAGACATGATTCCAGTTTACACTTACGTTCACAAATAAACTTGAAAAAACAAAAAATATATATATAAGTATATGTAATACGAAGTGTTAGCATGGAAATATGAATCAAAATATATTACACCATGATCACGTTACATCTGTCCTCACACATTCCAAAAACAAAATAACTAGCCACAAAACTAAAAAAAATGACAAGACTAACAAGCCAAATCAGGCACTAGCATTAGGAGGGGATTGCTCCCCAAAATCCATTACGTCATCAGCTCCCGTCCCACTAGGGCCAACCTCACCACCACCACGTCCCTATCACAAAAAGAGAACAAAACAACAAAATAAGCAAACATACAAAAAATAAGTAAAAAGAGAAAAATACTAAAAAAAAAGAAATGCTGACTGAAAGTAATAAAATGATACAAGACTAAAACACTCACAGGTGGGGAAGGCTTGAAATTTGAAACACCACAAAATTCTAAGCTTAGTACTTTTCCAACAAGAGTCGAGCTAACTCATGACATTCCCCCAGCATGACTAAAGATTGAGAGCCCCATAGACAGCCTCAAGCAGAGTCAAACTCAACAGGGAGCAAGTCCCTGAGACCCGTCGATGGCTACGACAACATCTGCTATCAAACATGGCAACTTTGGAGCTCAAAGTACTTAGTTTACACTAAGTATGCATTGTCAGCGTATACGCCCAGTGTATATGTACCATCCAAAATCGTCGGTCTCTGGCTGGAAGGAAACAGAGACTTGGAGATACCCAGACACGCACAGAAGATCCTACCTTCACCTGAGGGTGAGCTGGAATGAACGAAGGGAGAGTACCTTGAGTGGTCCGCACGTGGATCAGGCAAGGATTTCCCCAAATGTACACCAAGGTGCTATACGCTGGGTTATACATGAACGGCGTAATAGGTGTAAAACAGAGTGTAAACAGCGTAACTGATGTGAACGGAGTGTAAACATAAAAGAGCGTAAACAGAATACATGCAACAATTAATGCAAACTGTAATAGATTTTAGGAAGAAAATGTAACAATGGTATTTCAAAATGAGAGTTACAATGCACCAGTCTAACGTAGTTGTGGCTTTGACACAAGGCAGACAAAAAGTCCCGGTGGATGCAGGGATGACTATGGGCTGGTTCACACTGTAGGCACAGCATAGAGGCTGTATGCTCAGTGTATAGGGTTGTCCAGCGTACAAGGTTCTCTGCTCTAATTCTCAGCATCTCTGTTTTCCTCTCTGGTTTGCTTAGAATTACCGACCGGACCTCAATCTAATGAAAAATTGGGGCTTTTATACAAGTTTTGACGTTAGACTTGGGTTAGGCGACACATAGCACGTTGACTAGGTGCAAAAGCATAAAATTTACAAGTGTACAACATGTTACATCTGCTGGGCATATACGCTGTATCTTATGGGCATAGACTCTGGGCGTATACGCTAGATCTGCGGGGCGTATACGTTGTATCTAATGGGTGTAGACTCTGGGCATATACGCTGGATGTGCTGAGCATATACACTGGATGTGCTGGGCATATACACCAGGCTTATATGCTATGGATGCTAAGAATATACGTCGGGCGTATATGCTAATGGCTGTTGGGCATATACGCTGGGCGTACACGCTGATGGTTGCTGGGCATACCAAGTCTTGCTCTGCAGTGCTATTTCCATGTCTTCTTCGGGGATTGCATGTCAGGCATATACATCAGTCGTACAACCTAATCGTACTGGTGAGGCATGTACGCTAGTCATGTACGCTGAGCGTATAGACTGTGAACATCGAGCGTATACGCTAGGAATGTCGGGTGTATACGTTGTGGATATGAACTTAAGCGTATACACTGGGCGTATATGCTGAGAATGTAAACTTGGGCGTATACGCTGAGCGTATACACTGAGAATGCATACTTAGTGAAAATTAAGTATCTTGATCTTCGAAGTTGCCATGTTTGATACCAAATGTAGCCGTGGCCGTCTGTGGGTTGCAGGGACCTACTTCTTGTTGGAAAAGTACTAAACTTGAAATTTTGTGGTGTTTCATTGGCCCCTCTTTGTTGACGCTTGGAGGAATCGACCCAAGAAGCGTCGACAAAGAAGTGTAAAACACCACAAGCAACTTGATAAAGACATTGTCCTTTGCCACCTGACTAGACATCATCGCACCATGTTCCGTAGTACATAGGATTGGGAAAGTGAAATTTGTAGCTGGTAGGAAAATGAAGATTGTGGGGATTGGTAACTGACCAAGGGATTGTGCTTGGTAAAGGGGATGCCCTGGTGTGTATCATGCTGATCCTTGTCAATAGCCATTGTTTAGCAAACTTGGAATCAAGCCATGCGATGTGCGTCCTTTAGCGGAACAAGACTCTTGGTTAGTGTCCAAGAGGACTTGTTGGCAAGACCAAAGCCACATGATAATGTGTTCCATTCTTTGGAGGAACAGGGCCCTTGTTTAGTGTTTAAGGGGGAAGCCTGTTGGCGAAAAGCCAAAGCCATGCAATGGGATGTCACTCAATTATTTTTTACATGAGTATTTGTTTTCAAGACAGCTGTCGTCTCGCCTTGTGTTTTATGTGGAGAGAGACATGAGTATGATTTTTTTTTTTTTTGGAAAAAGCTTTATTTTGATCTTGTACTCATGCTCAAGTGCTATGTTGTGTGTTGTAACTGCTTAAAGGTGTTACAGTGTGCAATAGTATGCTTAAAGTTTTGAGTATACTGGGTGTATCAGAGGTGTGGCTGAGTAGGGTGTGTCGGTGAATAGATAGGGAATGTACCAGGAAATGGGGATGTACTAGTGAATGGCTTGATTTAGTCTTGCCTCATGTGCTGTGAACATTGCCTCACCTTGCTACTTATGACGAAGTGCATTCTTGTGTGAACACCTCTGAGTGTCATCCTACAAACACAACTCCAAGAAGGCATGAAAACCACGAGTGAGTAAGTGAGCCTAGACTTAAACAGCAACTGACGAAACAAAGGCACTAGATGGGATGTCTGTCACGGCATATGGCTGGCAGGAATGTTGTTAGGATCGATCGATGGTGAGCGATGTAATGACTCTGATGAAGTTTGAACGCAACCATTGATGAACCAAAGATGAACTTGCCAGTTTATAGTCTTAGCGGACTATCATGGGTTAGTTTTATGTCATCACCCATTGGACATTGCCCGTTTAGCATCGTGACAAACAGTACATTGCCAGTTTCTAGTCTTGGCAGACCGCGAAGAGGTAAACCAATTTATAGTCTTAGCAGACTCTGGTGAATGCAACTATGGCAATTTACTATCATACCGGACGAGTGCTAGTTTATTGTCATTGCAGACGTTGTGTGGTATTAGTTTACCGTCATGATGCCAGGACGAACTGTGGTATCAGTTTTAAGTCATGATTCCGGGATTGCTCTATGGTATCAATTTACTGTCATGATGCCAGGACAAGCTGTGGTATCAGTTTATAGTCATGATGCTAGGACTTGCATGTACCTGAGCCTGTACTCAAATATGGAAAAGTTTTAAGAACAAGTGATTGGTTGGATTTGCAAGCTCATTTCCTTCCATATCAGCTAACTTGAATGCTCCATTGTCGTATGCTTTGGTGACCAAGTAAGGCCCTTCCCAATTAGCTGAGAATTTGTCTGGGTGTTCCCGAATAGCCTTAAGCACAAGGTCACCTTCTTTGATGGGGCGCTTATGAATGTTGTGCCGATGGCATTGTCGTTGTTGTTTTTGGTACCATTCAATTTGATCAAGTGCACGCATGCGTTCCTCCTCCACCGAATCTAAGTCAATGATGCATAGATCATTATTTTGCTCTTCATCCAAGAGTCCAGAAAGTGTGATCCTTAAAGATGGTACCTACAATTCCAAAGGTAAAACAGCTTCTGAACCATAAACAAGGCTATATGGTGTTTTACCTGTTGAAGTTCGATGTGTCGTGCGATATGCCCACAATGCGTATACCAGCTGTTCGTGCCATCTTCTCTTGCTTTGGGTAAG
>MNCI01021551.1:358985-490443 GCA_015680685.1 Gnetum montanum
GATAAGGTCCAACCCCCACTTTTGAAAGGGCCACGTGATTTGCGTTGTATGCAACTCATTTGGTGGGACATGGATTAGATTACTATGTCTTTGATAGATACTACATGTTTTAACCTTAGAGAGATAATCATACTCCATGTGTGGCCAATAATAGCCTAGGCGTATTATCTTTATTGCCATTGCTTTTGGTGCTACGTGTCCTCTACATAGTCCATCGTGTACTTGCTCAACGATGGTTTGGGCATCAGTACTACCAATGCATGTTAGCAATATGCCTTTGTAGGATCGACGATACAACGTGTCCCCTACCAATGCATATTGCCTAGAATGTTTTTGTACCGCATCTTTTTGTGCATTCGTTAAGTGTTGCGGTGTTTCACCGCGTAAAAGGTACTCTTTTATGTCATCATACCATTCTATCGCATGTGTTGTACTAACGGATGCTATTAGCAACATATCAAGGGTATCGGTTATTGGTTTGGGATAACTGGTTATGGAGCTTGGCAACGTATGGAACATGTCAGGCGATATGTTTAACGCTAAGGTGGCCAGTGCGTCCGCGATGGTATTATCATTTCTAGAGACGTGTTGCACATCAATGTTTTTAAATCGCTTCATTAAGTGTTTTTCCAAGTCACAGTATGGTTGTAAATGTTGCGCCTTGCATGTATAAATATCTATGACTTGGTTCAAAACCAGTTGTGAATCTCCTCTGACCACAAGTCGTGTGATGTCTGAAGCCAGTGTTGCCGCGAGACCTCTAAGGAGACCTTTGTACTCTGCTATGTTGTTGGTACAGTGAAAGTTGAAATGATAAGAAAAGGGTCTAATCTCCCTGGAGGGATAGGTGATGACATTGACAGCACTTCCCCCTCGAGAGGTGGATGCTCCATCAAAGTTTACAATGGTGTCGTAGTCATTGGGCACTATGTCTATTGCGCTTATATTCTCATCTGGGAATTCTGGCTCTCTTGTTGCTTGATCATGTATTGGTGACGCAGCCATTTGATTTGCTATGGCTTGACCCTTAACTGATGATTGCACTATGTAATGTAGGTCAAACTCGGCTATCATGGCTTTCCAACGTGCTATACAACTTGTCTCGTAAATGTTTCCTATGATGGCTCTGAGCACATTATCCTTGCAGATTATGTTAACTTGATTGTGGAAGAGGTAATGTCGTCATTTATTTAGAGAAAAGACTAAGGCTAAACATGACCTCTCTATGTCATTGTATTTCCTCTCATTGCCTACTAATGCATGGCTCAAGTAGTAGACAGGGACTTCAGTTCCATTATCTTGTTTCTGGCAAAGCATAGACGCGATTGATGAATCCCAAGTTGCGAGGTAGATGTAAAATGGTTTATCATTTTGAGGTGGATAAACTGTGGGTAGTTGGGCAAGTGCCTCTTTAATATTATCGAATGCTTCTTGGCATTGTGGCGTCCATTCAAAATGGATGTTCTTACGTAACAAGTGATTCATAGGTTTTAATTTATTTGTTAGTTTTTCTATGAACCTTCTGATGAACTGTAGTCTACCTTGTAGACCTCGAAGTTCAATAAGGTTGCTAGGTGGTTTTAGGTTTGTTATGGCCTTAACCTTATCAGGGTCTACTCGTATCCCTGCTTCTGAGGTTATGAACCCAAGCATTTTGCCTGTTTTGATTCCAAAGACACATTTCTTTGGGTTAAGTCTCATCTCATATTTTAAACAACGTTTTAGTACTAAGTCAAGATCTTGTACATGTTGTTCTGATGCTTTTGATTTAACCACAATGTCATCCATGTAGTCGTTGAGCGAGTGTAACATGTAATCGCTAAAGATGAATGTCATCACCCTTTGATATGTGGCCCCAGCGTTCTTGAGGCCGAAGGGCATCATTATATACCAAAAGGTTCCCCATGGTGTCATAAAGGTAGTCCGGAGCTGATGCTCTGGGTTAATACGTATCTGGTTGTATCCCGAGAAGCCATCCATAAAAGATAATAGGGCGTGCCCAGCGGTCGAGTCGACAAGTTGATCAATGTTGGGTACGGGAAAATCATCTTTTATGGTTGAAACGTTTAGATCCCGGAAGTCAATGCATAAGCGAATGCTTCCATTTTTCTTTGGGACAATGACCATGATGGATACCCAATCGGCGTAATTGACAGCCCGAATGAAACAAGCTTGATAAAGCTTGGTAATCTCATTGCAAACTGCCAATGCCACCTCAGGTTTAACCCTTCATGCTTTTTGCTTCACTGGCCTCAATTTTGGATCAAGGATAATATTATGCTAGACTATTCGAGGGTCCAATCTAGGCATGTCCGTGTATGACCAAGCGAATGCCTTTATGTTGTCCCTAAGCACCTCCTCTATGTCTTTGGCTAGTTGAGGTTACAGTAATGTACTTAGTTTAAATATTTTAATTTCTCCATCGAGCATGGTGATAGGGGTTTTGGTCAACGGGTCTTCGGTAATGTTTTCAACTTCTATGTCGAGGGGCTTTATCATACCTTTGTAGTTGTCTAGTGTTTGCTGTGTTGAGGCTATGACTGCATCGTCCGTTGATAAACATAAGTGGATGAGATTTATGTCAATGTCCCTTGCGATCTTTCCGTACGACCCATCGATGATTAATGGTGTGGATAGATGCTGTCAATCCATCGGGCTTGCTCCTGCCAATAAACAGAGAGCAGAATGAGGTGATGAGTATTGTTCGATGTTCTCAGGCAACTTAAATTGTGTGCACGTGCATAACGGTGGTTTATCGTCACACCGGGACGCATGGCAGTTTAAGACCTTACCGGGCCATGGGTGGCAATTTAAGGCCTTATCAGGCCATCATGGTAGTTTAAGGCCATACCAGGCTATATGTTTATCAAAAAATTTGGACAGGAGATTTTGCGTCAAAATGTTCGATGTGGACTTCTTAAGTTGGTTTACAAGGGAACCGGGATATAGTAATATTCTTTTTGTTTTAAATATATATATATATTTTATTATTTTTTGGAAAAATTTTGAGAAAAAGGCAAAAAGATGCAAACCGGAAGGCGGCAGCGGCGGCGGTGGCGGTGGCGGCGGCAGCGGTCACAGTGTTGGAGTGCTATAAATAGGGCAGGGACGTCATTTGTTACCACGTGGAGTTTGCAGCGAGCGTAGACATCGAACGTAAATCCTGAACGTAAGCGTAAATCCTGAGCGTAAGCGTAGATGATGAAACCTGAGCGTGAGCGTAAAAGACCGAAACCTAAGCGTAACCGTAAACGACCCAAACCCCAGTGTAAACTTCCAACTCCGGCGTAAGCGTAAACTTCCAACTCGGGCGTAGAGGCTCAGCATGAGCATAGAGGTTCAAGTGTTGGCATAGAGACTCAGACCCTGATGTAAAGGCTCAATGTAAGCGTGAGCAATTTCGACCCTCAGCATAGACCTGTCAATCCCAGCGTAGAGTACGTCAAGATGGGCAAAGGCAAGGAGGTGGAAGGCTAGGGGAGAAAGGGACCTGACCTCACTTTCGTGGAGGAGAGCGAGGCCATGCTACAGTGTCTACCCAAGCCGAGGATTCCATCGTGGCCTGGATCGTCACACAGGTAGCCTTTGATCCTGCCTCTGTTAGTTATTTTCATCTGTACAAGTTTCTTAGCGTAATCAGTCAGCGTAGAGGGTTTTGGCGTATACACCCGGTGTAGACAATCAGCGTAGACAGATAGCGTAGAGGATTTCTCTATGTTGAGCGTAAGTTCACAGCATGGAGGGTTTCTAGAGCGTAGAGCGTATACTGCATGTATCCTAAGTTGTTTGTAGCGTAATCAGTTTTCGTCAATGCATAGCGTAAAAAAATTTTACTGCCATGAAGCGTAGATGATTTTATCAGCGTATACGCTGACTGTTCGTAGATCGTTTACAGTGTCTGACGTAGACTATTTACACAGCATATACGTTGAAGGCTTCTACGACGTATACGTTGAGGGTTTCTACAGCGTATACGCTGAGTGTGAACAGTTAATTGTTTTCAAGTGGGGTTCAGCGTAGACCTGTTTTCATGGTGTATGGTGTGAACTATTTTCGGCGTAAACTTATTTGCACAGTGTTCAGTGTAAATTGTTTGCACGGCGTATACGCTAGCGGTCTGCACAACGTATATGCTGACTATTTTCCATGACATATACGCTGACTATTTGCCATGGCGTATACGCTGACTATAAAGGGTTTCATAGCGTATACGCTGATGATTTTCTATAGCGTATATGCTAAGAATGAACAATTTGTAATTTTTTCTAAGTGTTGGCCTACAACATGGAAGTTTGTTGTTTCATCTACTTTTCATGTATGGCTGATCTACCATGGCATTTCGATTGTTTGCAGGGACACTGAACCTTTTCTCCTGGTGGTTGAGCTAGTAGGGGTACTAACATGGTTTGGCCCCATTAAGGCCGATGAACCTACCCCAGATCTGAGCATTGACAACAATGGGGTCTGGTTCAAGGAAGGGGCATGTGAATTCCTCGCTTTCATGCTGGACAGGTTCAAAATGGTTATCTGGTCACACCTAAGTGAACTGGTGGCACGGAGCGTGCTTGAGGCCATGTTGCAGGGAGCCTCGGAGGGTGTCACGGTCTTCATGGAATACATCGACGAGGGGCCGCTTGTAACTGAGGATGGTTCTTCTAGCAGGCCTAGGTCCACATGCTCGTTAGCGCGCATGTGGGCTCAATTGCCGCAAGGGTAGGACTATCTCAACAACACCCTATTTTTAGCCGCGAGTGCACACACGTTGTTCTAGAACCCTCCTGGCACAGTGTACCAGGTGGATAGGTAGGACCGTTTAAGCTTGTTGTTTCTTTTTGCCGTTTGGCATTTGCTTCTGTTTTGACATCCATTCGTTTGTACGCCTAAAGTTAACCCAGACAGAACATGCATTGAGGATGATGGGCTTGCTCTAGCTCGTACCACTCTAGAGACCTCTATGGTGGGTCCCACCCTTCATGAAGCTGCATTAGCTCAAACCAAGGGTGATATTATCCACTTTCACAAATGGTTCTCTAGAGCATTTGCAATGTGCAAAGCTCGTGAATGGTTGCATGAAGATTGGTTGCATAAGGGACCAATCTTTCCTCATGACTCTGACTTGGGTAGCACATCTAAGTTCACAACTGAAGGTAAATGAAAATATTTTCTAGATGTGTTAACGTGTTTGTTCAACTGTCATGGGGTTATACTGATATAATGATTTCAAATTATATCTACAGTTGATGTTCCTTCTGGCGGAGACCCTGTCGTAACCGGACGAACTAAGACTACCCTATCAATGAAGTTATAGGAGGTCAGCAAGGCTCAAAAATGGTTGTGCACTCGTGCCCCGCGCCATCCATCGTTCGTTGTTTAGATGATGTTGGCCTTATGGAGCTCTTTACAACCCCGAGCCCTAATGTGTCAATAGCAGAAATGATCAGGATCGTAGATTCCTTCAATGAGTCTGTCTCTTACTACAGCACCCAGATTCAGGGTGTTAAGATAGTTTTCCATCTGTCGCCTGAATTCTTTTCGAACCTATTTGGTGTACCGGTGGATGGTATAAATGTAGTTTTAGACATGGCTCATAAAGAGCTCCATATGGTTTGTGAATTAGAGGACTGGTTGGACATTGCCAAGGGTGCCAAGGGATTCCCTATGTAGGGGAAGTCAAAGATTGAGGAGGTGAATGAATTATATCCTCTGTTTAGGGCATGGGTATTCCCTAAATCCCTTTCCCAAGTGCAGAGTCTTGGGGTCGAAGCTGTATGTATTATGCAAACCATCCTAGAAACCAGCATGCGTTATAACTGGGCCCAATTTTTGTTGTCGGGCCTGCACAAAGAGATAGTGTGATTGCGCTCGAATGTCGAGGCACAGTCTCACTTTACTTTTGCATTCTTTGCTAGGTATCTTCACCGCTTAGCTGAGTTCCTGCTAGTTCGTGCGGACAACAAGTATGTTCTACGGGATTGAGGTCAATTATCCCGCTCATGGATCAACCACTTGTTTGAAACAGCCAAGTCCCAGGATGCGCCTGAGGGAATTGATGAATCTGTATCTATCACGACAGGGGGATCATCTGGTACCTCAATCCACACACTTGACAGTGTGGGGTTGGAACCAGATGATGTGCCTTATACTGCAAAAAGGGTAGAACAGGTCATCAAAGAAACCATTGGCAAGGCCAAGTCGAAGCTGACAAAACGTGAACGTTCAACCGAGGAGGCCTCAAATGTGGATGAGCCGTGGGTTAAGCGTATATGATTCAAGATGTCTGCCCGAGGTAAGTGAACTTAGTACACTTGTTGCTTTATGGTTTTCATTTTATTCATAATTTTTACTTTGACCATTTACATGTTACTGATGCCTTCAGACTTGATTCGAGAAGTGAGGAGGTAGGAATTAGAGACTCTCATTAAAGAGGAGGAGGCTAACACGAAGCTAAATACTGAGGAGGAAGATGTGGAGAAAGATCAAGGAGGAGAAATGAAAGAGCTGAGGGAAGACACCACAGAAATCGAGCTGGTGGATTACCAGAGTGGTGTCGATGAAATGTTCAGTAGCTTCCTTAAGGGAAAGCTGGACGTAGGAGAACCCCCAAAAGGGGACAAAGAACATGGTATGTTTTCTTTTATTTCATTATTGGTGCTTTGTGAGCCATTGTCTCTATGGTGTCTTACTTTTTATTTTTATCTTGCTTCCAGACAAAGGTAGTGAAACCAGGACGATGTGGTTGGACGTGCCCATGAAAACGGTTCCCCCTGAAAGGACCGTGGAGATTAGTCCATCTCGCACTCATGGGCCATTTACTTGGATAGAGATGCCAAGTAAAATGGATTTTGTTGCTGGTATCGCTGAGGAGGTTGTTGAACGAATTCAGGAAGCGCACCCTGAGATAGGTATATATATTTCGAGATGTTTGCAGCTTTAGAGTTTCACACCCTGTTTTTGTCGCTTTAGCGTTTGTTCTTTTCATGTGCATAGGTGCCAAACTGAGGTGGGATCCTTCTGAGATAGTTAACATAGAGAGTTCGTCCACATTATCCCCAGAAGTTAAGCAGGTGCCAAGGACAGTTTATGAGGAAGTGGCGAAGGGTCTCATTCACAACACCAAATCGCTGTGCACCTATAGGCGTTCTGTCGAACAATTGTGGTTGCAGTATCAAACAAAGGAGAAGGAAGTTTTCGAGTTGTCAGTTGAGCGTGATGATCTCAAGGCCCAGTATGAGTTCGCCTCTGCTAAACTAAGTGGTGATCACTCCTAGCGGACTTCCGAGGTGACATATACTAGATACTGAAACCTACTCAATTGCCACGCGTCACTGACATGGAGACTAGCAGAGTGTAAGGCTCAGATAGACCTACTGAACCTCAAGTGTCAAGATTGAAAAGCTTTCGCTTCCAAGGTATGCAAATGGGGTTAGGATGAAAATATCCAAAAACATCATTATAAGAAATCGTTGAAAGAAGTATCCATTGAAAAGTTCCAACTGGAAATGTTTGTGGAGGGTCTAGGTCTGCGCTCTTCTTTTGATACCTTTGCTCAGAACACAGCTGTTGAGATGGAGTCGCCTACAAGGGTGATTACAACCGCGTCTGGGGAGGTTTCGGTAGGTGAATTCCCTTTAAAGCGTCCTACCTGGTCAGTCATTGACAAGGGGAAGGCCTTGGCAGATGTCGACCTAGATCTTGATGGGACCGACTGGACCAGTGTCTCAGAAGAGGAAATCCTTCGCCGGCTGGAATTTGGCTTAGGAGGATCCCCTATGATAAGCATTTTGTTATTATGAACTTCATTCGCTGCACATTGTTTGAAATTTTATCTTTCTCTTATTCTTATGTTGATTGTCTCTTTTTGCATTTTCAGGATCAAGGTGGTGACGATGTCTACAAAGCTGGTCCCAGTGGAGCGGAGGCTCATGATGCCAGCAGGTCTAAAGGAGATGACCCTCTCATCCCAGATGTTTAGTTTTTGTTGTGAAATTATTCTGACTCCAATTTATACGGGGATTGTAAATTGAGATGAATGAAACCAGTTAACTCTTATACTTGTACATCATTTCATGTATAAAATTTTTTTTTGATTTTGAGTTTAATTGCAAACACGACACGGGAATGTAAAATGTTTTGGTTTGTTTTTGTGGTTTAAGTGTAATGCGCAGATGTAATTAGAAGTCAGAATATAATGATAAATGAAATATAATCACAAAAATGGTTATTGACAACATGGCAATGCAAGCGTAAATTCGAACAGTCTGCCAGAATTGGAGGAAAACAAATTATAAGTGGATGATCTAGTTCAAGGCCATCTCGAGCTAGATTTGCACTAGTTTAAGGCCATTTCGGGCCAGATTCACACTAGTTTAAGGCCATTTCGGGCCATATGCGTAGTTTTAGGCCATTTCGGGCCCCAACATACGCAAGGGACGTTTCGAATGACACAGGTGGATTTCTCGGTTGACCGACCATTTCTGATCGTGGCTAGTTTTATGTTATTGCGGACATGCTAGTTTAACATTGTCCCGGACTAGTTGTAGTTTAACATCATTTTGGACCAGTTGTAGTTTAACGTCATTTCGGAAAGTTGTAGTTTAACGTCATTTCGAACAGTTGTTTTTCATTATTCATTGGTTTAGTAATTTTTTGATTTTTCACATTTTTACGTTGGGAGTAGAGTTAGCGGGTATGATTCTGTATTCAGCGTCCCCTTCACTGATCACGTTGAAGGGTAATTCAGCCCAAGGGACGTCTAATGGAATTGTTTCAGCGTTGGTGTTTTCTTGCGCTTCAGCATGTATCACGGTTTCTATGTCAGTTATGGTCTCTAAGTGAGGTTGCGTATGTACAATGTCAGGCCTGGGTAGTTCTGTTTTGGGTGGGTTTTCTTCTGTGTTTAAAGGGTTATCACTTGTCGGTTGTTGTGCTCTTCGAGCTTAACCTCTGAACCTTGGTCTGTGTCTATGTACGATAAGATGATGGGTGTAGCAGCCTCCCCGCGTATGATGATTTCACCGCCTTCATAAGGCAGATGAATATCTTGGTGTATAGGGGAAGAAACTGCTTTCAGTTGGGCTAACCAGGGCCTTCCCAAGATTAGGTTAAACCTTGGCATTTCATCAATCACTACGAAGTCAGCGGATGTGGGGAATTGATCCCCTGCTATGAAGTCTAAGGTCACGGTGCCTTTAACTATCACACGTGATCCGCTAAATGATTTCAAGCATGTGGTGGTAGTTGGTCTGATTCGCTCTGTTAGCCCGAGTTGTTCGATGATGGGATATGGAACTACGTTTGTGGCAGCTCCATCATCTACGTGGATCCTATCTATCTGGAATTGGTTTACTCTTATTGTTATAAACATAGGGGCTATTGTTATCTCCCCTGTTTTCTTATCCACCTTGATGTTATCATTATGAAAACTTAATGGTTTGGAAGTTGACCCTTGAGGCGAGTACATCACCGCATGAATTAAAGGTTCATTTGGAGGCAAGTCCTCGCTTACTGGGATAGATGTTAACATATGCACCAAAGCTTCGCAGTGGGTTTGAGATGTCCAAACTAAGTCATATAAGCTCAGAGAAGTATTCTTTTGTTTAAGGGCTTGTGTGACCTATGTTAGGGTTGTTGCTAAGTCTCTACTGTTGGGCGCATGTTTATCGGCGGTGACTTAGTCCATTGGGCCCAGCAGTTTTATTTCGTGCATCGTTGGTTTGTCATTTTTTCCTGGACTCGTTGTTTTAGGCATATCGTGTTTTCTGGATGGTTCACCCTCATGGCCTATGTTTGGTTGATTGTTAGGTGGCGTCATGGGTATCGCATTTAATGGAGTAGGTTTAGGAGGTCGTAAGGCTAGCCGTTGATGCTCCTTTTCCAGGCGTTCACGTGTAAGCCTATCCGCTAAGCGTTCTCGTATGTGACGCGGGGGCGTGGTTGGTTTTGAGGCCTCAGGTTTCCTTGGGATTCGTACTACGTATGGAGTCAGGTGGGGTTGCGGTTGGACAGTCGCTTGCAGTTGGGTGCCAAACTGGCTAGGCACCTTGATGACATAGGGATTGGGTTTACTTTGTGTTTGCAAGGTGGAGGATTGGTAATCATTAGGACATTCAGGTGTCCTAACGATGTATGGGGTTGGTTTAGGTGGAGGTTGGACCTCTGCTGTTGCGACTGCGAGTGGTACTCAGACTACGTAAGGGGCAGGATAAGTAGGACGGGTTGGTAGATTTGAGGTAGTGACGGTGGGAGGTATACGCACCACGTATGGTTTTTCACGTGTCGGGGTGTTAGAAGTCATTATGGCGGGGGGTACCCGGACAACATATGGTTGCTGTGGGGCGTATGATGATTGAGGCATGGATGTTGATGCAATGGGAGGAATACATACTACAAATGGCTTGTTAGGCGTTTGTTGTTCATGGTCAGAGTAGACGATGTTAATGCTCAGCATTTTAGGTTCATTATCTAGGTAGATTGTGTTAATAACGTACGGTGCCTCTTTGGTATTCAGAGGATCTTTATACACATCCATAGCCTGGTTCTGCAGTTGGACCGGGTTGGCCTCATCAAAAGTGATTTGGCCTCCATTGATCATTCGTTATATATCTTGTTTCAGGGTGAAACAGTAATCCGTGCCATGCCCATTACGTTGGTAATAGTCGCAGAAACGGTCCATCCTAAAATCTTTGGGTACTGGGGGTTCATCCAGCATTGCTAGGCTTGGGTTCTGAACCAGTTGACAGAACCGATCATGTCTTTGGATCGCTGCTAGGGACAACTATTTATGTTTCATTAATCCAGCCCTCAGGAGTTGATCAAATAGCTGGGATGGCTTCATAGGCAATGGCATATATTGGGAGGGTTCTTTCCTCTCAAGGTTTCTTGTACGGTTCGATGTTGGGTTCTACGATGAAGACGATTCCGGTGCAGTCGCGGGAGTAGGTTTAGTATAATTAGTAGGGGCCAACGATGGTTTGTTTTGTTGTGCCACATTTGCTTATTGCATTTCCACTATTGCCGCTATAGTTATTTAGCCTTTTCTTTATCTTTCTTACTGTGTTGATTTTTGAAGGCTAAATACGCAAGATCATGGCTATTTTGGGCCACCTCCTCTATGTTTTTAATCTGTACAAAGGCTTGATTAAGGTTACGCGCGTTGAGACAATATAACTTGGATTTGAAAAAGTTGTTGACAGACCCTTTTAGAATGGTGAGCAGATACGTCTGTGGGATCGGCTCATGGAGCTCATTGAGAGCAGCACTCCACCTTTGGATGAATTTTTGTATAGGTTCTAGAGGTGCTTGTTTGACCTGTATAAGACTATCAAGTGTCACTTCAGGTTTCAAGTTATACTTGAACCTGGTAATGAATTGATGTAACAACTCCTCTAGAGAAAATATTGAGTTTCTTGGCAAGGCCCGATACCAATCAAGTGCTCTTCCTATGAGAGACATAGGGAACACTTGTAAAATGACGTGTGGCCATGCCTGAAGTAATGCATATTTGAGTCTAAATGTTATAAGGTGGGCATTGGGGTCCATTTCCCCATTATATTTGGTTAGCGTAGGCAATGATACACCTTTGGGTAAGGTTAGGGGCGGAACGGAAGAGCTGATGGGATCATCGTGGTAAAAGTCCACTACCTTCAACTCTCCGTCGACGGCCATCTTGAGGCGTTTGACCTCGTCAGTTAGTTCCTGCATTAGTTTCTTAGCATCCGCCCAATCTTAAGACCTAGGTGAGGTGATAGCTTGGGGATGTGGTATAGTGTACAGATTAGATTGTTGAATAGTAAGTTGGAAGGCTGAAAGTTGTGTAGTTGGCGGTTGTACTTGTCGAATGTTTATAATGGGTGGTATCAGGGGCAGCATGTTGTGAGCAAGGGGTTGTTGTTACTGTGGTTGTCCTTGAGGGATACTGAACAGTGTAATTGTGTGAGGTGGCATGTTGTAGTGAGGGGGTTGATGTGATTGAGCACCCATCGCTGCCCATTGCCTGGTCATGTTTTGTGTAGGAACCCCCTGAACTTGTTGGGTTACAGTAGTGGAAGGGGCTCCGTGCGTTTGAACCCGGGGGATATAATGGGTAGACGTAGATGTCGGTATCACATGTGGCATCCCGATCACGCAGGGTGGGAAGGTCACTCCTACATTGTTTTGAGGGGGTTGCATTTGGAAGAACGGGGGTGTCGTGGCTGTGGGAGGAATTACGAAGGGAAGTGTGTTGACTTGAACATCAATTGGTGGAGGAATGAGGATGAGAGCAGTTGCGTCTTATTGAGGCACCTATGCTTGCGTGATTCCAAATGGTTGGATGAACGTAGTTTCGCTCGTGAATGGGTGAAATAGCGGATTTATATAAGTTTGTGGGCTAAGGGTGTCGTATGAGTCTTCATGCTCAGATTGGGCAGCGAACTCATCTTCCTCTTCCGATTGAGGATTTACTACAGGCTGATCTAGCGACTAGCTCCTTTGCAGGAGGATTTGTATGATGAGCTCAAAGTAAGACTCTGGAACAGGGATGATATCGTACGAGGAAGGAATGAACTCTTGCCTTCCCCTGTAGAAAAGTTCGTATTGCCTTTTAACTTCTATTTCGACTCAGTCCACAGCTAGGCCAGCTTGTATTTTTATGCATATGAAGTTGTACTGGTCTTGACTTATGATGTTAGACGATGGGTTCCTCCCTTGCAATCTAAGGAACCGGCGAGGCCCCACTGTGGGTTGGACTGCGGGCTATTGGACCGCCATGGTGCCTACGATGTCAGTGACTTGGGTGGTTGTAGTGGTGGTGTTTGCGGTATTCATGATAAATAGTTGAGAATATGACACAGTGAAGGGATATGAAATTAAAGTACTTGGTGCAGTGTAAACCTACGTTCGTGGCGTACAGCATATACACTGGCTCTCAGCGTATAGGCTTCAATGATCAGCGTATAAGGGTAGCATAGACAACGTATAGGTATACAGCGTATAGTGTCAGCATAGCAAATCTACGGCGTAGAGCATACAACGTATACGCTAAGCAACGTAGACAGCGTCTGCATACAGCGTAAACAGAGTTACAATGTATAGAGTGTAGCGTATACGGACGGCAGCGTAAAGGAGTTTACAGCGTAGGGCGTGCAGCGTAAACTGAACAGCAGAGACAAAGTCAGCATATAGCGTAGACAGGGTCTACAGTGTAAAGAGTGCAGCATAAACTTAGTAGCTGCATATATGTCAGCAGCGTAAGCAGGGTTTTGTGTGTAGCGTAGGCATAGTCTGCAGCGTAAAACATGCAGCGTATATGTCAACAGCGTAAACAGAGTTCTGTGTGCAGCGTAGACAAAGTGTACAACGTAAAGTGGGCAGCGTATATTCGGCAGCGTAGACGTTGGGGGTTTTGCAGGTAGAGTCAGCGTATGGTTAACAGCGTAGACGCTGGGAGACTTGCATATGGTAAATTTTAAACGGAGTAGCTTAGACGTTGGATAGTTTGCAGACTATGAGTTTTAAACTAAGCAGCGTAAACATTGGGAGGTTTGCAAAAAGGGTCGGCATGTACTCAACAGCATAGATGCTGAGAGCTCTAAAGCACAACAAGTTTTAGGCAGAGGCCCTCCTTCTAGCTCTAATTTTTGTACCGTTCGAAATCGTCGATCTCCGGCTTGAAGGAAACAGAGACTTGGAGATACCCGGACACGCATAGAAGATCCTACCTTCGCCTGAGGATGAGCTGGAATGAACGAAGGCAGAGTACCTTGAGTGGTCCACACATGGATCAGGCAAGGATTTCCCCAAACGTACACCGAGGTGCTATACACTAGGTTATACGTGAACGGCGTAAAACAGAGCGTAAATAGCGTAATTGATGCGAACAGAGCGTAAACAGAATACATGTAACAATTAATGCAAACTATAACAGATTTTAGGAAGAAAATGTAACAATGGTATTTCAAAATGAGAGTTACAATGCACCGGTCTAACGCAGTTGTGGCTTTGACACAAGGCAGACAAAAGCCCTGATGGATGCAGGGATGACTATGGGCTGGTTCACACTATAGGCACAGCGTAGAGGCTGTATGCTCAGCGTACAGGGTTGTCCAACATACAAGGTTCTCTGCTCTGGTTCTCAGCGTCTCTGTTTTCCTCTCTGGTTTGTTTAGAATTACCGATCGAACCTCGATCTAATGAAAAATTGGGGCTTTTATACAAGTTTTGACGTTAGACTCGGGTTAGGCGACACGTGGCGCGTTGACCAAGTGCAAAAGCATAAAATTTACAAGTGTACAACATGTTACATCTGCTGGGCGTATACACTTAGTGTATACACTGTATCTGATGGGCGTAGACTCTGGGCGTATACGTTGAATCTGTTGGACGTATACGCTGTATCTGATGGGCGCAAACTCTGGGCGTATACGCTGGATGTGCTGGGCGTATACACCGAGCTTATACACTCTGGATGCTAAGCGTATACGTCGGGCGTATACGCTGATGGCTGCTGGGCATATACGCTGGGCATACACGCTAATGGTGGCTGGGTGTACCAAGTCTTGCTCTGTAGTGCTATTTCCATGTCTTCTTCGAGGATTGCATGTCAGGCATATACTTCAGTCGTACAACCTGATCGTACTGGTGAGGCGTGTACGCTGGTCATGTACGCTGAGCATATACGCTGTGAACATTGGGTGTATATGCTGAGCATATACACTGAGAACGTTGGGCGTATACGTTGTGGATATGAACTTGAGAGTATACGCTGGGCATATACACTGAGAATGTAAACTTGGGCATATACGCTAAGCGTATATGTTGAGAATGCATACTTAATGAAAATTAAGTATCTTGATCTCCGAAGTTGCCATGTTTGATACCAGATGTAGCCGTGGCCGTCTGTGGATCGTAGGGACCTGCTTCTTATTGGAAAAGTACTAAACTCAAAATTTTGTGATGTTTCAGTATACGCTTGACATTTTCAGCGTATACGCCCGACATTCTCAGCGTACACATCCATAGCATATACACTCAACGTACACGCCCAGCATACATGCCTTACAAGTACGCTCAGCCTGTACGACTGATGTATACGCCCAGCATGAAATTCCTGAAGAGGCCATGGAAACAGCACTGCAGAATAAGATTTGATACAAGGCAGCAATTCACATGAACAAAGCAACCATCAGCGTATACGCCCAGCGTATACACCAAAAGTCTACGTCCTGCATGCCCAACGTATACGCCAAAAGTCTACGCCTGCCTGATACAGCATATACGCCCAGCATATACACCCAGCAGATATAACATGTTGTACACTTGTAAATTTTATTCTTTCACACCCGGTCAACACGCCACGTGTCACCCAACCCGAGTCTAACATCTAAATCTATATAAAAATCCCAATTTTTCATTAGAACGGGGTTGGCAACTCTAAGAAACCAGAGAGAAAAGATGCTAAGAACCATAGCAGAGAACCTTGTACGCTGGACCTCAACCCTGTACGCTGAGCATACAGCCTCTATGCTGTGCCTGCAATTTGAACTAGCACACAGTCATCCCTGCATTCATCGGGGCTATTCGTCCGCCTTGTGTGAAAGCCACAACTACGTTAGACCGGTGCATTGTAACTCTCACTTTGCAATAATATTACTGCATTTTCTTCCTACAATCTATTACAATTTTTTCATTAATTGTTGCATGTTTACTGTTTACACCCTCGTACCTTTACGCTCTGTTTACACCAGTTACGTTGTTTACACTTCGTTTTACGTCTGTTACGCCATTCACATATAACCTAGCGTATAACACCTCGGTGTACGTTTGGGGAAATCCTTGCATGATCTGCATGCGGATCACTTAAGGTACTTTGCCTTCATTAATTCTAGTTTTCCCTCAAGTGAAGGTAGGGTCTTTTGTGCGTGTCCGGTGATCCCCCGGTTTCTGTTTCCTTCCAGTTTAAGACTGATGATTTCGGATGGTGGCGCTAGAAGAAGGGCCTCTTCCTAAAACTTACTACGCCTCAGAGCTCTCAGCGTCTACGCTGTTGACTATACGCCAACCTTATCTACAAACTTCCCAACGTCTACGCTGTTGAGCATCTACGCTGCTGACCATAAGCCGATTCTGTCTACAAACTCTCCAGCGTCTATGCCATTGAATATACGTTGTCTGCTATACACTGTAGACCCTGTCTACGCTATACGCTGACGCTGCACATTTTACACTGTAGACTTTGTTTACGCTGAACACACATAACTCTGTTTACGCTGCTAACATATACGCTACACACTTTACGTTGTAGACTTTACCTACACTGCACACAAGACTCTGTCTATGCTACCGCTAAGTTTACGCTGAATACCGTATGTCGTAGACTCATCTACGTTGCCGTCCAGTATACGCTACACTCTGTATGCTGTAAACCTGTTTACGCTATACGCTGGCGCAGTATGCGCTGCTTAGCATATACGCTGTAAGCTTTAAGCCGTAGATTCTCTACACTGCCGCTATATCCTATATACCCATACGCTGTCATTATTCGCTGGTCATTGAAGCCTATACGCCAAGACCCAGTCTATACGTTGTATGCCACGAACGTAGGTTTACGCTGCACTAGGTATACTAGTTTCATTTCCCTTCACTGTGTCATATTCTCAACCATTCATCATGAACACTGCAAACTCCACCACCACAACCACCCAGGTCACGGACCTTGTAGGCACCATGGCTATCCAATAGCCCGTGGTCCAACAGCCTGCGGTACAACCCACAGTGGGGCCCCACCGTTCCCTTAAATTGCAAGGGAGGAACCCATCATCTAACGTTATAACTCAAGACTAGTACAATTTCATATGCGTGAAAATACAAGCCGGCCTAGCCATGGACCGAGCCGAAATGGAAGTTAAGAGGCAATATGAACTTTTCTACAGGGGAGGACAAGAGTTCATTCCTTCCCCATATGATATCATCCCTCTTCTAGAGCCTTACTCTGAGCTAATCACACAACTCCTCCTGCAAAAGAGCCAGTCTCTAGATCAGCCTGTAGTAAATCCTCAACCGGAAGAGGAGGATGAGTTCGCAGCTCAATCCAAGCATGAAGACTCATACCATACCCTTAGCCCACAAACTTATATAAACTTGTCGTTTCACCCATTCACGGGCGAAACTACATCCCTCCAGCCATTTGGAATCATGCAAGTGCATGTGCCTCAACAAGACACAACCTTTCTCATCCCCACACCTCTAGCAAACAATGTTCAAGTCAACATGCTTCACCTCGCAATTCCTCCTGCAGCCACGGCACCCCCGTTCTTACAAATGCAACCCCCTCAAATCAATGTAGGAGTAACCTTCCCACCCCGCATGATCGAAATGCCACACGTAATACCGACCTCTACATCTGCTCATTACATACCGCGCGTCCCAACCCAAGGAACATCCTTCACAATGGTAACCCAACAAGTTCAGGGGATTCCAACACAAAACATGACCGGGCAATGGACAGCGATTAGTGCCCAATCACATCAACCCCCTCATTATAACATACCACCTCACATAATTTTACAAGCTAATATTCCCCAAGCACAACCACAACAACAGCAACGCCTTGCCCATAATATGCTGCCCCTGATACCACCTGCTATAAATATTCCACAAGTAGAACCCCCAACTACATAGCTTTCAGCCTTCCAACCCACTATTTAACAATCCAATTTGTACACTGTACCACATCCCCAACCTGCCATCTCACCTAGCACTCAAGACTAGGTTGATGCTAAGAAACTAATGCAGGAACTAGTTGACGAGGTTAAACACCTCAAGACAGCCACCGACAGAGAGTTGAAGGTAGTGGACTTTTACCACGATGACCCCATCAACTCTTCTGTTCCGTCCCTAACCTTGCCCAAGGGTGTATCATTGCCTACGCTAACTAAGTACAATGGGGAGACGGATCCCAATGCTCACCTTATAACATTTAAATTAGAATGTGCATTACTTTAGGCATGGCCACACGCCATTTTGCGAGTGTTCCCTATGTCCCTCGCAGGGAGAGCACTTGATTGGTATCGGGCCTTGCCAAGAAACTCGATATTTTTTCTAGAGGAGTTGTTACATCAATTCGTTACCAGGTTTAAGTATAACTTGAAACCTGAAGCACCACTTGACAGTCTTATACAGGTCAAACAAGCACCCCTAGAACTCGTACAAAAATTCATCCAAAGGTGGAGTGCTGCTCTTAATGAGCTCCTCGAGCCGATCCCACAGACGTATCTACTCACCATTATAAAAGGGTCTGTCAACAACTTTTTCAAATCCAAGTTATACTATCTCAATGTGCGTAACCTAAATCAAGCCTTTGTACAGATTAAAAACATAGAGGAGGCAGCCCAAAATAGCCACGATCCTGCGTATTTAGCCTTTAAGAATCAACACAGTAAAAAAGATAAAGAAAAGGCTAAAACAACTATAGCAGCGTTGGCAAAAACACAGCAAGCAAACGTGGGACAACAAAGCAAACCTCCTGTTGCCCCTACTAATTACACTAAACCAACTCCTGCAACTGCACCAGAATCGTCCTCATCACAAAACCCAACACCAAATCGTACAAGAAACTTCGAGAGGAAAGAACCCTCCCAATACACACCACTACCCATGAAACCATCGCAGTTGTTTGACCAACTCCTGAAGGCTGGGTTAATGAAACACAAACAGTTATCCCCTGTTGCTATCTAGAAACATGATCAGTTCTATCAACTGGTTCAGAACCCAAGTTTAGCAACGTTGGATTAACCCCTAGTATCAAAAGGTTTTAGAATGGATCACTTCTGCAACTATCACCAACGTAATGGGCATGGAACGGATTATTGTTTCACCCTGAAACAAGACATCCAATGAATGATCGATGGAGGTCAGATCACTTTTGACGAAGCCAACCCAGTCCAGCCACAAAACTAGGCCATGGGTGTGTATAAAGATCCGCTAAATACCAAAGAGGCGTCGTACATCATTAATACGATCTATCTTGATAACGAAGCTGACACACCTAGCATTAACACCGTCTACTCTGACCATGATCATCAAACGCCTAACAAACCATTTGTAGTGCATATTCCTCCCACTGTACAAACATTCATGCCTCAATCATCATATGCACCGCAGTAGCCATATGTCATCCAAGTGCCCCCTGCCGTAGCGACTTCTAACACCCCAACACATGAAAAACCATACGTGGTGCGTGTACTTCCTGCCGCTACTACTGCAAACTCACACACACCTTCTATTCAGCCTGCCCCTTACGTAGTCTAAGTACCACCTGCCGTTGCAATAGCGGAGGTCCAATCTCCACCTAAACCAAGTCCATACGTCGTTAGGACACCCAAAAGTCCTAATGATTACCAATCCTTCACCCTGCAAACGCAAAGTAAACCCAGTCCTTATGTCATCAAGGTGCCCAGCCGGTCTGACACTCAACCACACGTAACCATTCAACCGCAACCATGCCCTTCTCCATACTTAGTATGAATCCCAAGGCAACCTGAGGCCTCAAAACCAACCGTGCCCCCGCGCCACACACGAGAATGCTTAGCGGATAGGCTTACACACGAACGCTTGGAGAAGGAGCATCAACAGCTAGCTGTAGGACCTCCTAAACTGACTCTGCTAAATGCAATACCCATGACATAACCTAATAATCAACCAAACACAGGCAAGGAGGGTAAATCGTCCAGAAAACATGATACATCTAAAACAACAATTCCAAAAAAAATGACAAACCAACGATGCACGAAATAAAACTGTTGGACCCAATGGACCAAGTCACTGCCGACAAAGATACGCCCAATAGTAGAGACCTAGCCACAGCCCTAACAAGAGTCACACAAACACTCAAACAAAAAAATACTTCATTAAGTTTATACGACCTAGTGCTAACATCTCAAACCCATCGCGAAGCTTTAGTGCGCATGTTAACATCCATCCTAGTAAGCGAGGACTTGCCTCCAAATGAACCTTCAATTCATGCGGTAATGTACTCACCTCAAGGGTCAACTTCCAAGCCATTAAGCTTCCATAATAACAACATCAAGTTGGATGAGAAAACGGGAGGGGTAACAATAGCCCCTATGTTCAAAACAATACGGGTAAACCAATTCAAGATACATAGGGTCCATGTAGATGATGGAGCTGCCACAAACGTAGTCCCATGTCCCATCATTGAATAACTCGGGCTCACAGAGCTAATCAGACCAACTGCCACCACATGCTTGAAATCATTCAACGGGTTGCACGTGATGGTCAAAGGCACCGTGACTTTAGACTTCATAGCAAGGGATCAATTCCCCACATCTGCTGACTTTGTGGTAATTGATGAAATGCTAGGGTTTAACCTAATCTTGGGAAATGCTAGGGTTTAACCTAATTGATGAAAAGCAGTCTCTTTCCCTATACACCAAGAAATTCACCTACCTTATGAAGGTGGCAAAATTGTTATACACGGGGAGGCTGCTACACCCATCATCTCATCGTACATAGACACAGACCAAGGCTCAGAGGTTAAGCTCGAATAGCCTAAACAACACGATATAAATGAACAACAACCGGTAGGCAATAATCTTTTAAACACAAAATAAAATTTACCCAAAACAGAAATACCTGGGCCTGACATTGTACATACGCAACCTCACTTAGAAACCACAACTGACACGGAAACCACGACACATGCAGAAGCGCACGAAAATACTAATGCGAGAACAATCCCACCAGACGTCCCTTGGGTTGAATTACCATTCAACGTGATCAGCGAAGGGGACGCTAAATATAGAATAATACCCGCTAACGTGTCGCCTAACGTCAAAATGAGAAAAATCAAAAAATTACTAAATCAATAAACAACATATGGTCCGAAATGACGTTAAACTATAAACTATCCGAAATGACGTTAAACTACATTCCCTGTCTGAAATGAGGTTAAACTACATAACAAGTCCAAAACAACATTAAACTACATTCCAAGTCCGAAATGACATTAAACTATCATGTCTGCAATGACATAAAACTAGCCATGATTAGAGATGGTTGGTCAATCGAGAAACCCACTCGTATCATTCGAAACGTCTCTTGCATACGCTGGGGCCTGAAATGGCCTTAAACTACGCATATGGCCCGGAATGGCCTTAAACTAGTGCGTATGTGACCCGAAATGGCCTTAAACTACGCATATGGCCTGGAATGGCCTTAAACTAGTGCGTATGTATCCCGAAATGGCCTTAAACTAGATCATTCACTTATACTTTTTTCTTCTCCCACATTCCGGCTCACTGTTCGACCTTACGCTTACATTGTCATCTTGTCCTTTTTCGCAATTATCTTTCAATCCTACTTATGATTACATCCATGCATTACACTTAAACTACAAAAACAAACCAAAACATTTTACATCGTCGTGTTGTGTTTACAATTAAACTCAAAATCAACAAAAAAAAAGAGAATTTTTATACATGTAATGATGTACAATTACAAGATTTAACTAGTTTCATCCATCTACTTAATATAACTCAAAATTTTTAATCTACAATTCCCATATAAATTTGAGTCAGAAAAACAAAACAAAAAAAAACTAAAAACTAAAAACTAAACATCAGGGGCAGGAGGGTCGTCCCCTTTAGACCCACTGGCATCATGGGGCCCCGCTCCACTGGGGTCGGCTTCTTGGACATCATCATCGCCTTGATCCTGAAAATGCAAAAGAAACAATCAACATAAGGACAAAAAATAAAAAAATAAAAAATAAAAAAAGAGACAAAAATTTCAAACATTATTCAGCGAACCAATTTCATAACAACAAAATGCTTACCGCAGGGGATCCCCCTAAGCCGAATTCCAGTCGGCGAAGGATTTCCTCTTCAGAGACACTGGTCCAATCGGTCCCATCGAGGCCTAGGTCAACATCTATCAAGGCCTTCCCCTTGTTAACAGCTGACTAGGTAGGATTCTTTAAAGGGAATTCACCCACCAACACCTCCCCAAAAGCCATCGTGATTACCCTAGTGGGCAATTCCATCTCAACAGTTGTGTTTTGAGCAAAGGTATCGAACGCAAAGCGCAGACCCAGACCCTCCACAAACATTTCGAGTTGATGCTTTTCAATAGATACTTCCTTCAACGATCTCTTATAATGATGTTTGTGGTTCTTTTCATCCTGGCCCCATTTGCATACCTTGGAAGCGAAAGCCTTCCAATCCTGGCACTTGAGGTTTAGTAGATTCACTTGGGCCTTACACTCTGCTAGTTTCTGGGTCAGTGACGCGTGGTGATTGAGTAGGTTCCAGTATCTAGTATATGTGACTTCAAAAGTCCGCCAAGAGCGATCACCACTTAGTTTAGCAGAGGCGAACTCATACCGAGCCTTGAGATCGTCACGCTCAACTGACAACTTGGAAAATTCCTTCTCCTTTGCTTGAACTTGCAACGACAACTGCTCAATGGAATGCCTACAAGTCCAGAGCGATTCGGCATTGTGTACAAGACCCTCTACCACCTCCTCATAAACTAGCCTTGGTACCTGCTCAACTTTTGGGGATAGCATGGGCAAACTCTCTATGCTAACTATCTCAGAGGGATCCCACCTTATTTTGGCACCTATGCACACGAAAAGAACGAATGCTAAAACGACAAAAATGGGGTGTGAAACTCTAAAGCTGTAAAGAACTCGAAACATTTATACCTATCTCAGGGTGGGCTTCTTGAATACGTTCAACAACCTCCTCAATGATACCAGCCACAAAATCCATTTTACTTGGCATTTTGGTCCAAGTAAATGGTCCACGAGTCCGAGATGGACTAACCTCTGCGGTCCTTTTAGGAGGAACCATTTTCATCGGCACATCCAGCCGCATCGTTCTGGTTTCACTACCTTCGTCTAGAAGTGATGAAACATAAAAATAAAACACCATAAAACAATAACTCACAAAGCAATGCAATAAAATAAAAGAAAACATACCATGTTCCCTATCCCCTTCTGGGTTTGGAGGGTCACCAAGGTCCAACCTTCCCTTGAGGAAGCTACTGAACAGCTCATCGACACCCTGGTCATCGACCAGTTCAGTCTCCATGGTGTCTTCCTGTAGCTCCTCCGTTTCTTCCACCTGATCCTTACCAGCCTCTTTCTCCTCAGTCATTAACTCCATGGTAGCTTCCTCCTCTTCAATAATTGTCTCTAATTCCTGCCTCCTCACTTCTCGAGTCAGGTCTGAAGGCATCAGTGGCATGTAAGCAGTCAAAATAAAAAATTATGAATAAGATGAAAACGATAAAGCAATAACTGTACTAAGTTTACTTACCTTGGACAGGCATCTTGAACCGTATGCGCTTCACCTGTGGCTCGTCCACATTGGAGGCCTCCTCGGTTGAACGTTCACGCTTCGTCAGCTTCGACTTGGCTTGCCCAATTGTCTCTTTAATGACACGGTCAACTCTCCTGGCAGTATAAGGCATGTCGTCTAGTTCCAACCCCACACTATCACATGTGTAGATCGAGGTACCAGATGATCCTCTCGTCATGATAGATACTGACTCATCAATCCCCTCAAGAGCGTCTTGGAACTCAGCTATTTCAAACAAATGGTTGATCCACGGGCGGGATAATTGACCTCGATCCCATAGAACATACTTATTGTCTACATGAACCACTAGAAATTTGGCTAAGCGGCAAAGATAACCGACAAAGAATGCAAAGGTAAAGTGGGACTGTGCCTCAACATTTGAATGCAATTTCACTATCTCCTTATGAAGGCCCGACAACAAAAATTGGGCCCAGTTATAACGCATTCCGGTTTCTAGGACGGTTCGCATAATACGCACAGCTTCAACACCCAGACTCTGCACCTAAGAAAGGGATTTAGGGAATACCCATGCCCTAAACAGGGGATATAGTTCATTAACTTCTTCAACCTTTGACTTCCCCTACATAGGAAATCCCTTAGCACCCTTGGTAACGCCCAACCAGTCCTCTAATTCATGAACTATATGGAGCTCTTTATGAGCCCTATCCAAAAATACATTTATACCATCCATCGGTACACCAAATAGGTTGGAAAAGAATTTAGGTGAAAGATGGAAAACTATCTTAACACCCTTAATCCGGGTGCTATAGTAAGAAACGGATTTGTTGAATGAATCAACAATTCCAATCATTTCGGCTATAGACACGTCAAGGCTCGGAGTTGTAAAGAGCTCCATAAGGCTGGAATCATCTAAACAACGAACGATGGATGGTAGGGCATGCGTGCGCAACCATTTCTGAGCCTTACTGATCTCCCTGAATTTCACCGAGAGGGTACTCTCAGTTCGTTCTGTTGTGACAGGGTCTCCGCCAAGAGGGACATCAACTATAGATACAATTCGAAATCATCACATTAGTATAACCCTCGGCAGTCAAACAAACACGTTAACACATCTAGAGAATATTGTCTCTTACCTTCAATGGTGGACTTAGAGGTGCTACCCAAGTTAGAGTCATGAGGAAAAATTGGTCCCTTAGGTGACCAATCTCCATGCAACCATCCACGAGCTGTGCATTGTCTGAATGCTCTAGAAAATTGTTTGTGAAAATGGACAATATCACCCTCGGTTTGAGCTAACACAGCTCCATGAAGGGTGGGACCCACCATAAAGGTTTCCAAAGCGGTATGAGCTAGGGCAAGCCCATCATCATCAATGCATGTGACATCTTGGGTAACTTGGGGCCTGCAAAAGAATAGTTGTCAAAACAGAAGCAAATGCCAAACCATAAAACCAAAAATGACAAGCTAAACAATATTACCTCTCTACCCGGTATACTATGCCAGGAGGGTTCTGAAACAACGTGTGCGCGCATGCAACCAGAAATAAGGTGTTGTTCAGATAATCACGTTCTCTTGGCAATAGGTCCCACATGTGTGCTAACGGGCGAGTAGATCTGGGCCCACCAGAGGGACCGCCCTCGATCACAAGCGGTCCCTCGTCAATGTCTTCCATGAAGACCGCGACGCCCTCTGAAGCTCCTGGTAACATCGCCTCAAGCATGCTCCGGGCCACTTGTTCTTTCAGCTGTGACCAGACCACCACCTTGAATCTGTCCAACATGAAGGCAAGGAATTCACAGGCCCCTTCCCTGAACCATACCCCATTATTGTCAACAGTCAAATCAGGGGTAGGTTCATCAACCTCAATGGGGCCAAACCACGTCAATACCCCCACTAGCTCAACTACCAGGAGAAAAGGTTCAGTGTCCCTACAAGCAACCAAATGCCATGATAAATTAGCCATGCATGAAAATGAGATGAAAAACAAAATTTCACATTGTAGGCCGACACTTAGAAAAATTACTAATTGTTTACGCTCGGCGTATACATTGTCAAAATTATTTACGCTTGACGTATACGCTGCTTCACTCGGCGTATACGCTGTCCAAAGTTGTTTAACTCAGCGTATATGCTACCAACAAAGTGTCCGCACTTGTTCCCACTTGGTGTATACTCTGTGAAACTAGTTTACACTGTGAAAATAGTTCTCACCATGAAAACAGGTCTACGCTATACGCCGCCTGAAAAAGAACAAACTGTTCATGCTCAGCATATATGCTGTGAAAATTCTCAGCGTATACACCATAAAACCCTTCAGTGTATACACCATGTAAACAATTTATGCTGAACACTGTGTAAACAGTCAGCGTATATGCCATGAAAACAGTTAGCGTATATGCCATGAAAACAGTTAGCGTATATGCCATGAAAACAGTTAGCGTATATGCCATGAAAACAGTCAGCGTATACACCGTAAAAACAGTCAGCGTATATGCTGTGAAAATAGTCAGCACATACGTTGTGAAAATCATCTACGCTACACACTATTCTAACTGTTTACACTGTACGCTGAAGAAACCTTCTACGCTCAGCGTACAGGCCCTCTACGCTGGGCGTATACGCCGAAACTCTCTACGCTACGAAGATTATCGACGCCAAAATAACATGTATAGATGAAAATAACCAATGGAAGCAGGACTAGAGCCTACCTGTGTGAGGATCCGGGCCACGACGGAACCCTTGGCCTAGGCAGACACTACAGCATGGCCTCGCTCTCCTCTGCGAAAGTTAAATCAGGCCCCTTTCTCCCCTGGCCTTCTACCTCCTTGCCCTTGCCCATTTCAATGTCCTCTATGCTGAGGTCTGAGTCTCTACGCTAACGCTTGAACCTCTACGCTCACGCTGAGCCTCTACGTCGGAGTTGGAAGTTAATGCTTACGCCAGAGTTGGAGGTTTACGCTGGGGTTTGGTCGTTTACGCTTACACTCAAGGTTTCGTTGTCTACGCTTACGCTCAAGGTTTCGTCGTCTACGCTTATGCTCAGGGTTTACGCTACGCTCACCGTTTACACTTATGCTCGATGTCTACGCTCACTTCAAATTCACGGTGTTTACAAATGATGCCCCTGCCCTTTATATAGCACTGAGCGCCACCGTTGCTGCCACCACCTTACACTTTGTTTCCTTTTGTTTGTTTTTATTTTTATTTTAATTAAAATTTGTTCAAAAACACAAAAAATATATATATATAAAACAAAACAAATATTACTACATCCCGGTTTCCCTATAAACCAACTTCAGATGTCCACACCGAACATTCTAGCGCAAACTCTGCTGTGTACATTATCCAGCCCGATATGGCCTTAAACTACCATGGTAGCCTGGTAAGGCCTTAAACTGCCACCTGCGGACCGCATTCGGCCTAGTAAGGCCATAAACTGCTACATCTGGGCTGGCATGACCTTAAACTGCCACCCACGGCCCGGTATGACCTTAAACTGCCATGAAGGCTCGATATGGCCTTAAACTGTCATGCATCCTGGTGTGACGATAAACCACCATCATGCATGTACATACGATTTAAGTTGCCAAAGAACATGGAACAATACCTATTAGCTCATTCTGCTCTCTATTTATTGGTAGGAGCAAGCCTGATGGATTGTTAGCGTTTATCCGCACCGTTAATCATCAATGGACCATATGGAAAAATCATAAGAGAAATCGACATAAACTCCATCAACTTAGATACATCAACGGAAGACACACTCATAGCCTCGACACAACAAACACTAGATAACCACAAAGGTATGATAAAATCTCTTGACATAGAAGCTGAAAACATCACTGAAGACTTGTTGACTGAAACCCCCATCATTATGCCTAATGGTGAAACCAAAATATTAAAATTGAGTACATTACTGCAACCTCAACTGGCCAAAGACATAGAGGATGTGCTTAGGGACAACATAAAAGCATTCGTGTGGTCATACACGGACATGCCTAGATTGGATCCTCGGATCATCCAGCATAATATTATCCTTGATCCAAAATTGAGGCCAGCAAATCAAAAGGCACGAAAGGTTAAACCCAAGGTAGCATTGGCAGTTCGTAATGAGATCACCAAAATTTATCACGCTAGTTTCATTCGGGCTGTCGATTACGCCGATTGGGTATCCAACATGGTCATAGTCCCGAAGAAGAATGGAAGTATTTGCTTATGCATTGACTTCTAGGATCTAAATGTTGCAACCATAAAAGATGATTTTCCCCTACCTAGCATCGATCAACTTCTTGACTCGACCGTTGGGCATGCCCTATTATCTTTTATGGATGGCTTCTCAAGATACAATCAAATACACATCAACCTAGAGCATCAGCTCCAGACTACCTTTATGACACCATAGGGAACCTTTTGTTACACAATGATGCCCTTCGATCTCAAGAACGCTGGGGCCACATATCAAAAGGCTATAACATTCATTTTTAGCGATTACATGTTACACTTGCTCAACAATTACGTGGACGATATCGTGGTTAAATCAAAGACATCGGAACAACATGTACAAGATCTTGACTTAGTACTAAAACGTTGTTTAAAATATGAGCTGAGACTTAACCCAAAGAAATGCATCTTTGGAGTCAAAACAGGAAAAATGCTTGGATTCATAGACTTAGAAGCAGGGATACGAGTAGACCCTGATAAAGTTAAAGCCATAACAAACCTAAAACCACCTAGCAACCTTACCGAACTTCAAGGTCTACAAGGTAGATTACAGTTTATCAGACATTTCATAGAAAAATTAACAGACAAATTAAAACCTATGAACCACTTGCTATGCAAGAACGTCCATTTTGAATGGACTCCATAGTGCCAGGAAGCATTTGACAATATTAAAACGGCACTTGCCCGACTAGCCATGGTTTATCCACCTCAAAATGATAAACTGTTTTACATCTACCTTGCCACTTCGGACTCGTCAATCGTGTCTAGGCTTTGCCAGAAACAAGATAATGGAACCGAAGTCCCTGTCTATTACTTAAGCCATGCATTAGTTGCCCATAAGAAAAGGTATAATGAGGTGGAGAGGTCATGTTTAGCCTTGGTCTTTTCTCTAAAGAAATGGTGACATTACCTCTTCTGTAATCAAGTTAACATAGTCTGCAAGGATAATGTGCTCAGAGCCATCACCGGAAACATTTACAAGACAAGTCGAATAGCCTGTTGGAAAGCCGTAATAGTCGAGTTTGACCTACATTACATAGTGCAATCATCAGTTAAGGGTCAAGCCATAGCAAATCAAATGACCATGTCACCAACGCACGATCAAGCAACGATAGAGCCAGAATTCCCAGATGAAAATGTAAGCGCAATAGACATAGTACCCAATGACTACGACGCCATTCTAAACTTTGATGGAGCATCCACCACTCGAGGGGGAAGTGCTGTTGTTGTCATCACCTATCCCTCCGGGGAGATCAGACCCTTTGCTTATCGTTTCAACTTTCACTGTACCAACAACATAGCAGAGTATGAAGGTCTCCTTAGAGGTCTCGTAGCAGCACTAGCTTCAAACATCACATGGATAGTGGTTAGGGGAGATTCACAGTTGGTTTTGAACCAAGTCATAGATATTTATACATGCAAAGCGCAACATTTACAACCATACTGTGACTTGGCAAAACATTTAATGAGGCAATTTGAAAACATCGATGTGAAACATGTCTTTAGAAATGATAATACCATTGCAAATGCACTGGCCACCTTAGCGTTAAACATATCGCCCGACATGTTCCATACATTGCCAAGCTCCATAATCAGTTGTGCCAAACCATTAACTGATACTCTTGATACATTGCCAATTGCATCCGTTAGNGAACCATTAACTGATACTCTTGATACATTGCCAATTGCATCCGTTAGTACAACACATGCAATAGAATGGTATGACGACATAAAAGAGTACCTTCTACATGGTGAAACACCGCAACACTTAACGAACGCACAAAAAGACGTAGTACGAAAACATTCTCAGCAATATGCACTGGTAGGAGACACACTGTGTCGTCGATCCTACGAAGGCATACTATTAACATGTGTTGGTAGCACTAATGCCCAAACCATCGTTGATCAAGTACATGAAGGACTATGCGAAAGACACATAGCACCAAAAGCAATGGCAACAATGATAAGATGCATAGGCTATTATTGGCCGCACATGGAGTATGATTGTCTCTCCAAGGCTAAGACATGTAGTACCTGTCAAAGACATAGTAATCTAATCCATGTCCCACCAAATGAGTTGCATACAGCACAAATCACATGGCCCTTTCAAAAGTGGGGGTTGGACCTTATCAGACCAATAACACCCTCATCTTCTGTAGGGCATAGTTTCATCATAATCGCAATAGAATATTTCACGAAGTGGGTAGAAGCTGTTCCCCTTCGAAAGACTATATCTAAACATGTATGCAACTTCATTCTCGAAAACATTGTAACCCATTTTGGCATCCCCATGACCATCATCATGGACATTGGGCCATAATTTAGCAGTGTCGAAACCAAAACGTTTTGCAAAAGTCTGGGCATCAAAAACTCATTTTCATCCCCTTACTACCCTCAAAGTAATGGGAAAGCAGAGGCAACAAACAAAACCATTATTACAATACTTAAAAAATGCTTACCCAAAGCAAGCGAAGGTGGCACGAATAGTTGGTATACGCATTGTGGGCCTATCGCACGACACATCAAACTTCAACAGGTAAAATGCCATATAGCCTTATTTACGGTTCAGAAGCTGTATTACCCTTGGAATTACAAGTACCATCTTTAAGGATCACACTTTTCGGACTCCTCAACGAAAGGTAAAATAATGACTTGTGCATCATTGACCTAGACTTGGTGGAAGAGGAACACATACGTGTACTCGATCAGATTTAATGGTACCAAAAATAACAACGGCAGCACCATCGGCACGACATTCATAAGCGCCCCATCAAAGAAGGCAACCTTGTACTCAAAGCCGTTCGGGATCACCTGGACAAATTCTCAGCCAACTGGGAAGGGTCCTACTTGGTCACCAAAGCATACGACAATGAAGTATTCAAGTTAGCTGATATGGAAAGGCATGAGCTTGCAAATCCAACCAATCACTTGTTCTTGAAACTGTTCCATATTTGAGTACAAGCTCAAGTACGTGCGAGTCCTAGCATCACGACTATAAACTGATACCACAGCTCGTCCTGGAATCGTGACAGTAAACTAGTACCATAGAACAGTCCTAGCATCATGACTATAAACTGATACCATAGCTCGTCCTGGAATCATGACGATAAACTGGTACCATAGAACAGTCCTACAATCATGACTTAAAATTGATACCACAGCTCGTCTTGGCATCATGACGATAAACTAATACCACGCAACGTCCGCAATGACAATAAACTAGCACCCGTCTGGCGCGACAGTCAACCGCCATGGTCCTACTCGCCAAAGTCCACTAAGACTATAAACTGGTTTACCTCTTCACGGTCCGCTAAGACTAGAAACTCGCAATGCACCATCCGCCACGACGCTAAATGGGAAATGTCCAACGGGTCATGACATAAAACTAACCCATGATAGTCCGCTAAGACTATAAACTGGCGATTATATCTCTAGTTGCTCAATTTGTAGCTGCATTCAAACTTCGTCAAAATCACTGCACTGCTTGCCATCGGACGATCCTAACAACATTACTGCCATATACAGTGCCTGAAATCCCATTAGGTGCCTTTGTTTTATCAGTAGCTATTTAAGTCTAAGCTCGCTCACTCACTCATGGTTTTCATGTCTTCTTGGAGTTGTGTTTGCAAGATGACACTCAGAGGTGTTCATACAAGAATGCACTTCATCATAAGTAGGAAGGTGAGATGTTTTTTACAGCACCTATGACAAAACCAAATCAAACCATTCACTAGTACATCCCCCATTTCATATCCCACCTATCCCTCAACACCTTAAACTTGGTTATATCCCGAGCGCATCCAGTATAGCCTGAAACATTGAATATACCATTACATACCGCGCCACTCCTAAGTGGTTGCAACCCACAACATGGCATTTGAGCATAAGCATCAGAGCAAAAAAAAACAAGATGAGATGGTAGTCACCTCCAAAGCAAATGATCATGTCTAAAATAATCAAGAAACATCCAGTTGCATGGCTTTGGCTCTCCACCAACAGGTTCCCCCTAAACACTAAACAAGTGGCCTGTTCCTCCAAAGAATGCAACACATCCTCACGTGGCTTTGGTCTTGCCAACAAGTCCTTCTTGACACTAACTAAGAGTCTTGTTCCATCAAAGGACGCACATCACATATCTTGATTCTGAGTCAGCTAAACAATGGATATTGACAAGGATCAGCATGACCCATATACACATCAGAACATCCCCTTCACCATGCATAACCTTGATTCCTCTCGAATCCCCACAGTTTCCATTTCCCTATACAGCTACGAATTTCATTTCCCCAATCCTATGTACTATTGGACATGGTGCGATGATGTCTAGTCAAGTGGCAAAGGACAAAGTCTTTATCAAGTTGCTTGTGGTGTTTTGCACTTCTTTGTCGACGCTTCTCAGGTCGATTCCTCCAAGCATCAACAAAGAGGGACCAATGAAACACCACAAAATTTTGAGCTTAGTACTTTTCCAACAAGAGTCTAGCTAAGTCATGACGTTTCCCCAGTATGACTAAAGCTTGAGGGCCCCACAGACAGCCTCAAGCAGAGTCGAACTCAATGGGGAGCAAGTCCCTAAGACCCGTCGATGGCCACGACAACATCTGCTATCAAACATGGCAACTTTGGAGCTCAAAGTACTTAGTTTACACTAAGTATGCATTGTCAGCATATACGCGTAGTGTATACACCCAACATTTTCAGCCTATATGCCCAACGTATACGCCCAACATTCTCAGCGTACACATCCACAGCATATACACTCAGCATACACACCCAGCGTACACACTTCACAAGTACGCTCAGCCTGTACGACTGATGTATACACCCAGCATGCAATTCCTGAAGAGGCCATGGAAACAGCACTATAGAACAAGATTTGGTACAAGGCAATAATTCACACAAACAAAGCAACCATCAACATATACGCCTAGTGTATACGCCCAGCACATCTAGCGTATATGCCAAAAGTCTACGCCCTGCATGCCCAGCGTATACACCAAAATTCTACACTCGCCTGATACAGCGTATACGCCCAACGTATATGCCCAGCAGATGTAACATGTTGTACACATGTAAATTTTATTCTTTCACACCCGGTCAACGCGCCACGTGTCATCCAACCCGAGTCTAACGTCTAAATCTGTATAAAAATCCCAATTTTTCATTAGAACGAGGTTGGCAACTCTGAGAAACCATAGAGAAAAGATGCTAAGAACCAGAGCAGAGAACCTTGTACGTTGGACCTCAACCCTGTACGCTGAGCATATAGCCTCTACACTATGCCTGCAGTTTGAACCAGCACACAGTCATCCCTGCATCCACCAGGGCTATTCGTCCGCCTTGTGTGAAAGCCACAACTGCGTTAGACCGGTGCATTGTAACTCTCACTTTGCAATAATATTGCTGCATTTTCTTCCTAGAATCTATTACAGTTTTTCCATTAATTGTTGTATGTTTACTATTTAAGCCCTTGTACGTTTACGCTCTGTTTACACCAATTACGTTATTTACACTTCGTTTTACATTTGTTACGCCGTTCACATATAACCTAGCGGATAACACCTCGGTGTACATTTGGGGAAATCCTTGCCTGATCTGCATGGGGACCACTCAAGGTACTCTACCTTCGTTAATTTCAGCTTGCCCTCAAGCGAAGGTAGGGTCTTCTGTGCATGTCCGGTGATCTCCCAATTTCTGTTTCCTTCCAGCCGGAGACCGACAATTTCAGACGGTACAAGATTAGCTTCCAGGCACCATAGAATCTCCTCTTCGAGCATGCATGCCCAGTCTTTCTCAAGTCTGAGGTTGATATTGGCTAAGGTTTTACCCTTTTCCACTAAAGACCAGGAAGGGCGCTCAAGAGAAAAAATACTTGTTGAAGCTTCCCCAGAGGCTGTGGTAATGGTTCTCTTAGGAGACCCCTCCAATTCTATACACTCAACAAACTTGTTATAGGAAGAGTGCAAGCCTAACCCCTCCACGAACATCTCCAACCAGCGACATTCAACTGATTCCTCCTTCAATCACTCTTTGTATTGATGTTTATGATCTTTTTGATCCTGACCCCATTTATGTACTTTGGATGCAAAGGACTTCCAGTCATGGCACTTCCTATTCAATAAATCCATCTAGGCCCTTTGTTCAGCTAGATCCCGAATCGCCTGCACCTTGCTATTCAAGCTTGCCCAATAACATGCATAGGTGATCTCAAATGTATGCCAGGTACTATCACTAGCCAATCTAGCAGAGGAAAAATCATAATGAGCTTGCAAGTCATTCCTCTCCTCTATCACCTTCATCATATTTTCTTTCAATGATTTAATTTCAAGACATAAGTGTGCAATTGAGCGTTTACAGGTCCAGAGAGACTTGGCATTAGGAACAACACAACCCAAAACTGCATCATAAATCCCTCTTGGGATCTGCTCAATATCTTTGGGTAATTCCAGGAGACCATCAATATGGATAGCCTCGGAAGTACTCCATTACAAGTACAAACATTACACATATGAGCTAATAAGAGATCGCCAATAGAGGCAAAAGCATAATGAACTCAAGAACTTAGTATAAAGTACACACCTAATTCAAGATGAGCCTGTTGCAGACGAGCGACAACATCGTTGACGATGCCAGTAACAAAGTCTATTTTATTGGGCATCTTAGGCCATGACCTCAATCGACCAATGAATGTTGAATCTATATTGGGAGGTGCCTCAACTGGGGCCTATAACTTTGACACATCTGCCTAAGATGCATGTGTTTTAGGCACTTCAACATCCATGTCTGATATTAGGAAGAGTCATGATAATCAAAACAATGTACAAAGCTAAAAAGGATACAAAATGCCGATGAAACTAACAAAACGTACCAAGCGGCCCTTTGCTGGTCAACTCAAGTGAATCACCAAGGTATAGAGACCCATCAAAAAAACATTCAAAAACACCCTTCTCCTCGCTTGAATTCTTAAGAGCATCTAAAGCCTCAGAAAGTGTCACCCTCATGGTATCTGTTTCATCCTCTTCCCATAAGATGGGAATAGCATCAGTTGCTTCTCCTCTCGTTTCCTCCTCTACATCACGTCTGATAACTGTTTCAGGCTCACCCATTGGAGCTAATTCTTTCCTTTCCCTCTTGGGGGTACCCTCTGTTAACACCAATAAATCTAAAGTTACCACGACATAATAGGCAGGCATATTTAAGTAAGAAAATAAATTCAAAAAGCAATAAAACACTTAAAGCAAAATAAAAATACTTACCCATTTTCAGCAAGATGAATCGAATCTTGTTTGCCATCGGTGGTCTCACCTCCATAGTAGGTTCTCTCAAATGCTTAGCCCTTTTCACCTTAGCCTTGGCTTTCCCAAAATTCTCTTGAATCAAGTGCTCAGCTCTCCTAATAGTTGTGTGCAGTTTAGGCGGTTCCAACCCCAAGCTATCACGTGAATGGTGGGAACAACTGGTTGCACCCCCTGTTGTGACGGAGACTGATTCCTCGATGCCTTCAAGTGGATCTTACAATCTGGTAGTGTTAAATAGATGATAGATCTAGGGGTGAGACAACTGTGAATGATCCCTTAACACATAATGGTTATCCCTATAAACCACTAAGAACTTAGCGAACCTACGGAGATAGCCCACAAAAAAGGCAAAGGTAAAGTGGGATTTAGCATCAACATTGGAACGTAGCCTAATGATCTCTCCATAGAGACCTAATACAAGGAACTGCACCCAATTGTGGAACATACCAGTCTCCAAGATTGAGTGCATAACAAGTGCAAACTCAATCCCAAGACCTCTTGCTTGGAAAAGAGACTTAGGAAATGCTCGTGCTCTAAAGAGTGGGTACAGAAAACTTACCTCCGTCAAGCGAGTATCAGCTTGCATGGAAAAATCCTTAGCACCCTGTGGTACACCTAGCCAGTCTTCAGGTTCCTTGATCACACAGCCTTCTCTAGTTCCTCTATCCACCGCAACCTTAGCACCATTTGCTCATGCTGAAAAGATCGGAAAAGAATTCGGCAGTTAGGTGGAAAGACACCTTAACTCCCCGAACTCGTGCAGTAAAATAGTATACATCATCATTAAAAGAGTCAACGATGGAAACCATTTCAGTCACGAGAACATTAGGAGTCAAGGTAGTAAATAGGTCCATCAAACCTGCATTGGTAAGATTGTTGATGATTTGTTCAAGTGCCTTCTTGTGTAGCCACCGTTGTGACTCCTCAGTCTCCCCAAAATTCATAAAGAGAGTGGCCTTAGTACGTCCAAATATAATGGTAACCTCATCAAGGGGAATGGCTGCTATAGAAATAACATAGGATACATTGAGTAAAAATTACTAATATGATAAGCAATGATGTAACAAAAATTAAAACCAAGCCTGGAACACAACCATTTACCATTAGCAAACAAAGTAGGCACACTTGCTGCAGGATCAACCGTTTGAGGAAAAACAGGCCCATCAGGGGACCAATCCTCATGCAACTAGCTACGAACTTGACAATGTTCAAGGGCCCTAGAGAATTGCCTAGGATAATTGACAATAGCATCCTTGGTCTGGCCTAGCACTATGGCACAAAGAGTGGGGCCCATCATGAATGCCTCCAAGGCTATACGCACTAAGGCAAGCCCACTATCATCCTCATGCAATCCATGCTCAGCAAAACGAGGCCTACAAAATAAAAAGTATTCATACATAAGCAATGATATAATGCTGAAGGAACCAAAGTTAATTCAAGTATAAAAGAGCATACTTCTCTACTCTGTATACTATTCTAGGCAGATTTTGGAATAGTGTATGTACACGGCAAGCTAGAAAAAGTGTGCTACTACTGTTGTAATGGCTGCAAGATGGCAATCCCCGCATATGGGTCAAAGGACATGTAGATCTAGGACCTTCGGGAGTGCCCCTATTGACTGTATATGTAACAAAAGCTAATATGCCCGTATTGAGCTGGGTAACATGGTCTCAATAATATCACGAGTCAGTTGCTCACTCAAATGAGACCATATGACAACGTTGAAATTCTATAGAATAAATGATAAAAATGCACCAACATTTGGATGAAACCATATTACATGCACCCCGATCTGCATGTCATAACTAGGCATGTTCGATTCCAAGGGGCCAAACCAAGATAGCACACCAACGAGTTCGATCACAAGGAGAAAGGGCTTAGGTCCCCTACATAGAAACAGAACCTTAGGTAAGTAACTTAAAACATATAAATTAAAAATAAATAAATAAATAAACCTAACAAGTGAATAACATTCAACACACACACAAGATCAACCCATGAGACAAGAACACTAGTATTCGTTTGATGTATTTAACACTTGCTGGGGGACATTTAATAAATTCATTTCATAGTAAACCGACAAAAAAGTATAAATACAAAACATGCACATTCCCTATCTAACCCAAGAAAATAAAAAAAAGGTACAAATAACCAGCAACATCGAACGAATAAGTTACTCACACGCCAATTCTAGGGAATTCATATTATAGTGCACATTGCAGTAAAAGATACAAAGGAACTCATTCAGAATGCAGCTCATGCTACAAACCACAAACACGGCTCACAATGCAGCTCACGGTGCTATTCACAATACACAGCTCACACTACAACCGACGTGATGGTGCAACTTATGTTGTAGAAGCAAGTAATGCTAAGGGGTAACTCACACTGCCCACACAAAAATCACAACTTCCCTAGGGTGCTCACACCCAGGAAAAAATCAGCGTCCCTGGGGTGCTCATGCCCAGGCAAAACTCAGCTTCCCTAGGGCACTCACGCTCACACAAATCAGCAAAAATTAGTTTTCCTGGGGCACTCACACCCTGTTCTCCCCACTCTACAAAAATGGTGCCCTCTCAACCCCTGCGCCCTCATCGCTCACACCCTCATCGCTCACGCTGGGCATCCCTGGGTTGCTCATGTTGGGCGTGTCCTAGGTTGCTCACACTCAACCCACATTGACTAATCATCCAAAAATAAAAAAAAATGCAGGCTTTGGTATGCCCTAAAACTCATGCTAGGGTACACACGTATCCCTGCAATTCAAACTCATGCCACACCTACATCTCTGCAACTCAAGCCAGGGACCAAAGAAAAGCAGTAATTCCAAAAATTGGTAAGCCCTATAAAACCCTGTAATGCCCAGATATCCCAAATTTACATAACGTGAAATAAATCAAGCCAGGAGACCCAACACCAAAAGCAAACTAATCTCACTCCAAAATCCTATTGAAATGGTGGCCCTAACGGCTCACGTGGTTTCTCACGCTGCGCTACAAGAGCAAGAGAAAACATACTTGCACAAAGTCTCCATCCATGATGAAATCCTAGGTTGGGGAAGGCGTTGAAGTAGTTGTTCGCTCTCCCCCTTACATTGGCTTGCTTTCTCTTTCCCCTTCATCATCGTTACTCACTCTTTGTACCATGGTCACGCTACCCTACCAACACTTCCTGTAACTCATGCTACCCTCTGTAACTCACGCTACACTGCGCACCCAGTTAGTCACGTTGCAAACACTAACTCACACTATGCCCTTTTTGAATTCCTTTGGCACGCCTGATTCAATTTAGCTCACTTTATTTCCCTTCTCTTCTATTTTACTTTGTTGTGCCTTTTATTTATTTATTTATTTACTTTATTCTATTTTATTTATTACTCACTTTTTTTCCATTTTCATGTTCTTAGGATAGTTTTCTTTTCTTTTTATGAAGTAAGGCATAAAAAAAACATGAAGACCGAAAATCTATGAAACCATGAACATCATTACATCATTATTTACATGAAATGTGAATGCCATGGATGGCCTGGTACAGCCTAAAACTGCCATTACATTCCACAATTTCATTAGACTAATCATCTACACTTAAAACCTTCCTCATCAAGAAAATGTTGCTCACTTTACACCTGGTTTAAATTGGCAAGAACAAGCATATGGACAGTAAGAACCTCTTTTCAATGTTGTCTATCAATGGACCTCACGGGGCCATAAAAAGAACGATTAATCTAGAATCCTTAGATCTAGACTCATCTACTTATGTTAATTTCATGGCATCCACTCAAGAAACATCAAACTATCCTGAGGGTATGACTAAAACTTTGGACTTAGAAGCAAACAACATCACTGAAGATCCCCTCATTGAAGTCCCCATCACTATGTCTAGTGGAGAAGTTAAAACATTAAAACTGAGTACTCTACTAAATCCACAACTTGCCAGTGACATTACACAAGTGCTAAAGAACAACATCAAAACATTTGCTTGGTCATATACCGATATGCTAGGACTGGACCCTTGAATCATCCAGCATAACATCATCCTCGATGAAAAAATTAGACCAGTAAAGCAAAAAGCATAAAAGGTCAAACCTGAGGTAGCGTTGGCAATTCGTAACGAAATCACAAAGCTCTACCAAGTTGGTTTCATCCGAGCTGTTGACTATGCCGATTGGATATCCAACATTGTTGTAGTCCCTAAGAAGAATGGTAGCATTCACATATGCATTGACTTCCGTGACCTCAACATAGCCACTATAAAGGATGACTTCCCATTACCCAGTATCAATCAACTCGTTGACTCAACTGCTAGGCATGCATTGTTATCCTTTATGGACAGATTCTTAGGATACAACCAAATCAGGATCAACCCAGAACACCAACTCAGGACAACCTTCATGACACCTTAGGGCACGTTCTGTTATACAATGATGTCATTCAGTCTTAAAAATGTAGGTGCTACATATCAACGAGTAATGACATATATATTTAGCAATTATATACTTGATTCACTCAATGATTATGTAGACAACATTGCAGTCAAGTCCAAAACAACCAAGCAACATGCAAAAGACCTAGACTTGGTACTCAAATGTTGTCTCAAATATGACCTTAGACTTAACCCAAATAAATGTGTCTTTGGGGTTAAAATAGGCAAAATTCTTGGATTTGTGGTCTCTAAAACAAGGATATGAGTAGACCTCGATAAGGTTAAAGAAATAACTAGCTTGCAACCACCTAAGAACCTTACCAAGCTACGCGACCTACAAGGTAGACTACAATTCATTAGACGTTTTATTGTAAAATTAACGGACAAATTGAAACCCATGCAGCATTTACTGTGAAAGAATGTCCATTTTCAGTGGACTCAACAATGCCAAGAAGCCTTTGAGAACATAAAAATGGAGCCAACTCAAGTACCAATAGTCTATCCCCCACAAAGAGATAAACCTTTTTACATCTACCTTGTCACATCCAATTCATCTATTGCATCTATGCTTTGTCAAAAACGAAAAGATGGAATCGATATCCCCATTTACTATTTAAGCCATGTCGTAGTTGCCTATGAACAACGATACAATGACGTGGAAAGGTTATGTCTTGCCCTTTTCTTTTCCTTAAAAAAGTGGACATTACCTCTTCCACAATCAAGTCAATATCATTTGCAAAGACAACGTACTTTGAGCTATCACCAACAACATCTATGAATCAAGTAGGATAGCTAGATGGAAGGCGATGATTGTAGAGTTTGACCTATGCTATGTTGCTCAATCCTCCACTAAGGGTCAAGCAATAGCCAATCAGTTGACCGCATCACTAACACAAGATCAAGTGACAATCAACCCTGAATTTCCTGATGAGAATATTAACAGCATAGACACAGTGCCTGATAGCTACGATGCAATCATGTACTTTGATGGAGCATCCACCTCTAGAGGAGGAAGTGCTACAGCCATCATAACGTATCCCTCTAGAGAAATTCACCCCTTTTCCTATCGACTAAACTTCCCTTGTACCAACAACATGGCAGAGTACGAAGGTCTTCTTAGAGGTCTTATAGCAGCACTAACTTTGAAAATTACATGTCTTGTAGTTCGAGGTGACTCACAGCTAGTAATCAATCAAGTCATAGAGGTCTACGCATGTAAAGCTTCTCACTTACAGCCATACTATGATCTAACTAAACACTTGCTAAAACAATTGATCAACATAGATGTGCAACATATTCCTAGGAACAAAAATACCATCGCCCATGCGCTTGCTACACTATCCTTGAACATGACACCTGAGATGTTCCATGCGTTGCCTAGTTCTATAACAAATTGTGCCAAACCTATAACTAACGCTCTCGATGAGCCCTCATGTTATACAGTGGCTTGTGATCTTACAAGAATTAGATATTACTATGCTAGATCAAAAAGGGACTGAGAATGTTATCGTTGATCATCTTTCTCACTTAAGATGGGATAACAAAGAGGAGGAGAGCCCACTCTTTGATCAATCTCTAAAAAAAATCCTCTTTATTGGAGCAATAAATGAACAAATGCCTAAAAAGTAGTCTAGTTTAATGGCATCCTCACATATATTCTCACTCAAGAGATGCCAGAAGACTTGGATTTTAGGAAAAAATAATAATTCCTTCATTAGGTCAAATACTTCATAGAAATTAATGGACACATTTACAATGTGTGCACTGATGGCCTAATCCATTGGTGTTTCCCTAACAAATATTAATTATGCATTCTCCAAGATGCTCATGAAGGATCTTGTGGAGGCCACTATGCAGGGAGATTCATGGCCATAAAAATCCTAATGGCCACTCATATGGAAGGTCCTCAATAGTGGATTCAACCACTAGAACCTTTTGACATATGGGGCATTAACTTCATGGGTCCCATCACATCCATGTCTAATGGGAAAGCATATATTATAGTAGTAGTTTACTATTACACAAAATGGGCTGAAGTGGTAGCCATTACAGATTGCACATCATCCACTATCGCTAGATTTATACAACAGCATATCATCAATAGGTTTGGGGTGCCACATTCACTAATTTCTAATAATGGGACTCATTTCATAGGTTCCACATTTAGAAAATTAATGCAACGCTTGGGGGTAGAACATAAATTAGCAACACCTTATCACCCCTAAGCTAATGGTCAAGTAGAGGTAACCAACTAAGAGATTACTAAAATATTAAGAAGAACCATTAGCAAATATAGGAAGGATTGGAGCACAAAACTTAATGATGCTCTCTAGGCTTATCAATCAATTTGGAAACTTCCTATTGGTTATTCTCCCTATGCGTTAGTGTATAGAAAACTTTCAACACTCTCAATTCCATCTAAGCTCTATACACTCTCAATGGCATGTGATCTAAATCTTGACCTAAGTTTAGCACAAAAGGAAAGATTAATCAATCTGAACATGCTAGATGAAAATAGCTTAGTTGCCCTATCTCTGAATGAGGTGAACAAAGCATTTAGCAAGAAACACCATGACCTTAGAATTAGGAAAGTAAGGTTTCAACCTAGAGATTAGGTCCTTTACTAGAACCCTACACATGTACCTCAAAAGGAAAAATTTCAAACATTGTGGGAGGGACCTTATATAATTGATCAAACCTTTCCCTCTAGGGCCATGATAATTTACAAAACTGATAGCCCAAATAAAAAGTAGTTGGTCAATATCCAACAAGTCAAGCCTTTCTTGGAACCAAGATTGGCTAGTGTAAATACTACCTCACTTGATGGACATCCATGTTCTATTTTTTGGATCTCCTCCTTCCAACTTAGTCATGGGGGAGATGGCCATCCATGCTAACCATTACCATGACCTCTCAATTTTTCTACCCTTTTTTTTCACATTTTTGATTTTACAAATTTTTGGATTTACAAATTTTTCTAATTTTATACCATTTTTAGTATATTTAAATTTTCTTAATTAAGTTATACTTTTTCATATTTTTTACTTTATTTTTTCTCTCATGTTTCTTTTGATTAAGCCTGATATTTTCTCATTTATCCTAATAAATATGCTTTATTGTCATAGGACACAATGCTACTATTGTTGTTTACTAATGATGGTTTGTGCTTAATGTGTGATTGTTGGTGTCTTGTTTCTATTTTTGAATTCTGATGTCTAATGACTTTGACATGGTTTATTTTTCATGGGATAGGTTGTGAGTCCACATCATCCACCCATCCAAAGAATTCTATGGTTTTCCTTATTCTAGGAATTTGAGGTCCCTTTTTAATTAAAGAAACTTTTAATCAATCAGTGACCTAGGTAGTTCTGGAATTGGGAAGGATCCAAAGGTTTGTAAAGGATGTAACTTCAAGGGAACTCAATACTCTTTGTACTCTTCTTCTTGCTTGAGTGCTTGAGTGTTTTTCGAGGACTTCTTACCATTCCATACCATCCAATGATAAGAAGCCAAATAAGATTATTACATGGTGTGGTTCCCATCATTTAAAAAAATAAAAAATAATGGGAATTCAAAGCACATCCCTTCTACATGAATAAAGTCCTCACATGGTGTGGTTCCCATTTCAAAAAAAAATAATGAAAATTCAAATCACACCCCTTGAACAAATAAAAGGGCTACAAGAACTAGTTATGGAACTTAAAAGACATACACCTATGCTTGAAGGTCCCATCTAACTGAGGCCTTCTCTCTCTCCTCTTGTGGAATGGGGGTTATCTTGTAGGAGCACTCTTGTATCTCGAGTGGGTGGATCAATCTTAGAGTGACAATGTGAAGTCACTGAGAGTGAATGGTTTTGTTCTGGACTAAGGATGGAACTTCTTCAATCATTTTAACAACAAATCCACAAGGGACTTCTTATGACCTCAATTTGGAACTCCATTCCACCTTCTCTATCATCCATCCATGTTGCCATAACTCACCTCACTGTCGAGTTCTATGTTATGCTCTATCTCTTAGTCTAACATATTTGGATTCCTAAGTGGATTCTTTTAGGTTGGTCCTTAACTTGTCATGATCATTAAATTGACTATGGGCCCCACATACTCCTTAGTTGAGATTATGCAAGGGCAAAAAGGGCATTAGCCTACTATGGGGAGGATCCACTTGCATAGCTTTTGGCTTCATTAGTTAAGGTCCCTTACCTTTGACATTGTTACAATCTTCTATTTTGTATTTTCCATTGCGTAAACCACTCAATACTCCTTAATCTTTTGTTGCATTCATCCATCAAATCAGTTTTTCTCCATTTTCTTCAATTAATGAAATTTAACGCCCTCTTCTCATGATTTCATACTATTCTTGGTCTTCTAAGCTTTCATTTGACCTCAATGTCATCAAAACAATTCCTTGTATTTCGAAATCTTCACCAAAGTCAATAGAAGTCAATCGTGGCCAACAATTATGTCCTTGAGGCCTCGTCGATGTAGCCAACCCCATCGATGGGGCCCCATCATCGAGACCGCATCAATGCAATAAAAAAATACTATATATACCACCAAAAACTTTGATATTTTTTGTCATTTTTTCAAAACACACGGGGAATTTTTGCAATTTTTCAGAGCCCAAAATCTTCCAAAGCCCATAACTTTCAAACCATTTGTCCAAATCACTCTATTTTTCGATCTTGCATTTACTAGAGGTAAGATCTTTATCATGGGGGCCACAAACCTTAAGGTTTCCAATGCAATTTTTGAAAATTTTTTCTAACTCCCCTAATCGTTAGTAACTTTAATCATACATAAATATTAAATTTTTCGAAGTTAACCCTTCCAACAACCTCTAGGATGATTTATCAATGATAAGCTATAAATATAAATAACAATTAAGTTGATTAAATTATCCATAATCACAGCTTAGCCAAGTGTAACTACCCTCAAGAGTTAAGGTAATGATTTCTAATCCATGATTCTATTGTGATTACAGATGGCACCTAAAAAAAAGAGCCTACAAAAAGGATAACCCTCACAACCACAGGAGAAATGACCTAGAGCTAGAAGGGGCTAGTAGGAACAAGGCCAAGAACAACAAGAGGTGATCCATGCAATAGGACCTCTTTGTGAGGAACCCAAAGTGGAATCTATTTGAAAAATTCGAAAAGAAGAAGTGCTTATTGAACAATCTCAACGAGGAGAAGCACCTAGACCTATGCCTAGGATTGAGGTCACTCTGACTCAAGCTTTTCTAGACATCATCAAGTCCTGAGAGCTCCAAAGATCAGTTCTTCAAGAAATAAAATTTGGGCCATTTTTGAAGAAAGCTCTAGAAGATTTCAAAACACAATTGTAAACCTCTCCCATGTGGCTAATCATCATGACCAATGGGGAGTGATACACGGGAGAGACTTATCTCTTTTTGAATAGCCAAAGGCTAGGGTTTTTTGTGAAGATCAAGGATGTTCAAGTGTCCTATTCAATGAAGGCCATTGCATAGGCATTGGGGTTTCCTGACATCAAAACATAGCTAGTGAAAATATCAACAAAAGGTGATCCTAAGGTAAAAAGGGAGTGGACTTAGCGATGTTACGAGGTGGACTATAAGCAGTATGACACACTCACACTAGAAAAGTGAATTTATTTCAAGATTGCAACCTATCACCTCAATCCAACATTAAGGCCAAGGAAGGTGACTACCTTCTCCACTCATGCATGCACTACTCTAAACGGGAAATTTCCTATTAACCTTCCACAACTAATTTATTTGGATATTTAGAAGTGTTTCAAGGAGAACGAACATGGAAGGAGAACCTTTCCCTTTCCATACCTAATAAGAAAACATTGTAATAGGGAAAGTATTATTTGCTATTCCAATGACACTCTTAGACATACTTCCTTGGCCTCATGGGTCGAAATTATGAAGGATAAAATGCTAGCAACCTTCTAAGAACAAGAGCCGCCACCACCATCACCCACTTAGGAGACAACACTAGAGGCCAGCATAGCCCTTAAGCATTTGTGACAAGTTTGAGAGCCATTCTTGAGCAAACAAGAGTAGTAGGTAGGAACAAGTGGGGCAGATCCATTGACCAGCAATGAGTCACCTTAATGAGGTGGCTTGAACAATTAGCTAGATGGAGAGGGATGGTTCCATTTTCTCTACTCGAAGAACATAGCTACCTTTGAGGTCAAATCCTAATGCTCAGAAGGTGACAGTCTCATTAGAGACAAACCATTTATTCCTAGAAATCTTTGGGAATGCTGCCACTTTCTTGTTGAGGTTGGAGAAAGATGTAGAGGCAACTATCTTAGTGATGCAGCACCAAGGGTAGGAAACAGTAGCAAAAGTGGTAGCTAACCATGTAGCTAAAGCACTAAATGCACCAGTGGCATCTATACCAAATGTATCTACACTCCAAGATGTGCAAACATCCATAGGCACAGTCAGAAAGAAAATGAACATAGCTCAACACCAACAATTGTTGGAATAATTGGTGGGAACTAGGAAACCGACTCCAAATATCTTTGATATTCTAGAGAACATCACTGTGACCCAATCAGAGCTCCTAAATACAAGGGAAAATGCATCATTTTGGAAGGGCAACTAGAAATAACCCAAGAGGGAAATCAATGCTTGACCATAGAGGTTGCTTAACTTCGTACCTAACTTGCAAAGAAAACAATCCTCAGCCTAGCAATGACAAGAGATGAAGCTATGAAATAGCTTCAGGAATGACTTCAAAAGCCTAAGGAGGAAGCAATAATGACTTAAATCATTTAATTAAAAAGGACTTAAATCATATGCACCAAGAAAATGAAACACTAATTACACAAAATCATCTCCTGCATAATTTTGATGCTCAAAGAGATCAAATGTAGGAATTCATTCATCAATAATAGGAGCAGCTTGCCAGAGTCAACACTGAATTGAGAAAATTGACCACAAAAAATTGAACTCTATCAATGGAGGAAATGTGCACCTTGCAACAAAAGTATACCATCAAAATTTCCACCAAGGGTGAAAAATCACTACAAGGACCAGGTTGGCTTGCAAAAAGAAATTAATGAAAAAAAAAATCTAGATGGCAAAGACTAAAGTTAATGATGCCCTCCAATAACTCCAGTAAGGAAGAGAGATGTGGTAGCCCATTCTTGATGGGAATAATGTCTACAACAAAGCAGAGATCTGCTTGAAGGAGTTGTAGATCGAAGAAATGAAAGAATATCTGAAGTTGGCCAATCTTCTTATGTAAACTTGGCAATGCTAATAGTCATATGGCCATGGTTAGAATTGGAGAAGTAGGTGTCTAGCTCATATTTTCTATATGAGGCCAAGTTCAAACACCACAAAGACACCAAGTAAAAGCTTGAAACTACTAACCCTAAACTCAAAGTTCTTAAAGGATAATTCATAGACCAATGAGCCATCATCGAGGACCTAGCTAGATGGATGAACAAATACTAGGAGCTAAAGAACATAGTGCAAGCATTCAACATTGAATGCAAATAGTTCACTACCTATTTTGTCAACATCAAGGAGTTGTTTCTAGCCATCCCATGTCCTTGGGATGTGCTAATTCCAACACACATTGGGGAAGCTATGTGGACGATGCATGATCCCAGGAGTAAGGAGGAGAAAATGAAAGCACTGCTAGATGCTTTCTACCTCCCACCTGAAGTTGCAGCAGTAGCAAGACAACCACAACCTCAACCACCACCAGTGCATGAAGCCAATGAAGGTTCCTCAGACCCTCAGGAACCACCAACACTTGGGATCATTTGATCTTCTCCAACAAGCTTCACATCATCAAGGAATGTGTTATCTAAATATCTTTAAGAGTTGTGTCATGGTGTTCAATTTTGTGTCCTCAACACCACCATTTTTGCAATGTGCTAATTTGTACACCTAGACACTCCATTTTTTGTCAAGTCAATCAAGTTTGTTTTGTTGAAAGAAAATTCAATCACTAATCCCATACCTTCCCAATTTTGTAACAGAACTCAAGGATGAGTTTTCATTCACTTGTGGAAATATGATGAGTCATCATTGGTTAATCATGTTGATGAGGCCTCATCCACGAGGCCTCGTCAATGCATTTTGACCTACGTTGATGATGCCTCGTCAACATGGTGTTTATCCATCATCTATAAATACGTGCCTACCCACCACATTTATAGGGAGTCTAGATTTCAATTGTAGTAAATCTCTTGCATTTTTTTCCATTTGAAAGTTTAGAATTTTTTCCCTAAGTTCCCATAGTAGGAGTCATTAAGTGTATAGATCTTTATTAGAGCATTGTTGTACCTGAGCATGACAGTGTGTGTGGCAATAAAGACAAGCTTTCTAATAAACTTTGCAGCACATTGGATAGATTAGCTCTTTTTATTTATGCATTCAATGTTTTTAGTTATTTGCTAATTATTCTCAGTTATTTCACAATTATTTTCTAGCAATTAAGTTAATAAGATTATTAAGCTAGATAGATTAAATACATAAGTATGACCACTTCAAGCATAACATGTATTCACTTGGTAATCCCAACAATGTTATTGCTTGGTACATGCAGTAGCATAATGTTTGGTTGTCCAGTAGTGGATATGTGGGTTCAGGACATGTACGGAAAGTGGGAATGGATACTTATGTTAGGATTAGCTTAATAGTACTTAGTCAATTAATTTATATTAGTTAATCCAATTCCTCTTACCTACATTTCAAGCACCCAAAACATAAGATAAAAAATGATAAAAATTAGATGCCTTAGTTATACTTAACCATACCAATATGCATTACAAGTTTAATTGGGAGGACAATGATTAACCTTAAGGCTAGATTCACTTCCTAAAGGGTTAGTGCACTAGAAACAATAAAGTTCACAGAATTCAATCAAGTCACGCATGAATGCTTCGTGATTCGTATGGTTGGACATAGAGGTATCTCATCGCTCATTAGGTATATAAGGCACCAAATGAATAAATGAATTGCACAATGTATGATCCCTCCCAAAGTATCGAAAATTTAGCTTTTTGGGTAAATGACTAGGATTATAATAAAGGACCTTATCACCCAGTTGTATGTTTACATGCCTTATCCATGTATCATGCCTAAGTTTGGAGTAATGCCTATGAAATTCACTACTCATGAGTGCTACCAATATATTTTTATCTAAAAGATTCAAGTTCATATGATATTCCTTTTGGGCTAAACTCGGATCAAGTTCAAGTTCACTAGTAGTAGCTAAAGTGTGAAGCTCTACCTTGATTGGAAGCATTGGTAACTTACCATAGACTAACTATATGTAGTTTCCAGGATGTCCTATAGGCCCATATAGCATCATTTAGGTTAGTGCTCTAGCCCCTTATAAACCTTCTAACTGTCCTAGTGAGTATTCTAGTAATTTAATGGTTACTTACTTCAGCTTGACAATTTTCTTGGGGATGATATGGTGTTGTTAACTTATGGTTTACCCTAAGTTGTTGCATGAGCTTCTTAAATGTAGCACCAGTGAAGTGAGTCCCATTGTATGATATAAGCATTCTTGGTACTCCAAATCTATTCACCACATGTTGTTGGAAAAATTTTACAACTATTTTTGCTACACCATCTTTTATTAGCAGCTACATCTACCACTTCATATAATAATCCATAGTCACAATGATATATGCCTTTCCATTCAAAATTGGTTGAATGGATCCCATAAAGTTAATTCCCCAGATATCAAAAGGCTCTAGTGGTTGTATCTAGTGTTGTGGTCCTTCATATTTGGCTGTAAGTCCTCCATCTCTTTGGCAGTGTTGACAAGATTTTGCAATACTATGGGCATCTCTGAACAAAGAATACCAAAAGTAGCCTTCCATCACCAGCTTGATTGGCATTTTGTGCCCTACGTAGTGGCCACCACATGGACCTTCATGGATTTCTTGTAAGACTCTCTATTGGTCATACTCTAGCACATACCATTTGACAAGCCCATCTACATAGATCTTGTACAAATTGTCATTAATTACCATTTACTATTTTTCTCTATGAAGAAATTTCTCTTGTTGCTTTCTACTCCATTCAACAGGGAGCCTTTGTATTGTTAGAAAATTTAGGTACTTTATGATCCATGGCTTCCCTGTTAAATTTATAGCCCTTACTATTTTGATAAATAGATCCTCATCAGGAAATTGGTCTAATATAGGTTCCACTCAATTATCTGAATCCCATTTCAACCTTGATAGATGATCAACTACTACATTTTGTATTCCTTTCTTATCAATCATCATGATGTCAAACTATTGCAAAATCATAAGACATCTTATCAGTCTGGGACTAACCATTGGTTTGTTTATAAGAAATCAAATGGCACTATGATCAATGTGGACATAGATCTGGTACCTAAGCATATAATTTCTAAAATTTTCAAGCACATACACCATAACCATCAGCTCCATTTTAGTTTTGGTGTAGTTTAATTATGCTCTAGTGATGCTCCTACTAGTGCAGTGTATGTAGTATGGTCTATTCTAATCATCTAGTTGTATCAGTACTACACCAAGCACATAGTTAGAAGCATTAGTCATGATATGAAAAGTTCTTAACCAATCTAGAGCTTAGAAGATTGGTGTCTCTACTAATTTCTACTTCAAAGCTTTAAATGCCTTTTCACATAACTCAGTCCACAAGAAGGATAGATCATCATTTTTTCCCCTTCTTTGGAACAATCACTAAAGGACTAAACCATTTACTATTCACAATAGGATAGATGAATCTTTTCTTTAGCAATTTCTTCAATTCCTACTTAACTACATGCTTCAATTTATAATTAAGCCATTGTTAATATTGGCATCATGGTTTGACTACAGGATCAGTATAGATCCCGTGTTGACAAATTTGTGGATCAATTCTTGTGATCTCATCATAATACCATGTGAACATTGTGGGCCATTTGTTAATCACTTCCAGCAACTTCCTTTTATATTCTACTTCTAGGTTGGCATTGATAATTATTAGCTTCTTGTTGTTCAAAAATGCATCTTCTAATGTTGTCAGTAGGGCTTTTAATTCTAGTGGTTCTAGTTCCATTGTGTCTGGGATGTCCAGTTGTTCCTAGTCTATCTCTTCTTCCTAGTTGATTTATGGGTAGGAGTGTCATTTTCTTAATTGTTCTAACTTATCAGTTTCTACAACATAGGCACTAACAATTTGTTCTTTAGGTTCCATGTACTTGTTAGATTGAGTTTCTTCACTTGTGATCAATCATTGGGTGCCCTCTTATTATGTGGCTACTACATACAAACAATTTTACACACATATTGTTTTTACACATCTATTGCATGCCTTGGTATCCTCTTGTTTGATAGCCCAAATTCTCTACATGCAATTGCACCCATTATTGTTGTATGTGATACATGGAACTCTTCATCTATATATGATTCTAGCTTTATCTTCCTTGGAAATCTCCAAGAACAAAACATGAATCTCGAGCTTATCATCAATAGTGCTAATTCAAGCTCTTCCCATGATAATTGGGAATTCTCCCTTATTCTTTCCGACATGAATGACTAGAAAATTAGCAAGGTAGGACCAGTCACTAATGGTAGTAATCACATCATCCACTATTCAAGTGGAACTACAATTGACTGGTCTACAAGATCTAACTGGATGTTACTTTTCTTTAATGGTGGTGTATTTTAGGCCTAATACATGTCTTGAAAAATTATATTTACTTCTAACCTGGAATCAAGTAGAGCTTTGCATGGTTTTTTTTCTAACTTATCAATTCCTACATTAGTTCTCTATTGTGGAAGAGCCCATGCATTTATCTAGTGATTTATTATCTGAGTAAGCATGATAGTTGTGACATTTGAATTTGATGAAGTCAAAAGCTTGCTATTTTGAGAAGGATTGGATGTAGATGGGGTGGAAGTAGCTATGTTTCCCATCCATTGAATCTTTTCCAAACTTGTTCTTAAGAATGATCATTTCCTAGGTTGAGATTTGTATGTAATCATCTCCTCATGCATTTTGACCACCCTAGTAGCATTATTTTGTAGTGGTTGTGATGGAATTTCCCCCTGCATAATAAGAAGTGACATTGATAGTAGAGGATTTAGGTGTTGATTAGAAAGACTAGCTATTGATGGATGCACATATGGATTTGGATTTGCCCTTGGTGACATCAATCTGTGATACTCCGCTAGGTAATACTGTGGGATCTGAATAGTTGCATTACCAAGTAAGACTGAATGTTGGAAAATATAACCATATGAATTTGGCTATCTATATGGATATTGTTGGTGAGGTGGTGGCATAGCCCACGATTAAGGCTATTGCCATTACTAATAATAGTGCTCTTGTGTCTACAGTAAAGCTCCACTAGGATAATATGTTGGTTGGAAATTCTATTGGTAGCTACCTTGAGGATAAGGTAACCTTTTGGGCATCTATTTTTTAACAAATCTAGGGTTGAGTACATATGTCCCTATCTCTTGTAGATCTGCCATGACTAGACAACATCCCTTGGGATGTTCATATTGACACACAATACATCCTTCCTCATCAGTAAAGTTGATGTCTGAACACTTAGCCACTAAAGCTACTTTGTCTTTCCATCTAGTATCTTTCTTCTTCTTCTTATCTTTGCCTTTTCTAAAGACTTGCTATGTTCTTTCCTCCATAATCTTTAATGTGATTACAAATTTCTCATCAATAGAATCCCACATTTTCTTTACCTTTGTTCTAATGTCATTTATAGATTTTTGGATTGATAGAGTATTCTTTTGGATTACCTAATCCAAGGTTTCCTCTTCTTGTGTATCGCATACTTGTGCATCTCTCTTTTGAATTGATGGATCTCTATTATACTCCTCAGTTAATTCCCTCTTTCTTAACTCACCTTCTCCCTTTTCCACTTGGTTAATTAATCTCTAAGTTTAATGGGCAATCATTTCTAATAATCTTCTAGTAGAAACCCTAACAGTTTCTCTAGTTTTACTCCACAACCCATCTACAATGTGCCTAAGTTGTTCTCTTGGTGAGAATCCATGGCCTTGACATCTGTGCAATAGTGAATAGTATTTACCCATTGCTACATCAAGGGTTTCATGATTCCCTTGCTTCCATCCCTGGATCTATTTTCTTAAGTTGGATACTCAAGAATAAGTTTGAATTTATCATTGAAGAGCTTTAGCATGGTACTCTAGCATCTAACTTATTCAGGTTTTAGTGATCTATACAAGCTCTCTACCTCCTTCACAAGTGTTCTTGGAAATAACTTTAACTTTTTCTAGTCACTTTCAATATTTTGTAGGGTGCAGGCATCGTGGAAAGCTTAAAGGTAGGTTTGTGGATCAGCATTATAGCCACCTTCAAATCTTGGAATGTTTTTCATATCAATCTGGTTGATATAGCTATCCCTGACATTCTTGGTTTTTATCTACACAACTTCTTGTATATTAATCACACTTCAAGTAGCCATCATGGATTCATCATCTCGATTGAATTCATGTGCTTTCTTCTAGTAGTGTCCCCTTATGTGCTCATCCCTTTTATGACTTCTACAATCCCTACATCTGTGCTATTTGTACTCTTCATCTTTCAAATAAAAATGTTTTGATTAATGGTCATGATAGTCATGATGATCATAAGTTCTTCTCTCTTCCCTAACATGGTCTCTATACCTTTTCCTCCTTCTATGAAAGTCTTCTAATGATTATGAGGATGTGAATGAGGTAGTAGGAGAATAGCATCAGCTTGTCCTCCTATGATGACTCTAATGTTCTTCTCTGTGAGATCTAGCAGGAACTCTTGGCCTTAAGTCCTACTTGTGCCTTGAGTCTTTTTCCTCCCTTATGAGTGTCTCTGCTAAGTCAAAGCATGACTAATTCTTGATAGGTTCCTCTAATTAGATGGTAGGTGTTTGTGACTTGAACTCATGATTTTGGTGAAGTTGTTCAGCTGTGAATTCATCTCCATTAAGCTCTTTCAAGACAACAAGAGAGGTAACCTTATTTCTTTTATTTTGATCATGTTTAGTCTTCACAAATTTTTCACTTCTTAACTACTCCTTAGTGGGCACCTAGGGACCGGTCATGTGTTTGGTCACATGCTACCCTCCAAGTACCTCACTCAATTTCATGCCCTTGAGAGTAGTTTGAAGCATGATGGATGCTAAACGTTTTGGTGGTAGAACAATGTTCCCTTGAAGATATCTCCACCTTAGTTGGCTATCCTAATGAAAGATGAAGGTGAAATTGGAATAATAAGGATCATGATGAGCATATGAGATCCTTGTCTACATTGGCATACCCCAGTCTTCTTCCTCTTCGATTCTATCACTGCTTATTTGTATTTCCTTGGTAGGTGATAATGTACCCTTGCTTGAAGCCATGTTATGGTTTGAGACATTTGTTTTAAATGTGCTTATTTAGATTTATAAATTTCAACTTTTTCTTTCAAGTACAATGAACTTTGTGTAATCAATTACTCAACATACATTAACAAGTCCCTGGCAACAACACCAATGATCAGCAGTGGAGTAATCCAACACCCAACCATACAAGTCACAGGAGTTCACACATGACCACATCATAGTCCATGGATGAGGCAATGTGATTATGCTAATAATTGGTTAAAGTTCAGGATCATTGCCTTTCTGCGTGAGCTAGTGAAATCTAGGTGTATGGTTGAACTCACTATGAGGTATATGATCACTAATGTTGTGTTGGCCAACTTACTCCTAGTAAACATGATGAAATAGTAATGGTTTCTAAGTCTAAGTAAATAGTAAACAAATCTATTCTATCCTAGATGATGGACATCCATTCCTAATTTACCGTACATGCCTTGGACTCATGTAGTCATCACTATAATTACCAAGTGTACACTACTGAGCAAATCAAGTGATAATACTACTAGGTTACTAGATAACTATACTTAGTGCTCGAAATCAATTGTATCCATACCACTTAACAATAGTGAAAGTAAAAACACAAGGAATGGTAAACATTAACAAAGAAATAATTTGAGTAAAAATGGTAAACATTATTCTAAGTAAACGGTAAAGAAACTAAGTGGATTTCGTATTGGTGAAAAGTAATCTCAATCTTCATTACCATTTACACTTGTGTCCAAGCACAAGATGCTCAAAGAAAGACTCCGTACAATCACTTAACACCACACTATGGGCATACACTACTAAGTACTTAGAACTAAAATTGCTAAAACAAACTGAACAAGTTTTGGTAGGGGTTGATGAAATTGTTGTCAGACCATGTGCCTAAGTGTCATATTTATAGGCAAGCACATGTCACATGATATTGACTATTCGATGTCACAACATGGGCTTTGATATTAGGTACACAATATTACAGCTCTAATATTGGATACTTAATATCATAGCTATTCAAAAATTCATTCTATCACCTTAGAAGGATTGTTCAAGTTCGAAACTCTTATTCTATAGGCTTTTCTAAAAAATACATTATGTCTATATTAAAGGATTTTATAGAAGTTATTAATTGGAACTCCTCTTGACAAATACTTGGTGGTGCAAACCCTAGTTTGTTTTTATGGTAATACTCTATTCAAAAGGTAAAGTTATCCTTAGCTTCATAAATGATGAGAATGTTACCACAAATTACTCTCTCGAAAAGAGGGTTCAAGCTCTAAGCACTCTATCATTAGACATTCCTTCAAACATTTATGCTACATCTATTCAGAACTTGCTTTTCTTTAATGGTAGCATGAGAAGCATCAAGCTTGTAATTGTAATTTGAAGCTAGTCCATGCCAATGGTAAATTGTTGCACCAACAACATTTTTTATTCTAATCCTAATCAAGTTTTCAATTTGGTAAAACAAGCAAGATATTACAAACTTTGGAAAAATGTAGAAGGAAAAAAAAACATTTCTATTTGAATAATATCAAGGGAAGCCATAACTTAAAGGAAAATTATTTATGTAATACTATTTCTCATTAGTTATGATGCACAATTAGTAGAAGATGAATGAGATCTCATTTGAGAGTTAAAACAAGTAGATGGTACTAAAATTCCTTGTAAAGAATGAATATTTTAGTTATGTAATACAAATAGCATTGAATATTTATACCACATTTTCCTACAATATCTTGCATTAGAACACATTAAACAAAGATAGAATATTACAGTTGCAAATTTAGTTAATTTATTTTAAATGTTACCGAGAATGCTTGGTAATTTTTTTAATAATGTTTTCAAAATTCATAGTATGTATATTTCTACTATCTAATAGATCCAAAGGATCTATGGACGTAATAAAATTCTAGTTTCAATTATAAATCTATTTATCACACTCTAAAATTTCAGACTTAGGTATACCAAGTTAAATCTCATAAATCTTATTACTTGGGTATGTGACATCATAATGTTTATAACCAAAGGAGAAAGATCATAATGAGAATTATAAATCTTAACCAAAATGCATGGTAAGAAAATAATACACATTAGAGTACTTTAACTAGCAATTTCATTATTCATGAACCATAATTAAATCTCATCACACAACAAGTTCATATTCTCAAAAGAAAGTTGATAATATCCAATAGTACAAAATCTTATATGCATCATGATTGTCATAACAACATAATCAAAATCTAAAAACATTAAGGAAGACTCTAAAGATCCAACTTCATCACCATCAAGCTCCTAGCGTCTACTATCTAAATTCACATCCCCACATGCAGGAAGGGTTGGAAACCTTCTAGTAGAGCTAACCACCCTTGATGAGACGTGATATCGCATAGGCCGCGATATTGCATCCCATGCGATATCGCGTATGCGATATTGCGTCGTCCCTTACGATATTGCGTACGTGATATCACGGTCCATCGCCAAGTCTATAAATAAGAGGCGGCTCTCCCTTGTTTCCTCATCCTGGGCTAGAAGTAGAGAAACTCTGGCAAATTGATCACTCTAGAGATTGAATATTTTCCATGTGCCCGCAGTAGGAGTCCTAAGGTGAACGGATCTTTATTCGAGCAACATTGTACCTGAACACAAGTTGTGTACGGAAATAAAGAAGAACTTCCTGGATAAACCTTGCAGTGCATGGAATAGGATTTTATTTATTGTTATTTATTGTTTTCTCTTAGTAATGAGGAATGAGTACAACTTGATTACAAGCATCTAAGGATGTGTACGGATAGTCAAGGAATGGATGCTCATCACAACGTGGAATGAGTAGGACTTGATTACAAGCATCTAGTGTGACTACTTGGTAACCCAGTGGTGTATTCAGGATCTGCGCTTGGTAATCCCAATGGTAGTCATGCACAAAGATGTGTACGGTTAGTCAAGGAATCGGCCACTCATCGCACTTAGGCTAGATTAGATTCTCTCAACCCTTTCCTCCTAGTTAAATGCCTCAGTATGACCACTTCGAGCACATGCGTTACGCGTGGTGATCCCAGCAATGATTAGCATTTGGTAGCCGTGGTTGCATCGGTTCAGGGTGTGTATGGTAAGTGGGAACGGATGCTGACGCTAGGTAATTTAGACTTAGTTCATTAGTTAGAGTTAGTTAGTTTCTTGAACCCTTCACCTCGATACCATAGGAGACAAAACACAAAAACTATAAAAATCATATACCTCAGACTTACTTAACCATACACCGTGACAACTACAAGTAAGTCTAGGAAGACAACGAATGATTAACCCCAAGTGTTCCATGGGGCGTGTAGGCACTTAGTCTACGAAGTTCGATCGGATTGCGCGTGCTACGCTCATTTTGTATGGTTGAGTGTAGGGGTACCTCGCCACTCATCATTGGTGCTGTTGTCGGGGACTAAGTGTTTGTGCACTAAATAGAACATAAAAGATATCACTCACATCATTGGGAGCTTAAACAAACCTTTAGGTTAATTAAAGAAAAATTTATATAACGGTCAATAGCACACCAATAAGACACTATGTCTTCTTCTTCTTCTCATAAGAGCAACTCACCACCTAGGGATAATACAAAGAATAGTCAGCAGTCAAAAACACATAGCCGAAATCAGCCAAGTCCTAAACAATATAAGATATTTTATACTCATCCCGATGAGTATATTCCAAACTTTACCTTTATCCTCCATCAAGACGAACAGCTGCGATGGAGAGATTTGCAAGGTAACATCGTGTTACCCCCAGATTGATCAATCTCTAACATGCTTTTTCATGCTTTGGCATAGATTGGCATGATAGAATTGTATGCAGAATACATTGCCAAAGACTTTGATTCAATGGATTACTATCCCACAAATGCACAACGTATTAGGAACTCAAGGCAAGAGAGCCAACATACACTGTTGAAGGGCAAAGAGGTCCCGCACGTCCTTAGTGAAACTAGAGATGGTGAACCACTTACAACAGGTTCTCTATCAAGAGATGTTCCCCCTCCTAATGATGGTGAGGAGGCTGGGTATCAGAACCTACGATCAATGATACATAACCCTGGTTCTGATCCCCGTGAACACCAACTGTTCATAGAGGGAACAACAACTCATGCTAAGGGCGGGCAGTTAGATCGTCACCACGATCGGGGCCGTAGCAGCCGAAGAGAAGGCAAGAAACATCATCATGATGATGGTTCCCCTTCTTCTTCCCCTTCTTTACATCACTCACCCTCTCCTTCCACATCTGGGTGCAGCCATCATGAACACAATGGAGAGGATAAAGGTAGAAAAAACAAGAGACCTTGATGAGCAAGTCAAGAGAGAGGACAAGGGCAAGGACGTAGGGAAAGTAGGGAATGATGAAGAAATCACAGGCGTCATGAAGGAGATGATCATGATGAGCCCCTACTTGCAACCTGAAGTATGCTTGACATAACAAAGGCAATAAGAATTCCTAAAAGGCATTTAAAAGATAGTCGGATCAAGCATTTAGACATGAACAATATCCCACGCTTTGAGGGGGGATACAACACTGATCCGCAGCATCATTTACAGGCATTCCACGATGCCTATGCCTTGCAAAATATAGAAAATGAGTGGCAAAAACTTAAGTTGTTCCCAAGGACACTCATCAAGGAAGCAGAGAGTTGGTAGTGGTCTTTAGAATCGGAAACCATCAGGAGGTGGAGTACGATGCTAGAACTCTTCAACGATAAGTATCAAACGTACTCCCAAGTGTCTAATTTGCGTAAGTAGATCCAAGGCTAGAAACAAGGTACTTATGAACCCTTGGATGTTTCCATGGCCCGCTACTACACATTGTTACATCGTTGCCAGGGCTATGGATACACTCAGCAGTATGAAACTAGAAGAACCTTGGGACTTATGCCTAAGGGAGACTATCATAACTTAGAGCCCATGAAGTACATCGCTTGTTGGAGCAAGTAGCAAAAGAAGAAGGTGAGCTATGAAAAAGGGAAAGTGCGGAAGAATGCAACCGTGATCCCTCTCTTCGAAAGAAGGAAGTGAAATTTTGCGATGAAGAGGATGAGTCACCAATCAAAGAGTTGGTGAACAAGAAAAACTTTCCGATTCAAAAGTTAACAATAGAAATAGCAGCTAAGGTAGATGACGTATGGATTTCCTTAGACTCTAAAATTGAAACTATCTTAAAAATTGTAGAAGAGTCTAAGGTAGAAAAAAGTAGTGACAAAGGTAAGACAAAGTGGAGAGATTTAGGCCCTGCACATAACAAGGGTAAGGGGAAAATCACTAACTCTGATGTGGTTGTGGATTCAAACACAGACGATGATAGTGGATGTGAGATCTACCACTATGACCATCCTAAGGGATGATGCCCAATCATCTCACATCTACAAGAGTCTGGGGTGTATGCACTTAATCCAAGACTTAATCAATGGCAAACACCCCGTAGGTTACCTTATCCCCAAGGTAACCCAAGGCAGTTCCACCAACCATTAACATATTATCCAAGTGGAACTCCACCACAACCCATCAGATAGCATCAGCAGTGGCAATACCCACAATCATGGGGGATGCCATCGCCGAAACATCAGTACCCTTACCGGCAGCCTAACCCTTATGGATATTATGTGCAGCAGCAGATTTCTCCAAGTGACTCTATGAGTCGCACAACTCCCCACCGTTACTACCAAGTTTAGGAGTATTTTAGAAGGACTCCTTCTCCTCTGGGAGACACTCCATACCCACACCATCCTCTAAATCCATCCGCACCTCTTCCACAAGTAGTTCCCATAACACCTTCTGCTCCAATAATGCAAGGGGAACTTCCTACTCAACCGCAGCAACATCACACTGCAAAAGCTGTAAATATTCAACCTACTGTAGGTTCTGATAACTATAAAAAGAGAAGACCCTTCTTCAGAACCAAAGGCCTAGGCAAACTCTCACAACAACAAGTGGTTGAGCCCATGTACACTCCTCCACCATCTAACACTTCGAAGCACCCTTCAGTCCAACAAAGCTTAATGCATACAGTTATGTTAACGCATACTGTAACCAACTGGATCAAGGTAGGCCACCTTCCCAGGAAACTAACTAATCCTGTAAGTCCCTTAATCTACCTTCAAGTCACCAAAAATGAACCACATAGGGCTCTTCTTGACTCAAGTTCCAGAGTCAACTTAATTTCACAAGAGATGTATCACGCCTGGAACCTGCCCCAACTTAAGAAGAGCAACATTCAACTAGAGCTGGCAAACCAATCCATCACCATTCCCTTAGGATTGGTGGAGGACATCATTATCATTGTGTGTGGTTGGTCTTACCCAGCTGATTTCCTGGTGATTGAAGTCAACAACAACGAAGGGGACAATTATAATGGGAAGGGCATGGCTTAGTACAGTAGACGCATGCCTTAGGGTCCGCGATCTTTCCTTAGAAATCTCTAAGATAAATATTTATGGCAAGATCGAGAAGAGGAAATTTCCATGCATCACATACAATGATTCATCGGGTGATGACATGGAGGAAATGCCTCCATGCAGTAGGTGTGCCCTTGAAACTTTGAAATAAATATGCCTGTATGTAGCAACCACATAACCAGTAGAAGAAACCCCGTAGTTAACAGCTACTAGAAGGAGCAACCAAATATGCATGGAATGAACTGAGGCACTAACCCATGCCAACAACGAAGGCATAGACACATTGGAGTATGAGCGTCGCCAACTTCCACCCCTTAATCTAAGATCATCAATTGGAAGAAGTTGGACACTTCTTAGAAATTCCAATAGACGTTTATTATTTCGGATCTCTCCCTTACAATACAGTCATGGGGGAGATGGCCACCTATGCTAACCATATGGGGCCCTTAGTTCTTTTAAGTTTTTATTTTACAATGTTTTTGTTTCACAAGTTTTTGTTTTACAACTTTCTTTAAGTTTTCTTATTTTTGTTTTACAACATCGTTGTACATTTTCATTTTTTCTGTATGTATGTGTGTGTGTGTATCCACCCTATAAGTTTGTCACCCAATAAGTGGTTGGAATGATGGTATGAACTATTTTCATATTGATTGCTAATGTTTGGTCTTTACCTTTAAGTCACAATGTTGATACTAAGGTATGTTTCTTTTGATATGGTAGGTAATGAGTTCACTTCATCCATCCATCCACTAGTTTCTATGGTCTCTCTCAGCTTGGAAATGTACAGTCCCCTTCTAATTAGAACTTTAACAAATCGGTGACTGGGCATTTCTCAAACTAAGGAAGGACTCAAGGATTGAAAAGGGTGTGACTTCAAGGAAACTTGATGCATTTGTGTTGGCCGTTCTCTTGGGTTCTTGGATGTTTTCTTTTTGAGTTTTCTCACCGTTCTGATGTTTCCCCAATTATCGAAAGGTGAAAAAAAAAAAAAAAAAAGCAAAAAAACTAAGTGAGAATTCAAAGCACACCCCTTAGACGAAATAAAATTGGGCTACAAGCACTGGTTATGGAACCAAAAGTGTTCCCTCTAACTAAGGCCCTTCTTGCTTCCCATTCTCTCCTTTGTTTCATCAGAATGGTGGTGACTCTTGGGGAAGGCATCCTTGTTATCCAAGTGGATGGTTTAGCCGAATGCATTGATGCGAAGTCACTGGATGTGGTTGGTTTAAGGCTGGACTTGGAATGGGATTTGCTAACTCACATTAATCATGAACTACACAAGGGGTTGTACACCACCTTGTTCTTGAGATTCCATTCCATTCTATTCTTTTAATCCTTCTCTCCATTATTCACCTCATTTTCGGTTGTATCATTAGTGTATATATTTTGGTTGATGCATTGTTTTCTTTTTGGTAAATTCTTGTAGTTAAGACTTTAACTCTTGTTCCAAATGACATTCCCAGAGCCTACGGACTCTTTGAATGTGGGTTTGCTAGGGCATTAAAGGGCATGAGCCTACTTTGGGGAGGACCCATGACATTCCTATTTGGTGCACCAGTTAACTTCTTTTCCCTAACATTTTTTCAATTAATTTTATTTTGTTCATTACCATCTTGACATCCATTCCCTAGATGCTATAGTTGTCCCTTTTTATCTATCTTTCTTACTCCTTTCCTTTCTCCATTCTAATGCTACCAGAGGTTCGTGATTAGTCATGGGGGTATGGGGCCCGATTTTTTTGATTTTCTCCTAACCCTGAATTTTTTGATTTTCTTCCTAACCCCTACACCTTTAGTAGTCATCATTAATATACCTCCCGATCCATATCAGCCATACCACAACCTAGCCAATGAAATTTCACCATAGCAAGGTATCAATTATATGATGATTCATTTACCCTTGCTAATATAAGATTGTGTTGTGTGTGCAGATGGCAATCATGCAACAATGGACCAGACTTGGAGGGAACACTTGGAATGGAGTAGCGTTGGAAGCAGTTATGCAAGGAGCAAGATCGATGGTGCACTTACTGATGGACAATGAAAGGTGCAATCTTGGTGTTGGCAGCAACAACACTTCTTTCTCTCTCTCTTTCTCAGCTGCCAACTAAGGCTTGATGTCAGTGTAATAAGGTGTTCACCCTTCTTGTCATGAACACTAGTTTTGTCAAGTCTTGTAATGATGATCCATTCACATGTCATCCCATTAGTTCTATTCCCCTCAATAATCCCATCCCTTCCCAATATTTTTTAAGGAACTCGAGGACGAGTTTTCATTCAATCATGGGGGTATGATGAGACGCAATATCGCATAGGTCGTGATATTGTGACAGTCGCAATATCGCATCCCATGTGATATCGCGTATGCGATATTACATCATCCCCTGCGATATCGCATACACGATATCGCGGTCCACCACCAAGTCTATAAATAAGAGGCGGCTCTCACTTGTTTCCTCATCCTGGGCTAGAAGTAGCGAAACTCTAGCAGATTGATCACTCCAGAGATAGAATATTTTCCATGTGCCCGTAGTAGGAGTCCTAAAGTGAATGGATCTTTATTCGAGCAACATTGTACTTGAACACAAGTTGTGTACGACAATAAAGACGAACTTCCTGGATAAACCTTGCAGTGCATGAAATAGGATTTTATTTATTATTATTTATTTCTTTCTCTTAATAATGCGGAATGAGTACAACTTGATTACGATCATCTAAGGATGTGTACGGATAGTCAAGGAACAGATGCTCATCGCAACACGGAATGAGTACAACTTAATTATGAGCATCTAGTGTGACTACTTGGTAACCCAGTGGCATATTCAGGATCTGCTCTTGGTAATCCCAGTGGTAGTCATGCACAAAGATGTGTACGGTTAGTCAAGGAATCAACTGCTCATCGCACTTAGGCTAGATTAGATTCTCTCAACCCTTTCCTCCTAGTTAAGTGCCTCAGTACGACCACTTCGAGCACGTGCGTTACGCATGGTGATCCTAGCAACAATTAGCATTTGGTAGCCGCAGTTGCATTGGTTCAGGGTGTGTACGGTAAGTGGGAACGAATGCTGATGCTAGGTAATTTAGACTTAGTTCATTAGTTAGAGTTAGTTAGTTTCTTCAACCCTTCACCTCGATAGCATAGGAGAAAAAACACAAAAACTATAAAAATCATATACCTCGGACTTACTTAACCATACACCGTGACAACTACAAGTAAGTCTGGGAAGACAACGAATGATTAACCCCAAGTGTTCCATGGGGCGTGTAGGCACTTAGTCTATGGAGTTCGACCGGATCGCACATGCTACGCTCGTTTCATATGGTTGAGTGTAGGGGTACCTTGCCACTCATCAACCTTGGTGCACCTAGAACAAGTTAGCAAATCGACACATGTTGCACAAGAAGTCAACTCAAGATCCATGTTTAGATACCAAAAGGCAAATACAAAACCATGATATCCACAAAACATCAAGAGATAGGCAAACTAAGAATGTACTAGAATCAATCATCTACAAGGACTATTGATCTACAAAGGTCTCACCTATCTTGGATGTTATTAGCAACTCTCATCAAGGACTAGTTAACTAACATCACCTAATCTTGGTGGAACTAAAACTAAAAACAAACTCATATGGATTTTCCATCCTTTAGTTTTTCATTATGAAAACCAACTACATGACATTCACAAGTGATATAAGTAGACATTACTTGGCTAAACAATTCACCCATAATGCTTGCCCAATGTCACAACCTAAGTGCAATCATAGGTAATGTGGATCAAGCAAAGAAGCTAACCTTACCCTTCATAATGCCTACCTATGGACACTTAGATCTTACTACCTATGATATGCTCATAAGCAATGTGGGTCAAGTTCTAGAGGCTAACCTAGACTTCGCACAATGCTTACCCATCAATCCTATTGAAATGCACCATCAAGAGGTTAGAAATGAAACATCAAAGGTCAAAAATGATTCCAAGATTATGGGAATAGCATGAAATAGATAAGATAACTAGTATCCATAAGATGGCCATAAAATGATGTGTTTTACTTGATTCTGGGTGTTTTAAGATGAGTTTTAATACGTTCAAGGTGTATTGGGATCAAAGGGAACTTGTTTCAGCACAAAATAAAGTTCTAGATCTCAGTTTGAGTGGTTTTCTGAATAGCCCTAGTAGGTGAGATGTCTCATGCAAGCTATCTCTATGAGACATCCTAGGCTTTGGGGAGATGTCTCTTTCGCTAGAGAGACATCTCTCTACAACTCCCAAACTTTGGAAAAGACATCTCCCTACCCTCCAAGACATCCCAATCAATTAGGAAAAGAATGAAATGGTCATAAAAGACAATTCATTGGAGACTTTAAAAACAAGGATGAAAAAACTATTAATAACAAAACAATGCTTTAATCATTCAAAACACAAAAAAAGCAAAGCTTAGATAGGTTACTCTACCTCAACAAATTGAGCTGCAATAAAGATTGGGCTACAACACACAAGCTAGATGTCAAGGAATCTAATCATTACAAGAGAGGAAGAAATAACTAATGAGAAATAGCAATCGATGCAAGAGAGAGATGGGAATTCATATTTAATACAAGATTACAAACTTCCAGCCAGTATAGCAATACTAGCCTACAATGGATTATCTCCTTAATCAAAATCATCATAAATAGAAAAGTTTAATTAGAGTTTGTTAAGTAATAGAAAAGACCTAATTCATGTAGGAAAAGAAATCAAAATCAATTTTGAGCAAGTTTATTAAAATCTGATATTTTTCCAAAACTCCCATCTTCTAATTCACAACATGTGCCACCTTCCATCAACCTATTCTTTAGCAAGAAACAATAAAAAAGTAGTAACATCCAAAATCCAAAAGCTCAATAAAACTATATTAACAAAAGATGCTAATAGATGCCAAAATGAGAATTCAAAAGAGGAATATTTTGAAAAAGGGAGATCATACAAATATAAGGCAAGTTAAATAAAAGATAATTAAATGATTCACAAATATAAATAAAACATAAATATTAATGTTTTCAAGGTGATGAGATCAAATCCTCCACAAGACATAAATCAACAAAGATTAATTAGTTGTTTTTTTGTTTGCAGCCTTGGAGCAGATACACCAACTCGGGCACTCTCTCCAATCTCGCTCTGCTACATCGGAGTGTGTTATCATCATAATTTTGAGCATTTTGAGCTCTTTGTTGTTCTCCTGGTCTTACAAACCCACAGTTCCTTAGGATTCCCAGCATTTGGTAGCTCTTTGGCATGTACTCCCTTCTCTGGTTTGTACTCCCACACCCTGAGAATGATTATGTTTCAAGATGTTTTCTTTCAACACTCGCATTTGTCTTTGTTCTTCTCCCTATTTATCCATCAATATGTTCAGATGTTGATCATGTATTTATTCTCATTTAATTAATAAAATTCTCTTTTTGGGGTCCGACACCCCCCCCAACAAAGATTAATAAAAGATAAAGATAGAGGAAGTTAAAGATACAAGTTGTTGCACTATCTTATTAAGATTAGGAGGTGTTGGAACCAAAATACACCCCAAGATATATAGTTCAATTGGAACTTTATATAACTCAGCATTGCCATTGGAATCAAACCCATAACTTAGAGTTTCTAAGTCAAGTGTCTTACCACTAGGTTAACACCTCATTATTTAATATCTATTAAGATTAGGAGGGTCTTGGAACTCAAAATAAGTGAAAAATAGGTACACCCCAAGATTTATAAAAGTTTATAACTCAATGCTACTGTGTCGAATTGAACTTGCAACCTAGTATGACTAGGCCAAGACTCATACCAGTAGACTAAAATCTCATTGTTTATATCTTATTAAGATTAGGGGGGTGTTGTAACTTAAAATAATTGAAACATAGATACACCCCAAGATTCATAGAAGTTTATAACTTAATGCTATTTAGTAGAATCAAACTTGTAACCTAATGTTATGAGGCCAAGACCCATACCACTGGGCCAACACCTCATTAAGATTAGACCTACAAATAAATGTGCTTAAGTTATATCCTTTAAACAACCAATTATATGTTATTGATATCTATTTTTTGTTTTTTTATCATTGATTTACAGTGGTGATTGAGAAATAAAATTGATCCTTGCTTTATCACCCGGGAGAGTGTTTTTTCTTCTAAGTTATTTTTTCAATAAAAAGCGCATGAGCTCTTGAAGTTGCTAACTTGTCAATGTTTGCACCGGGATAATGGTGTGGACCACTTGACGTCATACGTTTTGGCAAATTAGACCATGGCCATGTGATGTGGCATGTGCCTACAACTAATGTTACTTATATTTTTTATAGAGATAGAGGAATAGCACGCTGACAAATGGCGTCGTTACCGGAGTTGGACGTCATGTGACGAGTGGACCATCCTAACTCCTACCTAACCACAATGTCAACCCGTGTGTACCACCACAAACAACAACAATAACAACATTAAATTATGGTTTTGATTTGGCGATTTTTGCGTGAGTGGAGTGCTTTGGGACATTTGTAAGGTCTCACTTGGACCACCGTGGCTGTCAGTTCTTTATGCTTCATCGCTCCACTGGAGGGAGGGAGGGAGGGAGGGAGGCATGTTACCATAGAATAAACTACATTTTATATATTTATACGCAACTTGGTTTGTTTTTATTTTTATTTTACATCCACTCCTACTCCCACTCAGCTGGACACTTTGTCACATACATGCTCATAATTGTCCTAGCCCCTCCCACCACATAAAGCACCAGCACTTTACAAGTGAGTATTTCACGGCTGAGGTACATGTTATTGTTTTTGGATCATGGCACAGCTAAAGTAGTCATGATCTATGTTATTTGTTATATGCATTGTTTTTTTTACTATGGCATGGTTTTTAATTTTAACTGGCATGTTATTCACAACCTTGGGCACAGTTGTAGCCACCTGGAAACCATGTGCAACTAAAATTAATTATAAAATTAATTATGAAGAGGTATAATTTTCAGCTTGCTTGCCTTTTAATTATTGAAACTGAAGTTTTGCTTTTATTTTATTTTTCCTTTTAATTATTGAAACTGAAGTTTTGCTTTTATTTTATTTTTATACAGCACTTTCAAAATTCCTTCCTCTTCCTCTTCCTTTCCTAGTTATTTCATCTTTATGAGCTCCACATCAGAACTGTTGGCACAGCTTTCATGATGATGTTGGAAACGCGACAGCACAGAGAGGGACATACTGCTGGAGTGGTGGTGTTTCGCTGTTTTCTATTCTCTTTGGTTACTCTCACCAAGATCGGCAATACATGACAATAAATAGATCGGATTATAATATTTTCGTCATGCTCATTTTTGTATGCTCGCTCTACTTTGTTATCAACATGCGTTTTTGATTTCTAAGTAACTTTAAATCATGAAACCGAAATTTTATTAAGTTCATAGATTTTTTGATTTAATAGAAAGTAAAAATAATGAAACATATAAGTTATTGAAAATAGCATTAAGAAAATTAGTAAGTATTCTTAGTAACATTAAAAATAAATCAACCAAATTCAGAATTGTGATATCTTATTTACATTTAATGTACTTTAATTTAAAACAATTGCATGAAAATGGGGTATTTATTTTTAATGCCATTTGTATTTCATAGTCATCATTTTAGTTTTTCATAAGGAATTTCTAGTCATCCACCTATTTCAACTCTCAAATGATGAGATCTCATCCATTCCCTGCTAAACATCATCAATGATGAGGAATAGCAACTAATACATTATTTGCCTTTCAATTAAGGCCTATTATTCAAATAGAATTGTTTTTTTAAAAGGTTTTGAAATACGACTTGTTCTACCAATTTGCCAACTTTGTTAGAATTAGAAAAAAGAATGTGCTCTTGAATATTTTAGTTATTAAGCCAAAAACACCCTTATGAAGTCATCCTTTGTCATGGGTTTGCACCATTACTTTTTTGGACTATTTATCTAATGAACATGCAAAAAGAGTATGAATGTAGGGTATAAACTAATAAATAGCTTCAACCTCTAACAATGTCATCTTTGCTTTAAGAAGCATAATATCATATTGTGTTTATCTCTTCACTTTAAATTTATCATGTAGAAAAAGCTTTTGAACTTCTTCTATCGATTTCCAATATTTATTTGATATAATAGGACCCTATACAACATACCTATAAAGAATTGTAGGTTGAACAATGGGATGATAAAATTATTTTCGGCTATCCCAAGCTAGAATAGATTCCTTCTTATACTTGTTTTTTAAAGTAAATAAGGCTTTCATACCACTTGAAACTATTTGAGCAATGCACTAATTCAATCTATAATTGCAAGAGCATCTTACGCCAAGATATTTAGAAGAAGAAATTATGTCCACATGTTCATCTCCTATAGTAAAATTATACATTTTGTTACATATGTAATAAATCATAATTTTTGTGTTTTGAATGTTAACCTTCATTCCTAAATCTAGACAAAAGTCATTAAGACGATTAAGCATTGCTACAATCCTTTCATCAAAAGGATATCCTTGTTTAATATCAACAAAACTATTAAATAAAATTCTTTCTTACCCATTTGTAAACCAAATGCATACTTCTTTGTAAAGTTTAGTAGATAATAGTATGCTAGGAACTTCTAAATTTTCCAAGTGCCTCCATAACTTGCTTCAAATGATAGAATCATATGCCTTAGAAAAATTTACAAAGTAGATAAAACTTTTCTTATGTGAACCTTTTGCTCTATCAATAAGATATTCTAAAGTGATGAGATGATCTGTAGTAAAATGCTATTGCCTAAATCCTACCTAGAAAATTGCACATATTTGATTTTTAAAACCTATCTTCCAAGCATAGATTCTAGAATAGTGTCTGGAAGCTTGGCAAAAGTATTGCTAATTTCAGTATATAATTAGATCTTTTTTGTCTCTTTTCTTAAAGAGCATAACTACTTTATTCATGTACCAATTCTTTTCTAACTCTACTTGCATAGACAAATTTAACTTCTCCCAGATGACATTCCATACTAATGACCCTTTCCATTTAACAAGGTTTCCATATAAGTTAATTACATTAATAGCTTTTCTTGATGCTATTTTTTTTCTCTCCATTGTGTCATCAAAAGAAACAAACAATGTATTACCATTGTTATGAAAATCTTCTATTCTTTCATCGGTATGAAATAAAGCATAATAAAAATTTTCAATATCTTTGATAAAGAAATCATAGTCTATCTTCTCTTAGTTTAAAATAAATGCCAAAAATATTTAGAATCTTTCTTTATCATTTCTAAAAAACTCATCTATCTTTGTCTAACAAATTTCCTCTTATTAGTTAAAATAAAATTTTTATATCACTTGATAGTTTTTGGTAGTAACTTCTAAGTCTTCAATAAAATTCTAGTTGTCTTAAGTTCTTCATTAAACCATTATTGATTGTTTATTGGTGTTTAGAAATATTTAGGGTAGCTATAATTAGAGCTTTTGTAAGACTTGTACTTGGATTCCAAACCTTCTAAATTTCATTTTGAAAACCCTCCTTCGCGTTTAGAATTATTCTTAAAGTGATTTTGCCTCCTAAAATACTTAATATATTATGTATTTATAAAGAATCAAATCCAAGCTTTATATGCACTTCATGATTTTTCATGATGAAAAGGATTATGATGCTAAAAATTTTCCTTTGATGGAAACTAACATAGGTAAAATTTGTGACTACTACTTGACATGTTATATTCCATTGAAGTTTCAACAAGACTAAGTCATATGACCTTACATAAGTATAGCATCCTAGCACATAATTTCATGAGTCAAGAAATCAATGATATATCATACGTTTTTGTAGCAAAAGAGAAAAACTCAAAATTCAACCAATTCTAAGGCACTTTGGTTAGGAGAGGAATTGTAAAAAAAAAAGCCTTAAAATTTCTACAAATAAATCAAATATTTGACATCATTGGGAGATGTGTGTATATTATAACCTAAATTTTTTTTAATAATATTTACCCCTTCAACATATAATTAAATTAACTTTATAATTCACCATCACCCACTAGAATTGAACCCATAACTTAGAGCTTCTAAATTAAGAAACTTATCACTAAGCTAACATCTCATTATTAGCATCATGTTTTTCACTTTCACAAAAGTATTGACATCTTGCCCTAATTTTGAAATAACATTAATAAGACTTTGATTTGTCATAGCAAGGCAGAACATAACAAAAAGATATTAAGATGATAGTTGGGAAAGAAAGGAGAAAGTAAGTTAAACAATTTAGTATCAAATAATATGTATGAAATAGCAATCTAAAAATAAATGCATGGTCAATTCTTTCTTTTGAAAAAAGTGACATTTAATATTTGCCAAGAATAAAGTCTACTTTTGATAAATAACGTATTCTTAATCAAATACGATGATGTAAAAATATACTTAAGCATGATAGAAACTTTTCATATGTGTTTAAAAATTAAGTGTCACATAACCTCTAAATTATTAAGTCACCATGAAGCTTTTATGAATATTTTTACTTATACTACAAGAATTATGTCCAAACAAATAGCTCATAAGACAAATTTGTTCTTATCTTATACGAATAATATTAACTCAAACATTAAAACTAATATTGATAATGAATTAGTTACAAAAATTAAAATATTATTCCCAATAGGATCAATATCAAATTTGTAATAAAATTTCCATAGACTTACATTGTGATTTCATTTATTATGTAAGAATGAATCATTATTGTTCTATTTCTTTAGAACTTACACTTCCATTCAACTAATAGAATCTTCATTCTCTTGTGGGCTTCTTGTAGCGTTACACTCTTTTCTACAATTTTGTGTAAATACTACTAATGTGGTTCATCTAATTCACATTTTGTGTTCTCTTCTACATCATTCATTCCTCTATTTAAGAAATCTCCTTTGCTCACTCAACTCTCTTAGTTAGGAGGGTATCATTTTTCATGGTGGTCTTGTACAATACAAATAGTTGTATGGTCATTTAGTCTATCTTTCTCATAGCATGATTTCCACCCTCTAGTACCAGTTGATTCATGTCTTTTATTCTCTAGATAGATAGACTTTACCTTTACTATTTCTCTCAAAATTTGGATTCAATTATTTAAATTTGAATACGGATGATGTTTCCATCTCATTGATTAATAGGTAATGGTTATCAAATTGATTTGATTCTCAATCTTTTTGCTTGTATTTTACTTGCTTTTGGATTTAGTCCATGTGACACAAATTTCCACTTCTCCATGTGCATATTTTTTCTTCCTTCCAAGTATCTTCTCCTAAAGGTGTACTTCTTTGGTCTCTATCATTGACCTATGAGCATCATGCTTTCTACAAGTCCTTAACTCCAATGCAATTGAGTTTCATTATCTTCAGTAATTGTTTTATTTACATGGCCTATATTCTATATGTTATATATATATCTATCTTTTATCTTGTATGTGCATGGAATATTTATTTTATTTTAATAGTGATGAACCATATTTTTTCTCACTCCGATATCAGATATCCAATATTAGCATCCAAGAAGCAATGTCAGATATCCAATATTGCAGGATGTGTGCCGACCTATAAATATAATGCTTGGGCACATGATTTGGGCATAAGCTTTGTCATAGCATAGCATAGCTCTTACAGTTTTTTTTCTCTAGAGTTAGAATATTTCTCCTAAGTGCCTGCAACAGGAGTCATTGAGTGTATGGATCTTTACTCAAGCACTATTGTACTTGAGCATAGCAATGTGTGCAGCAATAAAGATGAGCTTTCTAATAAACCTTGCAGCACCTTGGCTAGATTAATTATTTTATTTATGCATTTAATATTTTATGCAATTTCATTTAATACTTCCAAGTAATTAAGCTAAAGTAAGCTAAGATAAGTTAGCTAAGTTAAATAGTAATTAATTAAATACATAAGTATGATAGCTTCAAGCATGTGCATGATGCTTGGTAATCCCAACAATGTTTAACGTTTGGTAACCCAACAGCATTATACGTGTTTAAGATGTGCATGGAAAGTGGGACCAGATGCTTATGTTAGGATATTTAGTTATTAATTAGCAATTATATTAGTTAAATTGCTTTATAAATTGAGTTTCAACTTGTTATTAATCATAGATAAATAAAATATAAAATAATAAAAGTCATGTGCCTCAATTACACTTAACCATACAAGCAAGCTCCATAAGTGTGGTTGAAAAGACAATGATTATCACAATTAGATTTCATGTTCTAGAACCAATGTACTTTGAAACTTAAGATCTATGGAATTTTATTGGATCATGCATGAACACTTGTGATTCGTATGGTTTAGCGTAGGGGTACTTACCGCTCATCATTGGTGCCATTTCTAAGGACCTTTTGTTTGTTATGTGTACTATCTAGGACTTAGTGAAAACTTATTTAACATCATTGGAACAAACCCTAAAGTCATATCATACATTAAAATACCTACAATAATTCTCGGGAAGCACACTACATTTCTTGTCTTCTAATACAAGATGTGTTCTTCTCATAGGAGTGGTTCTCTGCCCAAGTCTGATGGAGCAAATCAACAGGTGCCCCAACAATACAGAGTGGTATATGCTCATCTTGATGAGTATGTACCCAATTTCACCTTCATCCTACACTAGGATGAACTTTTGCAATGGTGAGACATGGTGGGTAACATTGTGTTCCTGCTTGATTGATCCATTCTTGCAATGCTCCAACAAAATCTTATGTAGTTGGGCATCCAAGGGCTTCATGCTGAATATGTTGTGCAAAATAGTGATGTTAGGGATTATCATCCTACTAATGCACAATACCTAAATGATTGATAGCTATAGCAGCATTATGAATCTGTGAAGGGGAAGTAGTCCAATGATTTCCCATTCCTGATGTATCAAAAAGATGATGGAGAATCCTTCTCTGGGGGTTTTTCATACAGATAGATTCCTCTCTTTGACTTTGGTGAAGGAGGTCAAAAACAAAACTTATAGTCCACAATACATAATCTTGGTTCAAGCAAGAATGGATCCCATGACAAAGGAGGAACCAAGAAGAAGAGTCATGGTAGGGATTTGAGCAAGCAACATGATCATGATAATGGCCACAACCATCGAAGAGGGGGTGGAAAGCACCATGATGGTGCTAATCCTTCTTCCTCTTCATCTTCACCATCATCTTCTTCCTCTTCTAGCTCTAAACGCAATCGTAGGCGGTGCGATCATGATGGAGGTGACTGATGAGACCAAGATGATCATAGGGACCATCGAGCAAGTCAAGACCTAGGGCATGGGCATTCAAGAGAGGCTTGTCACCATGAACAAAGGGATAGCAAAGGGCATCATTAGCACCAAGATCATGGCTATGATGAGACTTTGCTCGCTAGATGAAGCATACTAAACATCGCAGAGGTGGTGAGAATTCCATCTTCAGGATTTTCACAATGCATATGCCTTGAAAAATATAGAAAATGATTGGCAAAAGCTTAAGTTGTTTCTCAAGACACTCATTAAAGAAGTACAAAGCTAGTACTGATCCTTAAAACTAGAATCCATTAGATAGTGGAGCACAATGCTAGAACTATTCAATGAAAAATATTAGATGTACTCCTAAGTGTCCAACTTGAGGAGGTAGATCCAAGGATGGAAGAAAGGAATACATGAGTCCTTGGATGCCTTCATGGGTAGATATTATTCCTTATTACATTGATTCCTTGGCCATGGTTACCCTTAGCAGGAACAACTTCACCACATGTAAATAGGTTCCAATTAGAAATGAGGAAGACTCTTAGAGTTTATGCCAAAGGGTGATTGTCAAAGTTAAGAGCCCATTAGATCCAAAGGCTAATCAAGCAGGTAGAAAAAGAAGAAGGAGAGTTGAGGAAATACAAAAGTGTATAAGAATACAACTGAGATCCTTCAATTTGTAAGAGGGAGATCTGATTTTGTGACAGTGAGGAGGAATCATCACTTGATGAGATGGTGAACCAAAAAACCATGCCAATTCAAAATTTTACCCCTAAAATTTCAGTTAAGGTAAATTAGTTATGGGACTCTATGGATAGCAAATTTCAGGCTATTCTAAAAATTGCTGAAGAGTCCAAAGAACAAGGTAGTGATCGTGACCATAGGAGGTGTAAGGAAGTTGAACGTGTAATCAAAGGGGTAAGGGTAAGATTGCTACAATAGAGGAAGTTATGGAAACTAAATTAGATGATTATGGTGGGTGTGACATCTACCAATATGAAAATCCCAATGGATGTTGCCCCATCATGTCACACTTACAGAAGTCTAGGGTGTATGCTCTGAATCCACAACTGTACAAGCGGTATCAATAATGGCAACACCCACTGCCATGGGTGCTACCACCACCAAGGTAGCAGTAACCTTCCAGACAATCAAATCCATATGGATATTACATTTAGCAACCCCTGTCTCCATGTGACTCTTCCAATCATGTTTCTCCTTTCGAACATCACTACTACTCTCCTGAATACTTTAGAGCTCATTCTCCACATTTTAGGAGGGATATCACATTCTAGGAGGGATACCACATTCTATCTATATCCTCCTCCTATTCATGCACCTTTTCCTCCATCCTCAACATAGCTACCGCCTACTCCATCCATGAAGGATGCACTTCCAACCTAGCAGTAGCATCACAATGCTACCAAGGTCATCAATCTACAATTGGTTCATTAACTGAGTGCTTTAGAACCTCATGCTTGTAAAAGACCATTCTTCTGATCCAATAGACCTACTAAGCCATCATAGACTCAAGCAGCTAGTCACCCTACTCCTACCTCATACTCTACAAATCATTCCGTCAAGTTCCCTTCAAACCAAATGCTACCCAAAATCCATACTATTATTCTCACTCATGTCGTATCTAACTAGATCTAGGCTAGCAACCTTTCCAAGAAATTAGCTAATCCTGGGAGTCCTCTCATCTATTTACAAATTTTTGGGAATGAACCATGTCAAGCTCTTCTTGATTCAGGTTTTAGTGTGAACTTGATTTCTCATGAGATGTATACTACTTAGAACCTATTGCCTCTCAAGAAGAACAATATCTTATTCAAATTGGCAAACCAGTCCATTATTGTTCCATTAGGACTAATGAAAAACACTATTTCCACTGTCTGTAGGTGGTCTTATCCTATTAATTTCCTAGTAATCAAGAGTAAGAACTGTAAGAGGAACTTCCCAACCATTATGGAAAGGGCATGGTTAAGCACTATTGATGCAATAATGGGCATCATAGATATGGAGATATCTAAGAAAAATGCATTTGGAAAGATCAAGAAGAAATGAGTTCCATGTATTGTGTACAATAATACAGGGTGCAATTGTGTGTAGAAACTTTGGAAAGTAAAATGAAAAATTATTTCTGCATGCAGGTAGTGTGCACATGAAGAAGATATTCAAAGGTGTCTATACGTAGCAGCCATAAAACAAGAGGGCACCCAGTGGTTGACTACTAATTTTGAAAGTAGCACAATGTGCATGGAACCTACTGAGAGCCTAACATCTGCTTATATTATATTCATGAATGAACTAGAGTAAGTTCATCACTAACTCTTTGATAATAAAAATGATGATCCCAATTGGGAAGATTTGGAGATCCCTAAGAATTTTAAATAATAGCCACTAGAGTTGAAAACTCTACCTACTGGCCTAGAATATGCATTCTTAAGAAATGGCAAGCTTGTCATACTTAATACCAAACTTGCTCCCAAGTAGAAAGGAAAACTATTGAAAGTGATTAACAAATGGCCAATACACTTTCCTTGGTCATATCCTGATCTTAGAGGAATTGATGTTAGAATATGCTAACATCATATCTACATTGATCCATCCATGAAGCCAAGAAGGCAACCACAACAATGATTGAATCCAAAATTGAAGCAAATCATCAAAGAGGAGATTGAGCAACTCCTTAGGGTACGCTTCATCTACCCTATTCTAGATAGTGAGTGGGTTAGGCCACTTGTGATAGTGCTAAAGAGAGGTGGCAAATGGCAGGTTTGTATCAACTTTAGGCTATTAAACATGGCAACATTCAAAGATCATTTTCCATTATTGTTCATTGATCAAATGTTGGACAACATATTAGGGCATTACTATTATAGTTTTCTGGATGGTTGTAGTGGTTATAACCAAATCCAAATTGCACTAGAAGACTAAGCTAAAACAATATTCGCGAGTCACTAGGGAATCTTTGCATATCACAAGATACCTTTTGGTCAATGCAATTCTCCTGTCACTTTCCAACGTTTGGTGCTAAGCAACATTCAGCAGCAAATCGGTAGTGCAATGGAAGTATTTATGACTGACTTCTCCACTTATGGTGCTACATTCAAGAAAGCCTTGAACTACCTTAAGTAATTGAAATATGTGTGGAAACAAATCTATGGCTCAATTGGCAAAAGAGCCATCTTCTGGTACAAGAAGGCATTGTATTGGGGTATAGAATCTCATAAGCAGGGATTGAGGTCAATCCCAAAAAGATAAGGATCATCCAAGGAATTATCCATCAAGTAGAAACTGTAAAAGATGTTTAGTCATTCCTTAAACACATTGGTTACTACCACTGATTCATAGAGGATTTCTCTAAGATCCCAAAACTGTTGGTTGAGCTAACAAAAAAAGATGTTCCATTCATTTGGCCCAAGGAATGTGAAAATGCATTCCAAATCCTTAAGCAGAAGCTCATAGAGACTCTAATTGTATGAGCACCTAAATAGTCTAGACTATTCCATATAATGGAAAATGCATCTAATTGCACCTTGGGAGTCATGCTTATGTAGTTGGATGATAACAAATGTTCATATTACATCCACTACACAAGTCAAAGCATTGCAATTGCATAACTGAACTACACTACCACAAAAAAAGAATTGATGGAAGTGGTGTTTGTTCTAGAAAATTTTAGGCACTATGTTCTTGGATACAAAGTATTTGTGCACATTAATCATAGTGTCATATGCTTCCTCATGAACAAGACAACGGTGCACCTCCATGTCATGTAATGGCCAATGATCTTACAAGAATTTGATCTTACAATGGTAGATTGAAAAGGGACTAAGAATGTGATTACTCATCACTTGTCTTGATTATGATGTTATAACAAAGAGGAGGGGAGCCCACTCTCTGATCAATTTTATGATGAACTCCTCTTTGCTAGTGTAATAAATGAACAAGTGCCCACAGAACCAAAATGGTATGATGGCATTCTCACTTATCTTCTTACTAAGGAGATGCCACAAGATCTAGACTATAGGAAGAAACAACAGTTTCTTCATCATGTCAAACACTTCATGGAAATCAATGAACACCTTTACAAGGTGTGCACCGATGGCCTAGTTCGTTGGTGTGTACTTGCTGCTGATCAACTACGTGTTCTCTAGGATGCTCACGAAGGCCTTTGTGGAGGCCACTATGCAAGGAGATGCATGACCATAAAAATCTTGATGGTAAGATACTATTGGCCCATAATCTTCTACAATGTTCACTAATTTGTCTAATCTTGTAAATGCTACCAATGAGATGGTGGGATCATCACTAGAACCCTTTGACATATGGGATCTCAACTTCATGGGTCCCATCACATCCATATCAAATTGGAAAGACATACATCATAGTCATCGTTGAATACTATACCAAATGGATAGAAGTAACAATTGTAACTAACTATACATCTTCTACTATTGTTTGGTTTTGTAACATAGAATGTTGTAAATAGGTTTGGTATGCCATGTGCATTAATTTCTTATGATGGAACCCACTTTATAGGTACTACCTTTCGAAAGCTCATGTAGCGCTTGGGTTTTGAGCATAAATTAACAATACCTTATCATACCCAAGCTAATGGTCAAGTTGAGGTTACTATAGTGACCAAAAATGTCAATGGTTGGAATGGTCATGCCAAGGGATTTGCAACCATGGTACAGCCCTAACCTCACCCCCATCTGAAGGGTCATTGCTGGAGGGGAAAAAAGGAGGTGGAGCACCCAAGACAATCTTGTCAATCAAACTAGGACTTATGGAGTGTTTCAATGAATGAGTGCTAGGGATTGGCACAGTGTTTTTGCTGGTACTAGGGCTGACTAAGCTCAACCGTAGCAGGGTTTCCCAATGCAAAAAATAATGGTGCAAATGTACAAATGTGTGCAAAATAGTGAAAAATGTGAGTGCAATGCTAGATGCCAAAGAAAATGCGTTAAAATGTAATGGATTTTGAGAGGGAAATAATGGCACCACCCCAAATGGAAAGAGCATAGCAATTACAAAGGAGAGATGAGGAGGTACGCGGTATACAAACAGGTGTAGTAGGCAACATAGTCATAATCTCAAGGGTTTTTAGGCTATGGAAACTGACGTCCACCATGAAGTCTATGCCTCTTAGGTTGGCTACTGTAGTGTCTTATGGGTTGTGGTGTGTTGTGATGTGCAAAGGTGTCCCAAATTTTTGTCAAGATCCTAAAGATGTTCAGGTGCAAGAGTGCCAACACCAAGATGCCAATTGCTAAATGAAAATGTCAACCAAATACCTCAAAATGTCAACCCCTAAAATGTGAAACATAGGGATATTTATAGAGTTAGGGTGAACATAAAGTGTAGATCGGGTGCCATGTGGCAAAGGGGGTAGTTAAGGTTAAGCTTACCCTAGCAACGCACCCTCTAGAGCAACTAGTGCTATGCTCTAGTGTGCTCCAATGAACCCCAAGAGACTGCCAAACTATGACTACGCTACCAAGACTACATGTGCCAGAGTTGAAAAGACCACAATGTACCTGCAAATAGTGCAATTTCGAGGCTACACTTCAAGGCTATGCTCTTTCCTCTTTCGAATGGGGTCAAGCATAGGTACAATTTTGGGACAAATGGGGGGGTGTGAAAAAATGAAAATTGCTAATCTTGCTTGCTAGAGGAGTGTTGGAGCTGAGACGAAGGCTGGTGCTAAGCTCTAAAAGCATTTGAAGGCTATCCTACATTGCTAAACTAGCTACACTCTGGAGCATAGTCCAATAGTTAGGCAAATCCTACAAAAATTGAAGTCCAGTGCTGGCTATGCTTTTTGGAGCATAGCAGGAAAAGTGAGAGTGTAGCACTAACACTTAGATAAAACTGGCAAAACTTGTAGGCCTCATCCGAGCTACATTAGTTGTGCTCTAGAGTGTAGCAAGAGGGGTACTCTTAGGAGTTAGAAAATCTACCAAAATGTTTCTTCCATGCTGATCTAGCTTGATAACTCATGGCTTGACACTTAGGCAAACTGGCCATTAAAGTGCATGCTATGTTGGCTACACTTTGGAGCATAGCAGGGAGAATGGAATCATAGCACAACACTTAGAAAAAATTTTGCAACTACTATTGACACTTAGAAAATTTTTCAAATTTGGTTTCGTGCTGCATGTTACGCTAACTACGCTCTAGAGCGTAGTCCTAACAATGGAAGCATGGGCCAAACACTTAGAAAAAATTTGTCTCATGTTGACACTTAGAAAAATTTTCCTTTGAGGTATTGTTGCTTAAATTTGGTGGTGTTTCATTGGCCCCTCTTGATTTAGATGTAGAGGAGTGGCCCAAGAGACGTCAACAAAGAACCCAAAACACCACAGTAGACACAGCGCCAACATCGCTCGTCAATACTTAGTTAGATGACACTTCACCAAGCTCAACAGTGCTAAAGGTAATGGTATGCTAAAGGTAATGGATGTAGGGGATTGGCTTAGGGATAGCAAGGAAGGAATGAGATGTAAATGGTGCATCATGCTGCAAGATGCAGATTCAGCACGGTTGGCCATGATCATGGTGCCAGGGTGGCTTGTCGCTGAAATGACAACCTCTCATCGGAATGCTTGTGAGAGAGAGCTGTCGCTTGTAGCACCAGGATGGCTTACCCCTAACATGTTAACCTCTCATTGGAGTGCTTATGAGAAGGCCGATGTGAATTCAGGGTTCGACCAGTTGTGAAATTACAACTTTGCTAGATTTTGCTTAGGGACATGTTTTACCACTCCACACATTTATTAACAAAAATTAGAAAATCACACTAAAATAAAGTAAAATAAATATAACAAAGTGTAAAATATTAAAGAAAAATTTAAATCTACTAATGATGGTGTAAAATAGGAAAAAATTTTAAAATAAAAAAGGTATAAAATAAGCAATTTTCAAAAAAAAATAGAAAAATTGAGGAGCCATGTATATGGTTAACATGGATGGCCATCTCCCCCATAGTTGAGTTAGAAGGAGCATATTTGAAAAATTGACCATGGTTCTCCATTCATTGAGGTATCTATTACATTAGCTTGCTTGGGCTCATGGAAAGGCTTCACCTGTTGGATGTTGACCAACTATTTCTTATTTGGGCTTTTAGATTTATATATGATCATGATCCTAAAAGAAAAGGTTTCATCAAATTATATAAGGCCACTCCCACAATGTTTGGAATTTGGTTCACTAAGCTACATGTGTGGGGTTTCAGTAGAGGACCTTCTCTCTCAGTTGAAGTTTGATCATTCTAATTCTTAGGTCATGATGCTTTTTTCTAAATTCTTTGTGCACTTCTTTCAAGGATAGGGCTACCAATCAATTTTCATCTAGCAAATTCAAGTTAATTAATCTTTCTTTTTATGCTAGGCTAAGGTCAAGATCCATGTCACAATTTTTTTGATGAAGTGTCAATAAGATGTGTTGATGGACCTCTATTGATGCAACCTCGTCGATAGGCCCCTGTTGATGAGGCCTCGTTTACATGATGTTGCCTTGTCAACGAGGCTGCATTGATGTAGTGTTTACTATGTTAAAGGGGCCCCACCGACATAGCCCTAGAGAAAAAACTATAAATATCAGCTCCCAACCATGTTTATTGGCATCAGATTCATAGTAGTAGCCAAACTCTTATAGTTTTTACATTTGAAAGTTAGAATATTTCTCCCAAGTACCCACAATAGGAGTCATTGAGTGTATGGATCTTTATTTGAGCATTATTGTACCTAAGCATGACAATGTGTACGGTAATAAAGATGAGCTTCTTGATGAACCTTGCAGCATTATGGATAGTTTAGATATTTATTTATGCATTTAATGTTCTCTAGTAATTAATCTAATTAAGCAAGATAAGCTAGATAGATTAAATACATAAGTACAACCGCTTCGAGCGTAACACATATTCACTTGGTAATCCTAGCAGTGTTATTGCTTCTTATGCCTAGTAGCATAGCACTTGGTAACTCAGTAGTGGATACATGGGTTCAAGACATGTACAAAAAGTGGGAACAGATGCTTATGTTAGGATTAGTTAGAGACTAGTTAGTTAGTTAATTTAGATTAGTCATTAAATTACTCTCTCTCTCTTCAAGCACCCAAAAGAATAAAACATAAAATGATAAAAATGATATGCCTCAATTACTCTTAACCATATCATTATGCTTCACAAGTCTAATCAGGAAGACAACAAATGACCTTAGGGCAACGTTCACTTCCTAGAAGACTAGTGTACTAGAAACTGTAAAGTCCATGGAATCTGATCGAATCGTGCATGAACGCTTTGTAATTCATATGGTTGGACTAGTACTTAGCATTGGCGCTATTGCTAGGGACTTTGTTTGTTGAAACATGCACTATCTAGGGTCAGTGAATATTATTAATATCATTGGACAAACTCAAGGTCAACATCACTCTCAACAACATATAACTACTAAGCACACTGATAATTCTATTTGTTCCAAAATGTCTTCTTCCCAGAGGCATGAATATGTTAAACTACCAGTTCCACAAGAGTGCAAAGTAGTATATAATCATCCAAATGAGTATGTACCAAACTTCACCTTCATCCTACATCAAGATGAATAGCTACGATGGCATGATATGGAGGGCAACATCGTGTTTCCCCCTAAACGATCTATCCCCAGGATGCTACTTCAAATCCTTAAAAAGATAGACATCTCAAATCTTTGTAAGGAATATGTTGTGGTTGATCATGACACTCGAGATTACCATCCCAATAAAACATAGCACAAGTAAGATCGACACCAGGCAAATCACCATGATCTTACAAAGGGAAAACATTTCACTAATTCCTTATTCTAGCTAAACCAAGATGACAATGTGGATCCTCCCCTTGAGGGTTCTCACTATGAAAATTCTCCACCCTCTATTACTGGTGATGAGGGTGTGACCCTAAACTTACAATCCACCATTCATAAACTAGGTTCAAGAAAAAGTGATAGTCAAGGTAGGGACTCGAGTAAACATCATAATGGCAAAGGATCTAAGGATGGTGATCATAATGAACGAAGAGGTGGTGGTGAACACCACAGTGGTAGAGGTATTCCACCTTCCTCTTCATCCTCTTCATCTAATTCTGAACATTTGTTTTCATCTTTTGGTTCCCATAGAAGCCATTGTCAAAATAATCATGATGAAGGCGCTCAATGAGACAAAAAAGACCATCAAGGCCATAAAGAACACAGAGGTGACAAAAACCATCATCAACACAATCATGATTATGAACCTCTATTGGCAACTCAAAGCATGCTCAACATTACAAAGGTAGTAAAGATCCCAACTAGGCATATGAAAGATAGCTAGATCAAGCACTTAGACATGAATAATATCCTACGATTTGAGGGGGGATACAATTCTGATCCGTAGAATCATGTATAGGATTTCCATAATGCCTATGCCTTATAGAACATTGAAAATGACTAGCAAAAACTCAAGATTTTTCCTAGGACACTCATTAAGGAAGCCCAATGCTAGTACTAGTCCTTGAAACCGGAATCCATTCACCAATGGAGTACCATGTTAGAGCTATTTAATGACAAATATGAAATGTACTCTAAAGTGTCTAATCTAAGAAGGCAAACCCAAGGTTGGAAATAGGGAACACATGAACCCTTGGATGCCACCATGGGTAGATGTTATTCACTCTTACATTAGTACCCTAGCCATGGTTATTCTTAAAGGGAACAGCTTAGCCACATCATAGATGGGCTTAGAGAAAAAACTAGAAGAACTATTGGGGTTTATGCCTAAGGGAGACTATCTAAATTAAGAGCTCATTAGATCCAAAGGTTGATAGAGTACATACCAAAAGAAGAAGGTGAGTTGAAAAAAAGAAAAAGTGCAGAAGAGTATAATTGAAACCCTTCCATTAGGAAATAGGAGGTCTGATTTTGTGATGAGGAGGAATCACCACTCTATGAAGACATGAACAAGAAAACCTTGCCTATCCAAAAATCTATTTCTAATATTTCAGCAAAGGTTGATAAATTATGGAACTCTTTGGATGAAAAATTCCAAAATACTATGAATATTGCTGAAGAATCCAAAGAGTAAAATAGTAATTGTAACCACAGGAGGAAAAAAGAAGGTGAATGTGCTTACCAAAAAGGAAAGGGTAAAGCTATTGTAGTAGAGAAAGTTGTGAAGACAAACTCCAAAGATGATACTGGTTATGACATCTCTCAATATGAACATCCAAAGGGGTGTTGCCTTGTGATGTCACACTTACAAGAGTCTAGGATGTATGCATTGAATCCTTGACTAGCATGTAGGCAGGCACCTAGACAATAGCCTTATCCTCAAGGAAATCCAAGGCAGTTCCACCAACAACAATAAGCTTATTACCCAAGTGGAGCTCCACCACAACCATATAAACAATACCAATGGTGGCACTAACCACAATCATGGGGAATGCCATCACCAAGGTAGCAATATCCTTATAGGTAACTAGATCCATATGGGTACTATGTTTAGTAGCCCATCTCTCCAAGAAGTTCTACAAGCCCTGCCTCATTTCATCATCACTATTATCTTCTAGAGTACCATTGAACACATTCACCATCTACTCAAGGGGAAAACCCATACCCATACCATGCTTTGCATCCGTCTACACACATCACTCCATCCTCAACCTGGTTACCTCCTACTCCATCCATGCAGGAAGAAATTCCTCCACAGTAGTAACAAAAAAATGCTATGAGGGTTGTACATTCACAAATGGCTTTCCAACCAAGTGGTTTAGATAATTGATCTAGGAAATGACCCTTTTCTGACCTAACAATCCTTCCAAACCCTCACAACCTAATGCGGCTAATCACCCTACATCTCTAACACCCTCATCCTCTGCATCAAACACCTTCAACTATCCTTTAAACCAAACACCATCTCAGATTTTTACTATGATGTTCACTCATGCTATTTTCAATTGGATCAAGGCTAGCAATCTTTCCATGAAAAGATCTATCCTAGGAAGTTATCTCATTTACCTAAAAATTGCTAGACATGAGCCATGTAATGCTCTTCTTGATTCTGGTTCCAATGTCAATCTCATCTCTCATGACATGTACAAGGCCTGGAACCTACCACCTCTCAAGAAAAGCAACATCCATTTAGAATTGGTAGACCAATCAATTACTATTTCTCTAGGATTAGTGGAGAACATTGTGACCACAGTTAGTGGGTGGTCCTATCCTACCAGTTTTCTATTGATCAGGGTTGAAAACTGCAAAGGTGACTTCTCCATCATTATGGGAAGGGCTTAGTTAAGCACAGTCGATGCACATATGGGCATAAGGAACCTCTCCTTGAAAATTTCTAGGGAAAATAAGTTTGAAAAGTTAGAGAAGAAGGGTATTCCATGGATCGCATACAGCAATAATGGGTGCAATTGCGTGGCAAATATTTGGTCCATTAAAAGTACATACATCAAAGCATGCAATCACTATACACAAGAAACAAATATTCAAAGGTGTCTATATGCAACAACCACAAAATAGGAGGGTACCCAGTGGTTGATAGTTAACTTAGATAGTAGCACATTATGCATGGAATCAACTAAGAGCCTAACATGTGCTTATGTTAAAAGCATGAATGAGCTTGAGCAAGTTCATCATCAATTCTCTGATAATGAAGATGATGATACTTGTTGGGGAGAGTTGGAAATCCCTGATCACTTCAAGCAGAAGCCCCTAGAGCTGAAAACTCTACTGGCTGGCATGGAATATGAATTTTTAAACAATGGTAGACTGGTCATAATCAATGCCAAACTTGCTTCTAAACAAAAAGAAAAGCTATTAAAGGTGGTTAATAATGGCCAACAACTTTTTCTTGGTCATATCTTGAGCTAACAAGAATCAATCCAAGGATATGCCAACATCACATTTACACCAACCTAACCATAAAGCCAAGAAGGTAGCTGCAGAGGTGGCTGAATTCCAAATTAAAGCAAATAATTAAGAAGGAAATAGAGTAACTTCTCAAAGTAGGGTTCATCTATCCCATTGCAGATAATGAGTGGGTTAGCCCACTCACAATTGTGCCAAAGAAAGGTGGCAAGTGGTTAATTTGCATTGACTTTAGGCTATTGAATATGGCAACATTTAAAGATCATTTTCCATTGCCATTTTTGAATCCAATGTTGGACACCATATCCAAGCATTACTATTATATCTTCTTATATGGTTGTAGTGGCTATAACCAAATCCAAATTACGCCAAAATATCAAGCCAAGGCAACATTCACGAGTCCTTGGGGAACTTTTGCATATTGTAAGATGCCATTTAGTCTATGCAATGCCCCTACAATAATTCAATGCCTGGTCCTTAGTATTTTCCAACAGCAAATCGGTAGTGGTGTGGAAGTCTTCATGGATAACTTCTTCACCTCTGGAGCTACATTTGAGAAAGCCTTGGACCACCTTGAACAAGTACTAAAACGATGCATGGAAAAAAATTTGTAGCTCAATAGGCAAAAAAAGTCACCTCATGATCCAAGAAGGCATTATGTTGGGGCACCAAATTTCACAAGAAGAGATTGAGGTAGACCCAGAAAAGATAAGGATCATCCAAGGAATTACAAGTCAACTAGAGATAGTCAAAGATGTCAGATCATTCCTTGGACATACTAGCTACCACCGATGATTCATAAAGAATTTCTCTAAGATAACAAGGCCATTGGTAGAGCTAACGAAGAAAGATGCTCTCTTCATCTAGACCAGGGAATGTGAACATGCATTCCAATAGTTGAAGGAAAAGCTCATAGAAACTCCAATTCTATAGATACTATACTAGTTTAGAAATTTCACATAATGATGGATGCATCTAATTATGGTTTGGAAGCTATGCTTACATAGTTGGATGATAAAAAAACATCCATATTACAATCACTGCATGAGCCAAAGCATTATGGGTGCATAGTTGACTTACATCACAACTGAAAAAGAACTAATGGTAGTGGTGTATGCTCTCAATAAGTTCAAGCACTGTGTGCCTGCTTATAAAGTATTTGTGCACACAGACCACAATGTCATCTGCTTCCTAATGAACAAGCCAACGGTGAACCCTCCTATCATACAATGGTTCATGATCTTATAGGAATTCGATCTCATGATGGTAGATCAAAAAGGAACTAAGAATGTGGTCACTAACCACCTCTCTCGATTAAGATGGAATAACAAAGAGGAGGAGAGCCCACTCTCTAATCAATTTCTAGATGAACTCCTCTTTATAGGAGCAATAAATAACCAAGTACCCATAGAAACAAAATATTATGATAGCATCCTCACTTACCTTCTCACTCAGGAGATGCCATAAGACCTTGACTTATAAAGAAGCAATAATTTCTTGATCAAGCCAAATACTTCATGGAAATCAATGAACACCTCTACAAGGTATGCACTGATGGCCTGATTCATTGGTACGTCCTTGATGAAGATCAATTATGCATTCTCTAGGATGCTCATGAAGGACCTTGTAGAGGCCACTATGTAGGGAGATGCACAATCATAAAAATCTTGATGGTAGAATACTATTGGCCTACAATATTCAGGGATTCCCAATAGTTTTTTTGATCTTGTGAATGTTGTCAATGAGATTATGGGATGACCACTTGAATGGAAGATCCTCAATAGTGGATTCAACCACTATAGCCCATTAACATATGAGGCATTGACTTCATGGGTTCCATCACACCCATGTCCAATGGAAAGGCATATGTCATCATAGTAATCGACTAGTGCACAAAATGGGTAGAAGCAGCAACCATCACCAATTTTACATCATCCATTGCTGCTATATTTATATAACAACATGTTGTAAATAGGTTTGGGATGCCACATGCACTGATTTCTAACAATGGAACTCATTTTATAGGTTCCACTTTTAGAAAGCTAATGCAATGCTTGGGGGTTGAACATAAATTAACAACACCCTATCATCCCCAAGCCAATGATCAAGTAGAGGTAACTAATCAAGAGATCACAAAGATCCTAACAAGAATCATAAGCAAATATAGGAGAGATTGGAGCATAAAACTCAACAATGCCCTATAGGCCTACTACTCAACATGGAACTTCCTACTGGCTACTCTCCCTACAAGCTAATGTATGGAAAAGTTCCAATGCTATCGATTCAATCTGAGTTCCGTACACACTCAATAGCTAGTGACCTAAATCTTGACTTAAGTCTAGCATAAAAAGAAAGACTAATCAACCTCAACATGCTAGATAAAAATCGACTCATGGCCCTATCTTTGAATGAAGTGCATAAGGCTTTCAATAAGCAACAACATGACTAAAGAATATGGAAAGTGAAATTCCAATTGAAAGATAAGGTTCTTTATTGAAATCCCACACATGTACCTTAGAAAAAAAATTCCAAACATTGTGGGAAGGACCTTATATAATTGTTGAATCCTTTTCTTCTGAAGCCATGACCATATACAAACCTGAAAGCTGGAATAAAAAGTAGTTGGTCAACATATAATAAGTGAAGCTTTTCCTAGAAGCAAGACAAGCCAACACAACAACTACCTCAATGGATGGACAACCATGTTCAATTTTTTAGATATCCTCCTTCCAACTCAGTCATGGGGGAGATGGCCATTCATACTAATCATCCATGTGGCTCCTTAGTTTTTTTATTTTTTTCCACATTTTTGATTTTGCAATTTATTTAATTTACAACTTATTAATTTTTTTAAAATTTTCCATTTTACACCAATTTTTTTTCTACACCATCATTAGTACATTTGAATCTTTATTGAATATTTCACACTTTCTTCTATACTTTGTTTTGTTTTGTTTAAGTTTAGTTTTCAAATTTTTGCTAATAAAAGTGCTTTATTGCAAACAAGACGCAATGGTGTTGTAGCTACTACTAATGGTGGTTTGTACTTAATTTTTGGTTTGCTACTATCTAGTTTCTATTTTTGAACTTTTGTACTAATAGCTCAGTCATGGTTTCTTTTTCATGAAATAGGCAATGAGTCCATGACATCCACCCATCCAAAAACTCTATGGTTTTTCTTATTCTAGAAGTTTGAGGTCCCTTTCATTAAATCAACTTTTAATAAATTTGTAATCTTGGTAGTTCCTAGAATTGGGAAGGATTCAAAGGTTTGAATAGGGTGTGACTTCAAGGGGACTCAATTCTCTTTGTACTTTTCTGCTTACTTGAGTGCTTGAGTGTTTTTCACAGACTTCTTACCATTCCATTCCAACCACTAAATAGGAAGTTAAATAAAGTCTTTGCATGGTGTTGTTCCCATCCAAAAAGAAATATATAATGATGGGAATTTAAAGCACATCCCTTAGACAAATAAATGAGCTACAAGCACCAATTACGGGATTAGAAAGATGTGCACCCATGCCTGAAGGTCCCCTCTAACTAAGGCCCTCTCTCACTTCCTACTTCTCTTTTCTTCTCTTTATGGAATGGTGGTTATTTTGTGGAAGCACTCTTTTGTCTTGGGAGCCTGGGGGATGGGGGAGGGGGTGGATCAGTCTTGGAGTGGTAATGCAAAGTCACTGAACAAGGTTGGTTTTGGTCTAGACTAACGATGGATATTCTTTGGTAATTTTAAACATGAACTCCACAAGGGGCTTCTTATGACCTTAGTTGGGACTTCCATTCCACCTTCTCCATCATTCATTTATGTTGTCCATAACTCACCTCACTATTGGTGTCCATGTTCTTGATTCCATGTCTTGGTTTAACGTATTTCAATTCTTATGTAAAATGTTCTGAGTTTTGGTCCTTAACTTCCATTAACCACTAGTCACCTATGGGGCCTACAAACTCCTTAGGTTGATGTTATGTGAGGGCAAAATGAGCATGTGCCTACTATGGGGAGGACCCACTTGCATATCCCTTAGTTAGGTTCATTAAGTATCTTATCCCTAGACATTCTTAGAGCCGGAATCTTTCATACATCCATCTTCCACATTAGACCATGTGCTCCTTTACATATTTTGTTTATTAATTACATTCTCCATCAAATTTTTTAATTTTTGAGGTTTCAAAGATCCTCTTCAAAGATTTTATCATATTCTTGGCTTTTTTGGAATTCCATGGATCTGAATTTCATTGAAAAATTCATTATATTTTTGAAGATATTCAACTTTGAAAATTTTGATTAATGGGCCTCATATACGAGGCCCCGTCAATGCAGAAAACCCATATATGAGGCTCAGTATATAGGACCCTATCAATATGGTAGAAAAATAGTATAAATAGGCATGACCCCACTTAGAAATTTTACATTTTCTCACAAACGCCAAAGAGTTTTTCAATTTTTCAGAGCCCAGAACCTTCTAAAGCCCATAAGTCACAAACTGTTTATCCAAATCACTCCATTCTTTGACCTTGCAACTACCAGAAGTAAGCTCTTTGTCAAGGGGACCACAAATGTACCATTTTTGATAGAAAATTTTTCTCAATTTTTTCTAACTCCCACAAACATTTAACTAACAAATTAACTGTTAAACACTAAATTACAAGAGTTAAACCTTCCCAACAAGATTTGGTGATAATTATAATAAATAATTAATAAGATAATCAATCTACCATGGACCAACCTTAGCCAAAGTGTAACTAACTAATGAGAAAAGGTATTCAAAAATATTAAAGTTACACATTACATCTACTAATCCATGGATGTGTTGTGATCGCAAATGGCACCAAAAGGAAAGCACACACAAGAAGCAAGACCATCCCAACCAAGGGGAAATGGCCTAGAATGGGAAGAGGCCAAGAACAACCCCAATAAGAAGAACCACTCACAACCCATGCCACAAGTCCTCTTAGGGAGGAGGCAAAAGTGAAATCTATTAGAAAGATTCTAGAACCAACAGCAGTAGCAATAGAACACTCCCATCGAGATGATGCACCTACACAACCAACAAACCTCAAGGTGACCTTAACATAGGCCTACCTAAATTAAATAAAATTGAGGGAGGTTTAGAAATCGATGCTCTAGGAGTTAAACTTTGGTCCTTTCCTGGAGCACACACCAAGAGAAGTGCAGGATCAACTAAAGGTCTCTCTTATGTGGCCAATCATCACTTCTGGTAGGAAGTGGTACATGGGAGAAAAATTTTTATTATGGAACAACAAGCAGACTAGAGCAACAATAAAGCTCAAGGACATCTCAATGTCCTACTTGGTGCAAGCCATTGCTGCAACACTTAGGTTGCTTGAAACAAGGGTAAACCTTACTGAGATCCTGATGCAGGTGGATCCAAGCATCAAGAAAGAATGGGTGCTTATGGTATTATGGTGTTAACTACAAGGAGTTTGACACACTCACACTAGTAGAGAAGATCCATTACAAGATTATGGCCATTCACTTCAATCCCATGATGAGTCCAAGAAAAATCACTACCTTCTCTGCCCAAAAATGTGCTACTCTGAGTGGAAGATTTTTGGTCAATCTTCCATAGTTGATCTATCTAGAGATGGGGAAGCACTTTAAAGAAAACGAACATGGAAGGAAGCCACTTACTTTCCCATGCCTCATTAGGAAACTCTATCAAAGGGGAGGGATAGTCTATCACACCAATGATGATGTCAAAACTATTTTGACTACCAGCTAGGTAGAAATGATGAAGCATAAGACACTTGTAACTATAGTTCAAGAAGAGAAGCAACGACCTCCACCACCTACCACTCAAACAATAGTGCCAGACATAGCTGTAATCATCCAACTATTGCATGAATATAGAGAATGGCTCTTGAGTGAACAAGAGTAGAGAGCAGGCACGAGTGGTGGGGATCCATTTGTATATAGACCAGCCATGAGTCACCTTAACGAGGTGGCCCAAAAAATCAGTCTAATGGGTGAGGGTGGACCAATTTTCTTAGCCCAAAGAACACAACTCTCCACAAGGTCAAATTCGAGTGCCATAGAGGTCATAGTATCTCTCACAGTACAATAGCCTCTTAGAAATTTCTAGAAACACTATGACCTTTTTGGTGTGCTTGGAGGAGTGTGAAGGGGAAACTATTTTGGTAATGCATCATCAAGGATAGAAAAAAGTAGTAGAAGTGGTCACTAACATAATTGCCAAAATGCTCAACGCACCTGTAGCATCTGCACCAGACATCACTACACTCAAAGTTGTGTAGACATCTATGGGAACTATAAGTGGCAAAATAAGTGTAGCATAGCATGAAGAGCTGTTAGACTGACTGGTGGGAACCAGGAAACCACTTCCAAATGTCTTTGACCTTCTAGATAACATCACTGCAACCCAGTTAGAGCTACTAGAGGTAAGGGGCAAGAACATTAGATTGGAAGGGCAACTTGAAATAACTAGAGAGTAGAATGAATGCTTGGCTACGGACATTGCTAAACTAAGATCCCAGATTGCCAATCCCATGTTTCTCAACTCGACACTCAAAAGAGATGAAGTTATGTAATAGCTTTAGTCTAGGCTCAAACGGGTTGAGAATGCAATGGAGATGGTAGTGTTCTATAAATCCTTGGTAGAAGCCACATAGCACAAGATTTAGAAGGCCTTGGATCAAACCCACCAAGAGAATGTCCAACTGACTATAGAGAATCATTGCATGCGAAACATTGATGCACACAAGAAGCAATTAACAAATTTCATCCATCAAAAGAAGGAGTAGCTAGCTAGAGCAAATACAAAGCTAAGGAGATTGACAATAGAGAACAAGAATCTCTCCATGAAGAAGGTGCACACCCTTCACCAAAAGACTACAATTAAGGTGACCACATGGAAATCTGAAGCTCTTAATTTTGAGAAAGTTAAAGATCATTACACAGAGTAGGTCGGTCTACAAAAGAAAATAAATGAAAAACATATCCAATTGGTGAAGGAAAATTTAAATGATGCACTCCAAAATCTCCAAAAATGAAGGAAAATTTGGCAACCCATTGTTGATGGGATAGATGCCTACAACAAAGAAGAAATCCACACAAAGGAGTTGCGGATCGAGGAGATGATAGAGTATATGAAGCTTGCCAACTTTCATTACGCAAACCTGGCCATGTTCATTGCCAGAAAACCATGATCTAAGTTGGAGAAGTAGGTGGCCAACTCGTACTTACTGTACAAGGCTGAGTTCAAGCACCATAAGGACACCAAGAACAAGCTTGTAGTGGCTAATGCTGAACTTGAAGTTCTTAAGGCATATTTCATAGATCAAAGATCAACTACCAAAAACCTAGCCTGATGGATGAATGACTACTAGGAGTTGAAAAATGTAGTACGAGCATTCAACATCAAATGTAAACAGTTCACTACTTGGTTTGGCAACATAAAGGACATGTTCCTGATCATGCCCTATCCGTGGGATGCTCCCATTCTAACTGACATTGGTGGAGTCGCATGAGCCATGAATGATCCCTAGAGTAAGGAGGAGAAGATGAAGTCATTTCTTGATGCCTTTTGCCTTCCACCAGAGGTTGTAATTGCAACAGGATAGCCATAGTTGCCTCAACCATTGCATGGGCCCAAAGCCAGCAAAGGTCCTTTAGATCCTCAAGAGCCACCGCAACTTGGGACTATCTAATCTTCACCACCATCTTCACATCATCAAAGGATGTGTTATCAAACTTTTTGTAGACTCATGTAATGGTATTCAATTTTGTGTCATGAACACCACAATTTTTGTAATTTGTTGATCTGTACACTTAGGCACTTAATTTTGTTGAGTAAGTTTGTTTTGTTTTGTTAAGAGTCAGTAAATAATCCCATACCTTCCCAATTTTGTAAAAGAACTTGAGGATGAGTTTTCATTCAGTTGTGGGGGTATGATGAAGCATCAATAAGCTACACTAATGGGTCCTCATTGACGTGGCCTTGTCGATGGGGGCCGCATCAATGGGCACCCATGAATGTAGCTTATTGATGCTTCATCATACCCCCATGACTGCCATCAACAAGGCCCCATTTATGTGGTGTTGCCCCATCAATGGGGCTACATCAACGTAGCATTTGCTATATTGACGAGGCCTCATTGACATAGCCCTAGAGCAAAAACTATAAATATGAGCTCCCAGCCATGTTTATGTGCATCAAATTCATATTAGTAATAGAACTCTTGTAATTTTTACATTTGAAAGTTAGAATATTTCTCCCGAGTACTCATAGTAGGAGTCATTGAGTGTACAAATCTTTCTTCAAGCATTATTGTACCTAAGCATGATAGTGTGTACAGCAATAAAGATGAGCTTCTTGATAAACCTTGCAGCATTCTAGATAGTTTAGATATTTATTTATGCATTTAATGCTTTTAGTTAATTATTTAATGTTCTTTAGTAATTAAGCTAATTAAGCAAGATAAGCTAGATAGATTAAATATATAAGTATGACCACTTCGAGCATAACATGTATTCGCTTAGTAATCCTAGCAACATTATTACTTGGTATGCCTAGTAGCATAGCACTTGGTAACATAGCAATGGATACGTGGGTTTAGGATGTGTGCAAAAAGTAGGAATGGATGCTTATGTTGGGATTAGTTAGAGACCAGTTAGTTAGTTAATTTAGATTAGTCATTAAATTACTCTATCTCTCTTTCTCTCTCTTCAAGCACCCAAAAACATAAAACATGAAATGATAAAAATGATATGTCTCAATTACTCTTAACCATACCATTATGCTTCACAAGTGTAATCAAGAACACAATGAATGACCTTAGGGCAAGGTTCACTTCCTATAACACTAGTGTACCAGAAACTATAAAGTCCACAGAATTCGACCGGATCAAACATGAACGCTTTGTGATTCATATGGTTGGGCATAGGGGTACCTCACTACTCATCATTGTTGAAAGTGTATAGAGCTTAGATTGGATTAGTAGAGTTGGTAATTTTCTATACACCAGTTCATAGGGAGAGTAGCCTATAGGAAGTTTCCATGTTGAGTGGTATGCCTACAAGGCATCGTTTAATTTTGTGCTCCAATCTCTCCTATATTCACTAATAGTTCTCATTAGGATCTTTGTGATCTCCGTATTGGTAACTTTTACTTGACTATTGGCTTGGGGGTTGTAGGGCGTTGTTAGTTTATGTTCAACCCCAAAGCATTATATAAGCTTGTGAAAAGTAGCACCTCTAAAATGAGTTTCGTTGTTAGAAATCAGTGCACATGGCACCCTAAACCTATTCACAAAATTTTTTTGTACAAATCACATAGCAGTGGATGATGTATAGTTGATGACCGCTACTGCTTCTACCCATTTTATACAGTAATCAATGATGACGATTATATATGCCTTTCCATTTGACATGGGTGTGATGAAACCCATGAAGTTGATGCTCCATATGTTGAAAATTCTAGTGATTTAATCCAATGTTGAGGATCCTCCATTCATGTGCATTCCACCATTTCATTGATAGCATTCACAAGACTGGAAAAACTAGTAAGCATCCCTAAAGATTGTGGGCCAATAGTATCCTGCCATCAAAATTTTTATGGCCTTGAATCTCCCTACATAGTGGCCTCCACAAAGGCCTTCATGAGCATCCTAGAGAACATGCAATTACTCCCCATCAAGGACACACCAACAAACCAAGTCATCAGTGCACACCTTGTAAAGATGTTCATTGATTTTCATGAAGCATTTGGCCTAATGAAGAAACTATTGTTTCTTCCTGTAGTCCAAACCTTGTGGCATCTCTTAAGTGAGAAGATAAGTGAGGATGCCAGCATGCCATTTAGATCCTGTGGGCATATGTTCATTAATTACATCGGCAAAGAGGAGTTCATCTAAGAATTCATTAGAGAGTGGGCTCTCCTCCTCTTTGTTATCCCATCATAACTAATAGAGATGATCAACAATCACATTCTTAGTTCCCTTTAGATCTACCATCGTAAGATTGAATTCCTGCAAGATCACTAACCATCGTATGACACGGGGGCTTACTGTTGGCTTGTTCATGAGGAAGTGAATGGTAGTTGTAGCGACCAAAAACGTTGATGGCTAGAAAAACACCGAGGGGTCGGTGGGCACGACAGTCTCAACCCCGTACCCGCGGGAGGGCCGTGCTGGGTGTGAGCGGATATGGGGCACCCTGAACAGTCTGGTCGATCAAACAGGGACTTAATCGATGTCTATATAGCCTTTTGCAACATATAGTTTTGAAAACGAGGACGAAAACGCAAAGTGATGCTTGAAAGTAAATAAAGCAGAAAAAATGGTGTAAAACGCAACAATAAGCAAGAAACAAGGTAAAATGTACTTAGAAAAATGCACCGCTCCGAAGCTACAAGCTTGCTCTATCAAGGTGTATACAATCAATTGCACAGCGTGGCGGAGTGCAGATATCTCAAGAGTAACCAAGACGTGTAGAGTAGAATAGGTTGTGCGCTTGGGCACAACCTTGGGTTCTAACAATGTGAGGATTCTACCAAGGTGGTGGAAAGGGAGGCAGAACAAAATGCCAGCTAAAGATGCTAACTGTTTGCAGTGTCAAATAGAAAGCTTAAAATTCTCAATGCTCAATGTTACAATGCTTGCTTTTTTGAACCTCCAAAGATATTCCAACCCTTTGAGCCCTCCTCATCGAGGTATTTATAGGGCTAAAGGGCACGCAAAGGGGATGGTTTGGACGTCACGTGCCCTGGGCCCACATTGACTTGCTGGCACCACACGTGCCATGTATGACCGTTGGACCTGCATGACCATTGTAATGCAAGCCTGCTATGCCGTAACTGTGAGCCTGCCATGTCGTAATTGCACCGTCAGCATCTAGAGACATGTGCCAACGATCCAATTAGGTGAAGTGCATTGATGTCACACAATCACCTACATGCCTTGCTGTGTTTTGTAGCATAGCCCCTTGTCGCACGTTCTACTACATGTATGTTGCATGCTTGCTACGCTATGCTACGCTACGTAGCGTAGCGACTGGCCTTAGTAGTGAAAACTTTGTCGATTTGCAAACTTTTCTTCCTGCGATGCAAGACCTGCGAAATTTGCTGATTCTACCCTTTGAGCTACCTTCTGTCTCTTCTGTCAAATTGCTACACCTCGCTGTGCCATGTAGCTCAATGTAGTGTAGCAACAGACATGGTCCATCGCTTCCTGACAAAAAGGGACATTGTTGAAGGACTTGAAAGTGGGCGAGGGGACTGGCTGTGAAGCTATTGCCATACTACACTATGTCACATAGTGTAGCGTAGCATCACATTTCATTCTACAATCATCTTCTAAAGCTTGCTACGCTACATAGCGAGGCGTAGCGTAGCGTAGCAGACTTCATGACTTAGAAAACTTGCTGAACTATTTTGCACATCCAGAATGCTACTACCAACTCCATGCATCATTTTTGAGTAGGCTATTGACTAGGCAGGCTACTTAGGTGGACAAGAAGGATGACCCATAGAGCCTATTTAAACCTAAAGTAGAAAATTTGCCAAACTGGCCGACCTAAATTTAGAGTGTTCTCCTCCCGAAGAACTGTCGTGATGCTGCGCGAATTGCAAGGCCTGGAGAAGCAAGAATGACTTCAAATTTTTGGGGTGTTTTATTGGTCCCTCTTTTTCGACGTCTGGAGAACAGGCTTGATACACATTGACAAAGAATACGAAACACCGCAGCAGGCAAAATACTGAGGTTTTCGCTCAATGAGTGTCGAGACATTGCTTGGCAGCACTTAAGAGTGTTGCATTGGTTTTGCAGAGGTTAAGGTAGAGAGCAAAGATGATGTTTATCAGAGTCCCTCATCAGAGTGCTCATGAGGGACTCCTTCGCGTTTTCATCTCTACCTAGCAATGTTCTTCAACCTCTCGTAGGATGGATGTTTCCTTCAAAAGATGATTTGTGTTACATCCGTGAAGGGTTTTGACCTACCTACAAATGCTTTCCATACGACGAGTTGTGTTACACACGTCATGGAATTTTCACTCTGAAGTAGTTGAGCTAGTCGAGGCACTCGCTTCGCGACGTTGTAGCATTTGCTGCTGTCGCAAGCCGTGCCCGTAGGGGCAAAGGTCTTGCTAGCTGCTGGCATTGTTGAAGCTATTGGGCATCGTCATTAGCATGTGATGTCCAAAGAAGGAAGGCCAGCAGTGGCCTTGGCAGCACCGGCGTGGAGGAGCTGGCCTCGAAGACACCTGGAGTTGTTGCGAGTGTGGATGCATTGGAATCCCTGCCAAGGGCATGCATTCTCAGTTCAGGTATGGGATTAGCTATCACATAGCTAAATTTCATGCAAGCCAAGGCATTGACAAGGGGCTGGAGAACAACAATATTGTGGCTGGGCCACAATACTGCTGGAACTCTAGCTGCGGGAACTAGCCAAGGAACTACCGTCAGGGTGATGGGTCATGGCAACGGTAGGTCCGGAGGGCCAGTATAATGTCATACGACATCTCCAGAGGATCAGCATGATGCCAAGGGTGGTGATGTCACTTGTTTCCTGGACTGCATTCTCATTGCATCATGAACTGTGTTTCGAAACTATGACGTCCCACCCACACGTCAGCACCATGCATGCTCGTCTAATGTGTACTTGGCATACATGCATGTTGGGGATGTGACACAAATCCGGTTTAGGGTCTCAGTAGACCGTGTGCTGGTTTAAGGTCCTAGTGGACTGTTGTGTTGGTTTAAGGTCCCAGCAGACTGTACATGCCAGTTTATTGCCATAGTAGATGGGTCGTGCTAGTTTTACGTCATGGCGAACTGTGCTCAATGCCGCTATTTTAACGTCATTACGGACGCTACTCGGTGCCATTGCCAGTTTATAGTCGTAGTGGATGGTAGTGGCTACCATTGCACCTCAAACATAGTACGGCTTGAGGTACGAGTGATTCACTGGGTTGGTGAACTCATTTTCGTTCATGTCCACCAACTTGAAGGCTCCATTCCCGAAGGCTTTAGTGACCACGTAAGGACCTTCCCAGTTGACTAAGAATTTGCTCATGTGCTCATGGACGGCCTTGAGGATGAGGTCTCCCTTCTACACTGGCTACCGATGTGGGTCTACATGGTGCTTCTGCTGCTACTTGCTCTGGTAGTGCTTGATGCATCTCAGTGTCTATGCGTGCTCCTCCTCTATTGAGTCAAGGTCAATGATCTGCGACTCGTTGTTCTGGGCTTCACTCACAATGTCGGATAAGATCATCCGGAGTGATGGTACCTACAACTCAAGAGGCAACATAGCTTTAGATCTGTAAATAAGGTTATAAGGGATCTTACTTGTCGTGGTCCTGCACGTCGTCCGGTAGGCCAACAGAACGTAGAGGATCTGCTCGTGCTACCTCCTCTTGCTGTTGTTAAGCATCTACTTCAACAAGTTGATGATGGACTTATTTGTAGCCTCCGCCTACTCATTCGCCTGTGGATAATAGGGGGAGGAGAATGATTGTTTAATGCATAAATTTTTGTAGAAGGTTCGGGTTTCCATACTGCTAAACTGTCGCCCATTGTCGGTCACAATAGTCAATGGAAGCCCGAATCTGGTTATGATGTTGTTCAGGATGAAATGCCAAATTTGTTGAGACGTCGTCCTCTTCAAGGGAATGGCTTCCACCCACTTAGTAAAGTACTCAGTGGTGGTGATAATGAAACTATGCCCTACGGAGTACTTAGGCGTGATAGGCCCTATGAGATCTAATCCCCATCGTTGGAAGGGCCACATGATTTGCATTGGGTGTAGATCTGCAGGTGCTACGTGTATGAGATTTGTGTATCTCTGGCGCGTGTAACACGTCTTGACCTTCGACAGGCAATCATGTTCCATGTGGGGCCAGTAATACCCTAGGCATCTGATTTTTTGTAGCCATAGCCCTGGGTGCTATGTGTCCACCACATAACCCCTCATGCACTTCATTAACTACCTTCTGCACTTGCTCGCCACCCACGCATGCCAGCAATATCCCATTGTAGGAACGTTGGCATAAGACGGCCTTTCCCATGAGCACGTATTCTTGGGCATGCTTACGGATTGCATCTCTCTGTGTAGATGTCAATCCACCTGGGGGTTTGCCATGCTATAGATAAGTTTTAATGCTAGCATACCACTCCTGGGTATCTGCAACATTGACAGAGGCCACGTGTTCCACCTGAGTGATAGGCTCTGCACATTCTGTAATCGAGGTTGGTAGATTTGCTAGGGAATGTGATGGAATGTTTAATGCAAGGGTAGCTAAGGCATCTGCCATGGTATTCTCGTTGCATGGCACATATTGCACATCTGTGGTTGCAAACTACTTAAGGAGGATTTTTCCTAAGTCACAGTAGGGTTTCAGGTGCATAGCGTTGCAGGCGTAGACCTCGGTGATTTGATTCACAACTAGTTGTGAATCTCCCTGGATTCCCATGTGTTTTATGTGTAATTCCCAGGTAGTTAAGAGGCCTCTGAGTAGCCCCTCGTATTCTTCCATGTTGTTGGTGCAAGAAAATGCAAAACGACAAGCGGATGGATGCATTTCCTCATAGGGGAATGTGATGATCACAGTGGTGCTACCTCCTCACACGGTTGAGGTGCCGTTGAAGTGTAAAGTGACTTTGAAATGTGATGGGACAATGTCAATATTGCTAACATGCTTGTCCAGGAATTCAGGGTCTATGGTTGCCCGATCGTCAACTGGCGAGGCCATGAGTTGGGTTCCTATGGCTTGGCACTTTGTCGACGATTGACTTACATAGTGTAAATCGAACTCTGCGATTATTACCTTCCATTGGGCTATCTTGCTACTTTCGTATAGGTTTTTAGTGATAGCCCGGAGTATATTACTCTTGCAAATGACGTTGGTAGTGCTGTGGAATAGGTAATGCCATCACTTTTTTAGTGCGAACACTAAGGCAAGAAAATTCCTCTCCACTTCATTGTATTTTTCTTTGTGTGCTATTAGTGCGTGGCTCAAATAATACACTAGCATCTCAAAACTGTTGTCTCGCTTCTGACATAGTAGTGTCGCTACAGATGCGTCGGAGGTAGCGACGTAGATAAAGAAGGGTTTATCCCTTTGTGGCGGATGCACAGTCGGGAGGTATGAGAGTTTCTTATTCAGGTCGTCGAAGGCTTGTTGACATTGGGTTGTCTACTCAAAGTTAACCCCTTTCTTTAAAAGATGTTGCATGGGATGTAACCTGTCGATCAACCTTGCTATGAACCTTCGAATAAACTATACCCTACCTTGCAAACCACGTAGCTCTTTGAGATTTGTGGGAGGCGCCAGGTTGACAATGGCCTTGACTTTGTCAAGGTCCACCTGTATTTTGGCCTCTGATACTATGAACCCTAACATGCATCCAGTTTTCACCCTGAAGATGCACTTCTTAGGATTGAGGCGTAAGTTGTGCATTTGGCAGCATTTGAGGACTATTCCTAGATCATGTAGATGATCAACTGCCTCTTTGGACTTGACTGCTATATCATCCATGTAATCGGTTAATGTTTCTAGGATATAGTAGCTAAAAATGTAGGTCATCACTTGCTCGTAAGTTGCTCCAGCATTCTTGAGCCCAAAGGGCATCATGATGTAGCAGAAGGTCCCCCATGGGGTCATGAAGGTTGTTGATAGCTGGTGCTCTGGGTTAATGTGGATTTGGTTGTATCTGGAGAAACCATCCATGAAGGATAGTAGAGCATGACCGACCATGGTGTTGATGAGTTGATCAATGCTTGGAAGTGGGAAGTTGTCCTTGATCATTTCCTTATTCAGATCCTGGGAAGTCTATGCAGATTCGTATTCCTTCCTTTTTCCTGGAAACTATAATGATGTTGGACACCCATTCTGAATAATCAACCATGTGGATGAAACCAGCTTGGTATAGCTTGCTGATTTCATCCCTCACGGCTAGTGCAATTTTTGGCTTAACCTTGCAAGCCTTCTACTTGACTTCCTTCATGTGTGGGTCTAGGACGATGTTGTGCTGTATCAGCCATGGATCTAGACCTGACATGTCACTGTACAACCATGCAAAGATGTTGATGTTATCTTGCATAATCTTGGCTACGTTTTTGTGTGTTTGCGTGTCTAGGAAGGAGCTGAGTTTTAGCATTTTCGTCTCCCCCTTTGATGTAGTCACAGGCATCTCGACGAGAGGGTCCTCGATCACATCCCCGACCTCTAAGTCTAGGGTTTGGACTAGATGATCAAGCTAGTCTGGGGATGCTTCTAAGGCTGCTATGATGCTAGTTTTGGTTGACCCCCAATTGATCATGTTGGGGTCCAACTGTCTCGCTAGCTTGCCCTGTGGACCTACTAATGTTAAAAGCGTTGAAAGGTCGCGATGGATTTGCATCTTTTCCTTGACCTACCAATAGAAGATAAAAGCCTGGTTAAGAGACATCTGTCAACAGAGATTGTGTGTAATGAAAACTTGCAAAATAGTGATGTGATGCAACTCGCAAAGTGTGACAATATAAAGATTGGAAGTTTGCCAGTTTAAGGTCATGGCGAACTGTCAACGCATGAGAATGTAGAACCACTAAAAATGTAAGACTGCCAACGCAAAGTGTAAAGCTATGAAATAGTTGATATGCGAATGCCAAACTACTAGTTTAGTGTCATTTTGGACTACCAAATTGCAACATGCGGAATCTTAACATGCAAAATGATAGTATGTGAAATGGGAAACTGCAAGTATGAGAAGTGTGAAACCGTCAATACGAAAATGCAAACTGCTGATATGAAGACGCAAGACTGCTAAAAATTGTGACACTACCAATGTGGAAGAAGATGTGAAAACTGCCCATGTAAGAATGTGGTATTGTTAGTTTATCGTCATTGCGGACTGCGAGCGTAAAAGGTTGAAATTGCTAGTTTAGGGTCATTTCGGACCTTTAGAGGTGCAATTATGCTAGGATTGTTAGTTTAAGGTCTTTTCGGACCAGTCATGCTATGGTTGCCAAGGTTACTAGTTTAAGGTCTTTTCGGACCCGTAACCAAAAACAAATATACTTTTTGTTTTTGGGAAAGCAAACAGTTGGCTTGAAGCATGTCAAGGCTTAAATGTCAATAATGCTACGATGTCGTGGCGAGCATGCTATGTTGTGCGGTGCGCTCCGCATCAATCAGAGAGAGAGAGTGGCAAGTTTCCCCCTTTTTATCATTACAACCATAAATAAATAGGGGCTAAGCCTTGGCAATTTTTCCATTCTCACCGTAAGAGTGCAGAGCCCACATCAGAGCACAAGGAAATTTCGGAGCGTGAAGCAATTATGTTAATGACTATCGAGGTGATTTTTTTTAGCGAAGAGTGTGCATCTGTAAGCAGGATAATGGCTCTTAAGACTCATCTGGTGCTTGAAAAGGTTGAGGAGGAAAAGAAGACCCTGACGCACGTGCCACAAGCGCACGTTGCGGCATGGAAGAGCACACCGTTGACCCAGTAGGTTACTATGCTTCCTCTGCATTTTGTTTTGTGCTTTCTGTTGTTGTCTACTCTTGTTTTGCATTCATTCTTGGCTACCTGTGTTTTCTACTATCGCATCATTTTGGCCTTTGCATCACCACTATCACCATTTCATTCATGGCATATGCATAAATGTTATGTCGTGGTTGCATGGAAGGCCGCTAAAACTGCTACCACCATGATCGTCATAACCGCGAGGGCTGAGGTAGTTTAAGTTGCTTGACCCTTGCTTGTCATAACATAAAACCCTTAGGAGGGCTAGGCCATGTGCAATGCGGCAGTGCGATACGTGTTTTGTTAGGGCATATCATCAATTGTTTTGTTGCCACGCTAAGCTATTCACATGTTCTTGCTACGCTAGGCTTTCACGCCCTTACTACGCTATGTGCGGGTAGAGGGTTATACTATGTTGTATGCATGAACTGCTAGGCGTTGCTACGGTACACGTGTATTGCCCTTAGGTATGATGCTAATATTTGCTGATCATGTTGTGCAGGGTGGGACTCAGGCCCAGGCTGATTGTTTTGGAAACTAGATGGGTCATGTGCCATGTGAGCCGACCTGTGGCCAACACTCCTCCACCCTAGATACGTATGGGAGAGCAAGGGGTCTGGTTCAGAGCAGGGGCATAGGACTTTTTGCAATTCCTCCTTAACCACTTTAGTGTGATCATTTGGTCCTCCCTAGAGGAGAAGGAGGCATCCGGCATAACAGAAGCCATGTTGCCTGGGGCAAGTCGAGGAATTTTGAGATTTTTTACCGATGGGGCAATCATGAGTAGGCAAGGAGAGGGATCTAGCCAACATTCAGTAGGGTTAAGGCATTTAGCCTAGATCTGGGACATGCCTGAATACAGCTACTACCACCATTACAACACATTTTTCCTCGCACATTACATGGCGACGTGCTTTCGAAACCCATAGGAGACTGTCTATTGTGTTGGCGGGTGACTCTTGTAGCTTTGCGCTGCTGCATTGTGCAACACTAGCTATATCAGCCAAATGCTAATAGTACATGTTTGCTACCATGTTCTTTATCAATGATGATGGGGCTCATGACCGATCGGGTCTGCTGGCTACAGCACAGCTAGCCCTACAGGAGTTCTCTTCTGCTAAGAACTTGCAAGCGGGTGTGATCAGTCAGTGCAGGAGAGAATACCATACCTACCCAAGCACGTTTCATGTTCCCTATAATCAATGCAAGGAGAAAGGCTGGCTGGATGAGGAGTGTGCAGAACCCTTCAAGTTGGTCATGGTTGAAGAAGTTTTGGTTGAAATCTCGCTATTCCCGTTACCGTATAGGCTCGGTGGATCAAACAGTAAGTGTCGCATGCTCAAGGTTTTTTTTTTTTTTGCAATCCTTGTATTTCTTGCGTTGTTATGATAAGTGTATTTTGTGAAAACTATTGCAGGGGCGAAAAAGCCCTAGGAGGTGATGGTGGTATCCACCGAGATGCAGGGGGTAAACATCTACTTCAAATATGGCGAAGTAGAAGCGAGCCAGCGTTGGCTAAACCATGGGGCCTCAGACTCCTTAGTCCAGAACATCCAAAAGGTGGGGCTTATGGATTTGTTCATGGCCCCGAATCTGAGCATTCCTACAGCTGAGATGCTTTCCCTGGTCAACTCCTTCTCTTAAAGGACAGGCCGCTTCCGCACGCACATACGGGGCGTGCGGGTGATCATTGAAATTAATGACCAATTGTTTACGGACCTGTTCAGTGTTCCTACCGACGGCATCCCCATAAGGTCGAAGGGCAAGAGGGAGTTGACCCTTCAGAAAAAGGATATCCAGGAGTGGTTAGGGCTTGTTAAGGAGCAAAAAGGGCTCCCCATGGATAAGCTTAAGGATGGGCCCGACATGGAGATTTACCTCATCTTCCGTGCTCACACATTCCCCCAACTTCTCACCCAAGGGAAGGTCCTAGGGCTCAAGCAAGCTTGGATAATGTGGGAGGTTATGGAAGAAGGGGCCCATTACAACTGGGCTAGTTTCTTATGTAAAGGCTTGCAAGCTAAGATTTTGGGACTCTGTGAGAAAACAAAGTCCCGCTCCAACATACACTATGCCTTCTACATAGGCTATCTGAAGAGCTTCGTGGAGTTTCTGGTGGTTCAAGAGGATGGAGTCTGGATCATGCCAAATCACAACCAGATTTCCAGGCCGTGGATTCATCAGATCCTTCAGACCACATGAGCCCAAGATCCCCCAGAAATAATCGGTGAGTCATTGTCTGTAACAAGCAAGGCTATGGTGGCTCGCAACGTTCGTGGCCAGGACAGAATAAGAGAGATGCCCCATACTATAGTTGGTAGCGTGACGTGAGGGGAACGTCTCATAACCAAGATTGTGCCCAAGGAGTTGCAAAGGAAGAGGCCTTCCCCAACCAGGGAAACTCTTCACGTGGAGGAAGAGGAGGGACAAAGACTGTGACTTAAGCTACAGAGGATGCAACCTCCCATTGGTAAATGCTTTTTTGTAATGCTTACTTTGTTATTTTATGCTACGTTATGTTGTGCTAGGTGGTGTAGCGTAGCGTAGCATCTGCTTTGAACTAACTTGTTATGTTGTGCTAGGCGGATCAACGCAAATATGCTTCTTTACTAGTAGAGGAAGAAAAAGAAGAAGAAGAAGACAATGAAGAAGTGTCAACCCCTAAGACAAGGGTGACGAATGACAACACGAAGGCCCCAGTCTCAAAGGAAAGGGCCCCGATCAAGAATAAAGGAGCTCCTGTCTCTAGGGTAAGGGCTCTTGTCATTAGGGAGGCTCCTCCTACCAACGAAGAGGCATCTCCCTTGAATAAAAAAGATGCTGGTCTCCTGAAAGGAAAGGCACCAGCGCATGAGGAAGGGGCTCATGTAGACTTAGTAGGGCCTTCCACCAAGGCTACCGCCATCGTCTTGCATCAGCAAGAAGCAAGATCGCAGTCAGACGCTAGTGAGTTTGATGATATGTCTACCTTATCACAATTCATTTTGGCCATTGCTGATATGCTTAGTCATGTAACAGGTGCTACTGCTGATGCTACAGGACCCCCTCCGATTTGTGCGGAGTCATGGGTCAAGATCCCTAACAAGTTTGCATTCGTGCAAGGACTTGTCGACGACATGATCAAAGATCTTTAGCAGGCAGACCCTGATGTGGGTAAGTAGTGGTGTTAAGCGTCCTTATCTTGCTACATTAAAAAACTTTTGAGTTTGTTGATTTTGCTATACTAACGTGATTGCTACACTCTTCGTGTCGAGGCAGACTCTCGGCTCAAATGGGACCCGGCGTGACCTATGAAAGTTGGCGCCATGCCTACACTCTCACCTGACGTGACCAAGGTACCTCATCACATGTTTGTTGAGGCTTAGAAGTGCATCTTGCAGTCGGCACGCTCCCTGTGGGAGTATAAGCACGTCAACCACCTGTGAAAACGGGTCCAAAGGGCTGAGTAAAGAGAGGTCAACCTAGTTATTGAGGTGGAGGATCTCAGGTTGAGGAATGAGTTCCTTGTAACCCATGACCCTAATAATGAGGATTGGTGCATGGTTGTAGAAGACTACGCCAGGTTCTGGACTATCGTGCGTCAGAACGTTGAATCCACTCGCGAGATACTCGAATAGCAAATGCAGATGGACCCGCTAGCCTAGAAGTATCAAGACATGAAAGATTTCAGCACCAAGGTTTTTGAATGGGGGCAAACAGAGAGAAACCACAAACACATATACAAGCTAGAGAAAGACACCCATCAGAAACTATACAAAGGCACTGTTGTGGAGGCATTCACGTATGAAGCATTCGTGAATGCCATTGGAACTTTTGAGGCCTATGCCAAGTTCAAAGAGCAGGTAAAGGTTATAGAATCTCCTAACTTGAAAGTGGACCTTTCCACAGGAGAGACCGCAACCATCTCCTTTTCCTTGGGAACTCCAAAATGGATGATCATGGAAAGGGAGAGAGCCGCTGCTATGGCTACTGAACCTAGCAATAGGCATTGGATGGACATCACAACAGAGGAGGTCTGGCATCGCCTCAAGCTCGATTTAGATTGGATACCCTTTGAGACCAACGCAAGCCCTTCTTAGGTTAGTGCTTTACTGTGTTGGTGCTTATTCTTTATTGTAACTTGCATTTGTTGCCCTAGCTGACTGCTTCATTCCCACGATGTAAGCTCCAGATGAGGGTGCAAGGCTCGTAGAGGGAGGGAATGAAGAACCAAAAGAGAGCGACGTAAGGGAAGGCAATGCAAAAGCTGATGGCACAAAGGCGAGCGACAAGGCTGATGCAAACAGAGAAAACCCATGACTGCATGGGAGTCTCTCTTTTTTTCACATTTTTAAATTTTGAAAAGTTTTGCAAACAGTGTCAATAGGCGAAATTTTTCAATAAAATGAAAAACTTCAAAAAAGAAACTGATTGTGCATTAACTTATGTATCGTGTAAAGTTTTCATGCTTTCATATGTTAGTTTTAGGTCATTTCGGGCCTTTGCGTAACATGCCAAAAGAATTGTATATTAATAAAGAAAAAAGCAACGATGCTAGTTTTAGGCAGTTTCAGGCCATTGCTAGTTTTAAGCCATTTCGGGCCATTGCTAGTTTTAGGCCATTTCGGGCCATTGTGTAGCATGCCAAAGAATGGCATGTTAGCGAAGCAAAAAGTGATGAATGCGTATGGGCTGGCAAGTGGACGGGAAGCAGTAGGGTTGCTACGCTATGCATAGCTGCCTCTTCACCCACCGTGGGTTGATCAGAACATAAGGCTCAGATGTTCTGCTAGAGCCTTCGTCTACGTCATCACCTTCCACTTGGAAGGGCAACTCAATCCATGCATTTTCATTTTGGGGATCAACTTGCTAAGCCGACCCCTCTACCAAGTAGTCAGTGTAGGTTGCTTCAGGTGCTTCATTCTCAGGAGTTATGACTTCTGAGCCCTGTTCCACACCTACATTGTGAATTGCTTGTGTCACTACTTCGTCACCGTGGATCACCACTTCTCTGCCTGCGTATGGTAAGTGGATTTCCTGGTGTATGGGTGAGGAAACATCCCTAAGTTCTGCTAACCATGATCTCCCCAAGATCAAGTTAAACCTAGGCATTTCCTTGACCATGATAAATGTTGTGTTTGTGGGGAACTGGTCCCCTACTACGAAGTTCATATGAACTGTGCCCTTTACTATGACCCACACCCCATTGAACGACCTTAGGCATGAGGTCGTCGTGGGTTTGATCTGGTTGACCAAGCCTAGCCTATCCACAATGGGAAAGGGGATGACATTTGTTAAGGCCCCATCATCAACGTGTACCCTTCAAATCTAGTACTGGCCGATCGGAATTGTGATGAAAAGAGGTGCCGTAGTCACCTGACCCCTCTCGAGGCCTTCCCTAATGGCATTTTCGTGGAAGGTTAGTTGAGGTTGTTCTAATCCTAAAGGCGCGGAGGGAAACATGACCGAGTAAATCACTTTTTCTTCCGCAGGCATGTCTTCATTGACCGGAGTCAGTATCAACATGTGGATTAGAGCTTCGCAATGTGGAATAGATGTCATGATTAGGTCGTACAAGCTCAACGTAGTGTTTTTTTGTTTTATAGCTTGTTTGACCTGTGTGAGGGCATCCAAGAAGTCTTGGCCGCCCTCTTGTTTGATGCTTTTCTCCTCTTCTATTCATCCCGGAAGACAAATTTCTCGAGGAGAGGTGACTTTGCATCTGGGTTCAGATCCTTGTTGGTAGAGTGATGCAGGCTATGTAGTCGTGTCAACCTTCGTCTTTGGTGGTGAAGGTATATATGCGTGGGGCGAAGATGTAGGCTTGGGGGTACCTTTGATGGTATTTCCCTTCGACGTCTCACCCGCAAAGTGGACTTCTCACCTTGCGGGGTGAGAAGGCTATTCAACCGCATTGCGCGAGGTAGGGGCTGTCGGGGGCATCGGCCCTTTGATGACGAATGGAGCTACAGGTGTTAACGAACCAAACCACATGGCTCCAGTAATAGGTGGCACAAAGGTGAATGCCCGTGGCGGGACTTTTAGGATGAACGATTACTGTGGGCTTTGGTTAGCCGCTCGTGGTGCTGGTACACTACGTTGAGGCACACGGACCACGAATGGCTGTCAGGGTGGCCTAGGATCACTATCAATGCCGATGGCGCTAATTACATAACCGGCATTGTTGGCATTGAGGGGATCTGTGTAGACATGCATAGATTGGTTTTCGGGGCGTATTAGGTTGCTTTCGTCCAGCACCAGTTTCGCCAGGTCAATTAATCGACCGCACTGATAGTAATCAGTGTTGTGACCGCACTGTTGGTGGTAGTCACAAAATATATCCAACCTAAAACCCCTAGGAATTGGAGGCTCATTGGGCAAGGCCAAAGAGGGGTTCTTAATGAGCTCGCAGTATCGTTGATGCCTCTTGTTTGCTTCTTCCGACATCTGCTTGTGTTAGATGTACCCTACTGCCAACAGTTGGTTCAGGAGTTTCGAAGGCTTGAGGGGCAGTGGGGTGTACTTTGAGCAGTCTTTGCACTCAAAGTTGGATTTCGTTTGCGCAGATGTCTTAGGTGTAGGTATAGCAGGTTACGGTACGTGGCCCTGCTTGGGCATAGGGTTAGCCATGGGTATGGCTAATTTCTTGCTATTCTTGCTACCATTGTTGCTAGGCTTTGGCTTAGCTTCAGTCTCCATAGTGGCCACTGTGGTCGTTGGGGCCTTACCCTTGTCCTTCTTTGCGAAGGTGTTTTTATAAGCAATGTAAGCTGGGTCTTTGCTTGCCTCAGCCGCATCTTGTATACCCTTAGTCTGAGCAACAGCCTGACTAAGGGAGCAAGGAGCGAGGTAGTACAGTTTGGACTTGATGAAGTCATTCACTGCACCCTTAAAGATGGCCAGGAGATGAGCCTCTGTAATGGGCTCACGAATTTCGTTAAGGGTTGCGCTCCAATGTTGAATGAACTTCTGGACTAGCTCTAGAGCATCTTGCTTTATGCTCATCAATTGGTCCAGTGTGGTTTTCGGCTACAATTTGTACTTGAAGCGCATCACAAAATAGGTTAGCAACTCTTCCAAAGTTAAAATGGATGAGCGTGGCAATGCACGGTACCAATCCAAGGCTTTCCCAGCTAGGGACATGGTGAAGATGTGAACAGTTTTGTACAGCCATTGTTGCAATAACAAAGACTTAGACCTGAAGGTAATAAGATGTGCATTGGGATCTCCCTCCGCGTAGTACTTCGTAAAGTGTGGGAGAGACATCACTAGGGCTGGTGTTAAAGTAGGGATTGCAGGGCTGATAGGGTCGTCCTGGTAGAAGTCCATGACTTGTACCATGTCAGACCCAGCAGCTTTGAGGTGTTTTATTTCCTCAGTGAGTGTCTGGATGAGCTGGAATGCTTGGTCCAGACCCGGTGATGTTGTAGATAGTTGTGGAACTGCGGAGGCAACTCCCACTTGTGGCATGGTGGGGGCGGGGGCATGAACCATTGGCAGTACCGTTAGGATGACCCCTGCGAGCGGTGCTACCTATGTTGTCCACCACCTTGTAGGTAACGTTGTTAGGGTAGCAACTGTGGGTTGGGCTACCAGATGGATAGCTTGTGTTGCCAGCAGTGTAGACCATAGCCCCATGTTTGGTTGTATCATCTGCGAGGCTTGGTGGGCTTGCGAATGGACGTAGTGAGACATTTGCGATGCTTGTGGAATGGGTGAAGAAGCAAACAGGGCCCACCATGTGGACGGGCTGGGGCGCACCACAATGGGTGGAATAGATGTGAACGTAGGAATAGAGATAGAATTCGCGTATGATTGTGAAACAGGCATGGTATGAATATGTGGCAGGGTAGCCAGGATTGGCGTATGATGTGCTACAGGAATGGACTGCTGAATAGTCAACAAAGGGATAGTAGCCACAAATGACACAGGCGAAAGAGGGTGTTGGAACCCAACGGGATTGGCATGGCTACCCATAGTGGATGTAACCGCGGGTGGTGGAAGCGTAGGCGCAATCACAAAGAGAGAGATGATAGATGGCAGCTTGGCCCAGAAGGACTGGGTAGGAGGGACAGGAACGGGATTGGTTGGACCTCCCTCGTCTGATTGGGAATTGAGTTCCTCCTGTCCATCCTAGAAAGCATCATCTTGGTTGGACGCAGTGTCCTATTACTTCCTAAGCCTAGCCAACTGGATTAATTGGTCTAGAAGCCTTTGGTACGCTTATGTTAAAGGTAAAGAAATGCCAGGAGTAGGAACAAATTCCTTCCCATTGTAATAATCAAACTCAAAGCTATGTTTGTCCTCAAGTTCGTGTACGTCCAAGGGCAGATTGGCCTGCACCTTTGCACAGAGGAAAGTGTAACACTCGTGTTGCTGGGCCAATCCCTCATGTCCTTGGTTTTGGATCCTGAGAGATCGACGTGTTTCCAAAATCAGGTTTAGCAGTTCTTCGACACCAGTAGTGCCTTGAACAGTGATGGGGTCTTCAATGTTGAAGGGAACTTCCACGTTGAAGGCATTGGCAACAGTAGTTGAAAAAGCCATTGCAAGCTGAGTAGTTTTGCAAAAGAGGGCAACAATTGCAAAAGGAACAAAAAGACTGAAAGGCAATAAAAAGAAGGCTTCACGTCTTGCTGGATTCCCAAGGAACCGTCGAGGTGACCGATCTATACTACACAAAGCGTAAACAACCACAAAAGGATGTCAAGTTTACACCAGTGCGCGATGAGGTACAGAGCACGTGTAAGACTACCGTAAGATAGGCAAGCTAACTAGCGATCAAAGGCTTTGCATCTCACAGGATCCCAGAGGGATCGTTAAAGCCATCGCTCTGTACCATGTGAGATGGGGTATAGAACACGTGCAAGACTACCATAAGACAATCTAGTCAATTGGCGACCAAGAACTTTGCATCTTGCATCATCCCAGAGGGACCGTCGAAGCGACCGCTCTACACTACACAAAGCGTAAACAACCGCAAAAGGGTGTCACGTTTACGCTAGTGCGCAATAAGGTATAGAGCACGTGCAAGACTATCGTAAGACAGGCAAGCTAACTAGCGATCAAAGGCTTTGCGTCTCGCAGGATCCTAGAGGGACCATCAAAGCGACCGCTTTGCACCATGGAAGATTGGGTACAGAACGCATGCAAGACTACCATAAGACAAGCTAGTCAATTGGTGACCAAGAAGGCTTTATGTCTCGTAGGGTTCTAGAGGAACCGTCAAGGCAACTGGTCTGTACCACACGCGATGGGGTATAGAGCGCATGCAAGACTACCATAAGACAGGCAAGCTAACTAGCGATCAAAGGCTTTGTGTCTCGTAGGATCCCAAAGGGAACGTCGAAGCGACCGCTCTGTACCACATGAGATGGGGTATAGAACACATGCAAGACTACCATAAGACGAGCTAATTAGCTAGCGATCGGAAGTCTCGTGTTCTGTAGGGCTCCAGAGGAACCGTCAAGGCAACCGATCTGCACCACACAAAGTGCAAACAACTGCAAAAGGGTGTCACATTTACGCTTATGCGTACCAGGGTACAGAAGGCTCATAGAACTACTGTGACATGCGGAAAAGGCACCAAAAGGCCCTCCTTCTAGCACCAGAAAACTGTAGCAACCGACAACGTCAGTGGCTGGAAAAACACCAAGGGGTCGACGAGCATGACAATCTCGACCCTATACCCATGGGAGGGTCGTGCTGGCTGTGAGTGGATACAAGGTGCCCTAAACAGTCTGGTTGATCAAACAGGGACTTAATCGACGTCTATATAGCCTTTTGCAACATATAGTTTTGCAAACGGGGACGAAAACAAGAAGTGATGCTTGAAAGTAAATAAAGCAGAAAAAATAGTATAAAACGCAACAATAAGCAAAAAATAAGATAAAATGCAGTTAGAAAAATGCACCACTCCGAAGCTACAAGCTTGCTCTCTCAAGGTGTATACAATCAATTGCACAGCGTGGCGGAGTGCAGATATCTCAAGAGTAACCAAAATGTGTAGAGTAGAATAGGTTGTGCGCTTGGGCGCAACCTTGGGTTCTGACAATGCAGGGATTCTACCAAGGTGGTGGAAAGGGAGGTAGAAAAAAATGCCAGCTAAAGATGCTAACTGTTTGCAAGCCAACTCCGTGCATCATTTCTGAGTAGGTTGTCAACTAGGCAAGCTACTTAGATGGACAGGTAGGATGACCCGTAGAGCCTATTTACACCTAAAGTAGAAAATTTGCCGAACTGGCCAGCCTAAATTCAGATCGTTCTCCTCCCGAAGAACTATCGTGGTGCTGCACAAATTGCAAGGCCTGGTGAAGCAAGAATGACTTCAAATTTTTGGGGTGTTTCAGTACTATGGTCAGTCTACACAAACAGTTTATATGCAAGCACATAGTGCATGAACTTCTCTTGAGCATGCATCATCACCATTAGTTCTTTCTCTGTTGTGTTGTAATTTAACTGTGCACCCACAATGCTTTGACTTATGCAAGGGATGTAATATGAATGTTTCTTGTCATCCAACTATGTAAGTATGGCTTCCAAGGCATAATTTAATGCATTTTTCATGATATGAAATGGTCTAGACCAATTAGGTTCTCATAGAATTAGAGTCTTTATGAGCTTCTGCTTAAGACTCTAAAATGCCTTTTTGCATTCCTTGGTCTAGATGAATGGAGCATCTTTCTTTGTTAGCTTGACCAATAGTTTTGCAATCTTAGAAATATTCTCTATAAATTGCTAGTAGTAACCAATATGTCCAAGGAATGACTGAACATCTCTTATGGTTTCTAGTTGATACGTGATTCCTTGGATGACACTTATCTTTTTAAGGTCTACCTTCTTCCCTACCTAAGAAATTCTGTGTCCTAGTATAATGCCTTCCTAGATCATGAGATGGCTCCTTGAACAATTGAGTTGCAAATTTATTTGCACACAACTTTTGAGTACTTGCTCAAGGTGGTCCAAGGCATACTTGAATGTAGCACCATAAGTGGAGAAGTCATCCATGAAGATTTCCACTCCGCTACTAATTTCTTGTTAAAAGATGCTTAAGACCAAGCGTTAAAAAGTAGTGAGAGCATTGCATAAACCAAAAGGCATCTTTTGATATGCAAAAGTTTCCTAGGAACTTGTGAATGTTTTTTTGGCTTGGTCTTCCAATGTAATCTGGATTTGGTTATGTCCACTATAACCATCTCGAAAACTGTAATAGCAATGCCTAGATATGGTGTTCAACACCTACTTAATGAATGTCAACAAAAAATGATCTTTGAATGTTACCATGTTTAATAACTTGAAGTCAATACAAACCTGCCATTTACCACCTCTCTTTGGCACTATCATAAGTGGGCTAACCCACTTACTATCTACAATGGGGTAGATGAACCCTACCTTAAGGATTTTCTCACTCTCCTCTTTGACAATTTGTTTCAATTTTTGGTTCAACCACCATTGTGGTTGCCTCCTTGGCTTCATGGATGGATTCGTATAAATGTGGTGCTAGCATATCTATGGATCAATTCCAATGAGTTCAACATATGACTAGGCAAGGACTATTGGCAATCTATTAACCACTTTTAAGAGTTTTGCATTTTTCTCAAGAGAAAGCTTGGGATTAAGTATGACCAACTTGCCATTTTTCAAAAATGTAGATTCTAGGATGATAGGTAGAGCTTTCAACTCTAAGGACTCTTGTTTGAAATTCTCAAGGATCTTCATCTCTTTCCAGTTGGTATCATCATTTGCATTATTAGAGAGTTGGTGATGGACTTGCTCTATTTTATCCATTCCTTAAACCTAGGCATATGTTAGGCTCTCAACAAGTTCCATGCAAAGTGTCCTACTTCCAAGATTAGCTATCAACCACTAGCTACCCTCCTATTTTGTGGCTACTATGTATAGGCACCTTTAAAGTTCAAATTCATCTACACACCGTCTACATGCTTTAATAGATGTGCTCTTGATAGACTAGAGTTTTGCATGTAGTTGCACCAGATATCATTGTACATGATGCATGGAACTCTCTTCTTCTTGATTTTTTCAAATTCATTCTCCTTGGAAATTTCCAAGGAAAGATCTCTGATGCCCATTCTCACATCAATAGTGCTTAGCCATGCCCTTACCATAATGATTTGGAAGTTCCCCTTACATTTCTCAACCTTGATTGTTAGGAAATCAGTAGGATAAGACCACCCACAAACAGTGGTCACAATGTCTTCTACTAGTTCCAATGGAACAGTAATGGACTAGTCTACCAATTCTAATTAGATATTTCTCTTCTTGAGAGGCGACAGGTTCTAGGCAGTATACATCTCATGAGAAATCAACTTAGCACCAAAACCTAAATTAAGAAGAGCTTTACATGGTTCATTCCCAAAAACTTGTAAATAGATGAGGACTCAGGATCAACTAATTTTCTAGGAAGGCTACCAACCCAGATCCAATCAGATGTAGCATGAGTGAGCATAATAGTATGGATTTTGGGGAGTATTTGATTTGAAGGGTTCCCAATGGAATGGTTTGCAAAGGATAAGGTAGGAGCAAGATGACTGGCTGCTTGAGTCTATGAGGGCTAAGTAGGGTTGTTGGGTTAAAAAATGATATTTTGCAAGCATGAGGTTCCAAACCAGTTGGTTGATTAACTAGTTTTAAACTAATCGCCCTAGTAGCATTGTGTTGCTATGACTAGGCTAGAAGTTCAGCCTACATGGATGGAGCAGGTAGTAGCTGCATTGAGGGTGAAGGAATAGGTGCAAGAATAGGAGGATAAAGATGCAATGTGGTATCTCTTCTAGAATATGAAGAATGAATTCTATAGTATTTGGAACTATAGTAGTGATGTTGGAAAGGAGAAACATGACTAGAAGAGTCACGTGGAGATAGGGGTTACTAAACATAATACCCATATGGATCTGGCTCTCTATAAAGGTACTGCTACCTTGGTGGTGGCATCCCCCATGACTGTGGGTGTTGCCATTATTGGTACTACTCATACAATTATAGTGGAGTTCCACTTGGATAATATTGTTATTGTTAATGAAACTATCTCAAATTTCCTTGAGAATAAGGCAATCTTCTAGGTGTTTGTCTTTTTACTAGTCATGGATTCAAAGCATACATCCTAGACTCCTATAAGTGTGACATAGTGAGGTAACATCCCTTAGGAGATTCATATTGGTAGATATCACACCCACCATCATCATCTAATTCAGGCTTCGCAATTTCCTCTATGGCAGCAATCTTGCCCTTACCCCTTTAATTCGCATGTTCAACTTCCTTTTACCTCCTATGATCATGATCACTACTTTATTCTTTGGACTCTTTAGCAATTTTTAGAATGGCTTCAAATTTGTTATCCATAGAGTCCCACAACTAATCAACCTTAGCCAAAATTTTAGAGGTAAATTTTTAAATTAGTAAGGTTTTTTGATTCACCAACTCATCAAGTGATGATTCCTCCTCATTGTCACAAAATGGACCACCCTTTTGTGAATGGAAGAATCTCAGTTGTATTTTTCTACACTTTCAAGTTTCCTCAATTCTTCTTCTTTTTTTTTTGCTACCTACTCGATCAACCTTTAGATCTGATGGGCTCTTAGCTCTAATAGTCTTCCTTGGGCATAGATCCCAAGAGTTCTCCTTATTTCAGAGCGAAGCCCATCTATGATGTGGTGTAGTTGTTCCTACTAAGAGTAGCCATGGCCAAGGCATTAGTGTAATAAGGAATAATATCCACCCATGGCAGTATCCAAGGACCTATGTGTTCCTTACTTCCAACCCCAGATCTGCCTTCTCAAATTGGACACTCGGGAGTATGTTTGATACCTGATGTTCAATAGTTCGAGCATCGTACTCCATCTATAGATTGATTACAACTCCAAGGACCAGTACCACCTTTCTACTTCTTTGATGAGTATCTTGGGAAATAACGTAATCTTTTCCTAGTAATTTTCTATGTTTTGTAGAGCACAAGCATTTTGAAAAGCATGAAGATGATTTTGCGGATCGAAGTTATATCCCCCCTGAAACCTGGGGATGTTGGTCATATCCAATCACTTGATCCTACTATCTTTCACGTACCTTGTCAAAATTATCACTGCCTCTGTGATGTTTATCATGCTTTGGGTGGTGATTAAAGAATCATCATAACCATGATCCTAGTGCCTACAATGCCCTCTGATACCCCTTCATTCATGGAAGTGGGCCTCTCTTGAATGCCAATGCCCTAGATCTTGACTTGCCCAAAGGTTCCTATGATCATCCTTATCCCATCAACCATCCATCCTGATTGCATCCCGTGCGATTGCATTCGAAGCTAGAATAGGAAGAATATGATGATGAAGGTGAAGAGGAAAGAGGACTAGAACCATCATGGTGCCTACCATCCCCTCTTCGATGGTTGTGGCCACAATTGTGATCATGCTACTTGCTTGTATCCCTGCCATGACTCTCCTTAGATACCACTTTTTTCTAGGATCTGTTCTTGCCCAAACTAAATTATGTATCATGGATTGCAAGTTTTGGTTTTGACCTCCTTCACCAAAGTCAAAGAGAGGTGCCTCTTTGTATGGAAAATGCCCAAAGAAGGGTTCTCCACCATCTTTTTGGTACATCAAGAATGGGGAATCATTGGACGACTTCCCCTTCATAGACTCGTAACGCTACTCTAGCTGTCAATCCCTTAGACATTGTGCATTAGTGGGATCATAATCCCTAGCATCACTATCCTACACAACATATTCAGCATAAAGCTCTTGGATTCCCAACCACATTAGAGTTTGGTGGAGCATTATAGGAATGGATCGATCAAGTAGCAACACAATGATGCCCTCCATGTCTTGCCACCATAGTTGTTCATCTTGATGTAGGACGAAGGTGAAATTGGATACATACTCATCTGTATGAGCATATATCACTATGTATTGTTGGGGCACTTGCTGATTTACTCCATCAAACTTGGGCAGAGAATCACTCCTATGAGAAGAAGACATGTTGTATTAGAAGACAACAAATGTAGTGTGCTTTCTTATAATTGTTGTAGTTATTTTGCTGTATGATATGACTTTAGGGTTCGTTCCAATGATGTTAAATAATTTTTCACTAAATCCTAGATAGCGCACATAACAAACTAAAGGTCCCAGGCAACAACGCTAATGATGAGCAGCGAGTATACCCTACACCCAGCCATATGAATTACATGCATTTACATGCAATCTAATCAAATTTCATAGACCTTAAGTTGCTAAGTACGTTGGTTCTAGGAAGTGAAATCTAATCGTGATGATCATTGTCTTCCCAACTACACTTTTGAAGCTTAGTTGTATGGTTAAGTGTAATTGAGGTACATGATTTTTATTATTTTATATTTTATTCACCTACAATTGATAACAATTTGAAACTCAATTTATTAACTAATTTAACTAATCCAATTGTTAACTAATAACTAACTATCCTAACATAAGTATCCGATCCCACTTTCCATACACATCTTGAACGCATACAACACTACTGGGCTACTAAGTTTTAAGTGTTGCTAGGATTACCAAGCATTGTATGTTATGCTCAAAGTAGTCATACTTATGTATTTAATCTATTTGGCTTAATTAGTTAATTAATTAAAGTCTTACTTATCTTAATTAATCAAGTAATTAACAAAAACAATAAATGTAGAAATAAATCATTAATTTATTGTAAGTGCTACAAGGTTTGATCAAAAGGCACATCTTTATTGTCATTCAAACTAGTGTGCTCAGGTACATGAATGCTTGAATAAAGATTTGTACACTTTCTGACTCCTACTGTGGGCACTCAGAAAAATATTCTAACTTTCAATTAACAAAATTGCAAGAGCTCTACTACAATTATGACAAGAACTCTCATAAACACGAAAAATGAGCACATATTTATAGACTTTATTATGGAGCTGCATCGATGAGGCCTCATAAATGCAGCAAATGCTACATTGACACAACTCCTTCAATGGGGCAACACCACATTGACAATGACCCGTCAACAAGGCCACATTGACAAGGGCCTGTCAACACAACACTTTGAGGCTTCATCACATACCTAATTATCCTTTTTGAAATTTCCATCAACAATTTGCTTTCTTTATAGTCAATCATGATTCTTTCATTTTAATACATCCACAAACCCTCATGAATTGTGTCAAAAAAATCACTTCATCTCCTTGCAATTGTACTTCTATATAGTCTTGTAGTCCTAATTTCTTGAATTTTTCCTACTAGACTTTGAAGTAATCAACCATAGATTTATAGTTTATGGGTCTATAAAATATGGAAAATTTATACTTTTCCACCATCTCTCATGCTAAAACCACCAAAGGTCCTTTCATCACGTTTTGTACCTTCTTCAACTTGTTTCATATCCTCTTCTTGATATCTTTTGTACTATGTTTACCAAATCCACCAATCAAACAAAATTATAGGCACTAATAAGTCATTCTAGTTTTCTTTATTATAATTTGAATGATTTCTTACAAGTGTTATAGTTCCTAAGTTAAATATCATTTGAAAAAATCGAGGGTTTTTCTTCTCAAATTTCTTTAGAATAATGCATAGTATAATGATTTCACAATCTTTTGTTTATTATAGCGATTTTAGATCATTTGTAGGTTGTATGAATATCTCCAAGATTTTTTTTTGGGTGCTCAATCTTATTTATTATCTCTTCTACTAAATGGTGGTACATAATGGACAACAAGAATAAATTTTAATAATCTCTCTCTTTATTTATTATATTAATGAAAGTATTTATAAGGTAACAAGTGTAAATAATTGCACATTAATTATTTTTCTCTCTTCTATATTAATTTATCCTTATTTGTTGGTTCCAAATAGGCTTTTTATTCTTTGACCTCTAGGTATTATTGACAATCTTCTAATTTAGGACATCACAATTGATCTTATTTTTCTTGTTCTTTGCCTTCACCTCAACAATTTCTTCTTTGATGTGGTGTTGTTCCCATCGTATTTCTTGGAGATAATCATAATGTTGATAGTTCTCTCAAGTATATCACTAACATTAATTTTGAGTCTTTCCACCATCAATTTCTCATTGAACTCTAATTTTGCATCACTTTCTTCAAGACACCAAAAAACTCTTTTAGAACTACATATAATCTTTGACTACTCCTAATATCTCTTTTCTTTTAGTAATCAAGTTACCCATTTGCTTCTCTCAGTCTTGTTTTTTTACAAGGTCATTGCTTTTGCCTTTAATAATTTCTTCATCTTTTTTTTTGGTAGTGTTTAAGCCATTTTAACTAGCTTCTTTCAATTCCAATTTCCATTTAATTTTTTTCATTGTTATATCTAATTCTTTTTTTCCTTAACACCTTGCTCTAATACTATGTCAAATTGGTTATCAGGATCAAATAATTATCCCACCAAGATCAACATCAAAATTTTAATTACATTTCCACAAGTTCACAAAGTGATTTCATCTATTATGTATGAATGAATCATTGTTGTTTTATTTCTTTGAAACTTCCATCTTACTTTCAACTAATGAAATATTCATTCTCCCATGGGATTCTTGTATTGTTGTACTCTTTTGTGTAGTTTGGTGAAAGTGCTTCTCCCATGGTTTGTTTGATTCACATTTCATATTGTCTTATATGTCATTCATTCCTTTATATGAGGAATCTCCTTTTCTTACTCAACTCTCTCAATTAAGAGCATTTTATTTTTCATGCTAGTTTTGTACAATATAGATGGTTATATGGTCATTATGTCTAGCTTCCATACTACATGGTTTTTGTCCTTTATTGTTGGTTGATTCAAATCTTTCACTCTCCACATTAACAAACTTCACCTTCTCCATTTCTCTCATGGGTTGATTTCCATTATCTAGATTTAACAACAGATGATCTTTCTATCTAATTGATCAGTATGTTATGTTTATCGAATAGACTTGATTCACACTCTTTCTCATTGATTATTTTACCTAGTTTTAAACTTGGCTCATGTAGCCAAGATTACCAATTTTCATGTGCATGTTATTTTTTCTTTCTATGTGTCTTCTCCTTGTGACACACTTCTTCAGTCTTCATCATTGACCTATGAGTGTCATGCTTCCTACAAGTTCCTTAACTTCCATGAGACTTGGGTTTTTTCATCTTCCATAGTTTTCTCTTTCCTATATATATATTTATTTATATAATCTTGTATGTGTACAAATTATTTTATTTTCTTTCAATCTTTGTGTCTTTTCATTTCATTGTTGTGAATTTTTCTTAATTGTTCTTTTTTTTTTACAATGCGCATAAACAACATCTCAAGGGATTAGTTAAGTATTCATGTCCTAAGCTATCATCTAAAGGTTCACAAGTAGGTTAAAGCTAATGGCAAATGATGAGTGGCTAGGTTCCCCTACACTTAACCATATGAATACAAGCATCGAACTCCGCAGACGGACTAATTGTGGTATCTAGATAGTTACACATTGATCGCAGTGAGATGTACTATCAATGTGTAACTATCTAGATGATAGATCAACTATGCGATCATAGTGTAACTATCTAGACTAGTATTGGCTTATCATGTATGGTTTAGTCCAGAGTGAGATGTATAATATGATTTCTAACACTAGGCTACTCTTAGAGACAATGGAAAATAATCTTGATTAAACTAATAAGCAATAGGAAACAAAGTCTGGATATCCTAAGTGCGATGAGCATCTGTCCTTAATAATCCATACACATCTTGGACCTCATGTACTACTTCTGGGATTACCAAGTGCACATTACTTAAGCACTCCTAAGTACGCTACTGGGTTACCAAGTAGTTACACTTCATTGTTCATGATTAAGTCGTACTCATTCTGCATTTAACAATAGGAATAATAAATGATGGTAAAGAAATATTAACTAATAAAACAAGAAATAAAAATAACAATTAAACAATTAAAAACTAAGTGAATGCTACAATGATAGAGTAATCTCGATCTTTATTACCGATCATGTGTATGTCCAAGTACGTCACACTCAAATAAAGGTTCCGTACAATTACAATCATCACACTACAAGCATGCATTGGGGAAAGAATTGAAAATTGACAAAAAGACTCTACTCTAACACTATCTAACTCCCTCCTTTTCCTATGCACCTGAATGTGGTATTTATAGGCTTACACAGGACCCATGATATTGTGTATTCAATATCGTTAACCAGGATGCGATTTCGCGTACCCGATATCAAGGATCCAATATTAGGACCTAACAAAACATGATTCATCATGTCCCCATGACTGAATAACAAGTGATCCTTGAGTTAGACAAAATGAGAATGGGTTCAATTGATTACAGAATGGATAGGTATTGGATTATTTGACTAACTAGGAATTACTCATGCTACAGTGTGGAATTGAACAAAANCAATGGATAGGTATTGGATTATTTGACTAACTAGGAATTACTCATGCTGCAGTGTGGAATTGAACAAAACAAAATTGGGACACATACATAGAACTGACAAAAGACAAAATTTATTGGACTCATGTGGTTCCTAGTGGTGGTGGTTCCTCCATAGGTCTCTTTCCCTTATCTTGTGCTCTAGGTTTTGGAAATTGATGTCTCTGAAGGAGTGCCTAGAGTTTCTCTTCTTCGGTTCGGAATCCTATGTCATCCATGCTAATGCTCCAATGTTTGATCGAGTCAGCACCTCCCATGGACATGGAAATTCTAGAAACATCGGGTTGGCCTTGACATACCAAGTCACAAATAGCCATCATTCCTCTTCATAGGCTCTGGCTTTATCCTTGTATTCCTAGTAGTCCATGAGCCATCAAGCCAAATCCACCGCGACATCCTTTTTTCCTTGGTAGCTAGTCTTGACCACCTCTAATTTAGAATTTTCCACTTCTAATTTTTGTAGTGTCTTCCTGTGCTTAGCAAATTCTGTTTCATACTTTGCATAGGAGGTGGTTACCTACTTTTCTAATTCTATTCTTAGGCATCTTGCTATCAACATGGCCAAGTTCGCATATCGCAGGTCTGCCAACTCCATGTATTCTATGAGATCTTGTATCTACAAGTCCCAACTTTTTATTTCTACTTAGTAGGCAAAGGCATAAGTATCCAATATGGCCCGCCAATCAGCATTTTGAGCACTGAGTGTGTTAATGTGGGCTTTGTCCATATGGATTTCTTTTCCAACCACCTATTTATACATCCCCACCTAATCTCTAAAGTGCTCTTTGAGCTTCTCATGTCGCTTGGCCTCGTTCTACCATGCACTTATTTCAATTGTCATCTTTGGATGGATCATGCGTACCTCTTTCATTGAGAGGCTTCTGTTTTCTCTAGCCAAACAATTCATGTCCTAGTTGACCCTTATTAATTATTTCTGCAATTGTTGAAAATTTTTTTTGAGAACATTACTTTGTTTTTCCACTATAGTCAATTGGAGATTATCAGTGGTAAGCTATTTATTTTCCTCTTATAAGGTCTTGAGTGCTTTGGCATGTGCATATGTTTGAGCTTGTGCATTGCAAGCATCCCAATTAGCCTTTTCTTTTTCCTCTGCCACTCTTTTATTCTCTACCAGTAATTTATTCAATTTCTTTGTCCAAAAGGACTCTAGCTAGTATGCAGGGATGAACTGGGATGGATTCCGCTATGTAGCTTGTAGGGTGACAAGCTTTTCTTGGAGTCTTTTTAACTCCTCCTCTACATGCTCGGCCCTAACCTTTGTCATGACCAGCTTCCCTTTTGTGGAGATAAGGTCTGATTGAGTTGCTATGGCATCTTGAGGAATGTCAAATAGGGACGTCATCACTTTTCCTGTCTACAGTAATCAATCTAGAACATCCTCATGCTCTGCAGGAGTTATCGAGGGACTGACCAATGTGTGAGCATCACGTGCTCCTATAAAATCTATCGATGGCACAACAGGGACATTAAATGATTCTTTTATGTGGTCTGTGACCACTTCTACTACTCCCACTGCATCTTGGTGCTGCATGACCACTACTATGGTGCCTTCACCAGTTTCTAATTGTACCTAAAAGGATGCAGCATTTCTAGAGATTTTTTGTGACCAGTGTGATTCCCCTCCTCTTGTTTGGATCAATACCTCGCCCTGTGTGCAATCAATTAAGACCATAGATCATAAAGCATCATTGATGATCCTAAAGAGATTGGCCTCATCATAGCTTCCCCAACTAACTATTTCAGCGATGGCCCTGAGATGGCTCATCAATAGTCGATAGTCCTGCAACAGTGGTGGTGGCTGGTCTTACTAGCCTATAAGTTGTGTGTTGGGTCCTGCTTCCTGTTCTTGCTCCAACTCTAGCGTCTCACCAACACTTTTTCTTAGGGTTGGTCACTTCAGTAATTTAGCAAATGAAGCATTTTGGGCCTTTTTAGGGATGTCATTAGTGTACCCTAGAATTCCAGCACATCGGCACAGCTTCCTAATGAAACAAGGGAAGGGCAATGTGAACTTCCCTGTCTTACATTCTTCAAACTGCCTCAAAATTTCTGTAAGATATAAATGGGGTAGGTTAGCCTTACCCATCAAGATGGCACTTCCTCTAGCCACATATGTGGAAATTCTATTTAAACCTTTTGTAAAGAAGATGTGATATGTACCGATTTTGAAGTAGATTCTCTCTTCAAGTGTCAACTCTCCATATACTTTATCTTCCTTGCTGTATGCCCTTTTCAACCATATCTTTCGTGCATCAGCATCAGAACGAGTGGACAAGTGAGCAACTTTTGGCCCTATATTTGAAAGATTCAACACCTCTAAAATGGCTTTGGCAGAGAAATCAACAAAAACACCACCAATATCAATGGTGGTGCCTTCTTCTTTATTGTGCCAAAATTGGTACGTCTCTCCCAGGTACCAATCACCACTTTTAGAGAGAATAGGCCACAGTGGGGACCCTTTAAGTTGGTCCCTAACTGCCTTAGGAGAAAACTCAGTGAAAGGTCCAAAGTTAAGTTCCACTATCACAATTGCTGACATGGACCTTTCATGAATTGCCTAAACACATTCTGGAGACAACATGAGATGTTGTCCCTATTTAGGTGTTCTACCGTCTCCTCTTTCAACATGTCCTAGTTGCACAGTAACAGGAGGCTCCTGATGAATGTTGAATGATTGTGCCTCTTGTTCTATACATTCCTTGAGAGACACCTAGCCTCTGCCTCTCCTTGGCCATTTGGATGCACCCTGAGAGGGTCCTCCTTGCTATCCTCTTTTAGGGGTCATCTGCAATCACACAGAATCGTCTATTAGTAAGGCTATATACAAAATTTGAATTATACCTTACTTCCTACCTTAATAAATTCATTTCTTATCTAGTGTAATTTAGAGTTAAAAAATTTATGAAAGTTTCCCCTAAAAGTTTTGATATTGGGCCCAATTTTAATTAGGTGACTCACAAAAATAATTTTCATGGTTTGGGTGAAGAGAAAATTAATTTGGAAATCATTTCTAACAATTTTAAGGTCACTTACCCTTATGATATCCTTTGGCCAACAACAAATTTTGAAAAACCTACATGCAAATTGTCATACCCTTCCCCCATGACTAAGTTAAACACTCCAAGTTTAAGCAGGTTCGATCAAAATGAGAATCGGAGCATTAATGAGCAAGTTATGGATGTTTGAATGGTGGGTGCACAAGCTTGACAATTCGTGCAAGAAAATTTCAACAACTCCCCTCACATGAACAGTGAAGAATGACGTTGACATGTGCCAGGGGGGTCCATATATATACTATTTATAGACGTGATATCGTGTACCCAATAGCAGGGACCCAATATTGCGTCGGACCCAATATCGGGTACCCAATATCATGTCCTTTTGAAAATAGGGTACTTGGCAAAATTGATGAATTTTTGAAATTCCAAGGTCAAAAATGAAGGATTTAAGGTTGAACTAAAAGAGCTAGGATAACGTCGAAGAGACCTAAAGGCACCAAAAGTGTAATTAAGTGGAATTTGTCAATGAAATTCATGAATGGGATGAGGAAAAAGGACATATTGCTATGCACTAGAACATTTGAATTAAAATGATGATAAAGGAAAGAATAACTTTAGCAATGCAATACTTAGAGGGTATAAAATGATGTGACGATGATGTGCAATGAGTGCAAATTACAAAAGTTACGCAAGTGGGTCCTCCCCAATGCAGGTTCCTACGTATCATGCCCTTACGTAACCACACCTGAAAATGTCTGTAGGCAATAAAAGGGTTAAATGTAATCCACACTACTTGCACAACATACACACATGTAGATACCACTGTTATGAGGTATGAGTTTTATGCAACATAAGACACAAGTCAAAAATACATGGGCAACAAGATGAGACAAATCGTAGAAGGGATTGTAGAGATTAGGACATGAGGTAACTGACCCTGGGCACAATGAATCCTGAGTGTGGAGTGTGCTTAATGTTTCATTAGCCCATTGCTCCAAAATCAAGACCAAGTCCATTCCTCTTATCAATGACATCGCATTGTTTCATCCATTGATGGGCAACCATAAGAGCACCATGATAGCAAGGTGTATGATCACTTGGTGTTTTGCCCAAGGGAGGAGTGATTTGGAGTTTCTTCTGTGGCCTATATATATATCTATATCTATATATATATATATATTTCTTGATCTTTTCTTTCTTTCCTTCTCTCTTCTTCTTTTTTCTTTCTAGCCACTTTGGGACTTTGTCTTTTCCAACAGTGAACTGGAGAAGCCACCAACCTTCAGGCATGGATGCATGTCTTTCCAGTGGGACCCCCTGGAATAGTATTGAGTTTCTTTATTGAGTGCCTTTATTACTCTTACTCCCATTTTTCATTAGATCTACAAGGATCTTAGTACAACCAGGCTGCATGATAACTCCTACAATTGTCACCAAAGAGAATCCACAAGTCCCCTTGATGTCACACCTTGGTCATTCACTCTTAGTCCATCATTTTCCATGCTAAGCATAATGCGCACAAAATTATTTTTAAGTTTTCATGATGATAAGAATATCATTGTACCCAAAGTCGAACCTCTTATTAATAGAATGGTTGGGTGGAATGGTGAGCTCACTGTTCAAATAAATAGTCACCTAAGACTTGATAGCATAGAACAACACCTCAACCAATGACTCACATGAGTGTTTTATTCATAGATAAGATTATCCATAAAAAGATAAAACAAAAAATAAAAAGATAAAACAACAAATTGAAAGATGAAAAACTGGAAAACAAAAAATTATAAAATCAAAGAAAAGGAAACACATTTATTAATTCTACTTGTCAGAATCGAGGATATCCCCCATAACTAATCCTTTTGAGTATAGCTAGAATTAATAAATGGAAAATTTGGATCCAAGCATTTTGGGAACATTGGAGTCTGATCATATTCAAACCACTAGGTGTCCTTTGATGTGGTGGTTGGGATGTGATGAGTGGCGAGGTACCCCTACACTCAACCATACGAAATGAGCGTAGCATGCACGATCTGGTCGAACTCCACATACTAAATGCCTAAACGCCACAAGGAACACTTGGGGTTAATTAGTCATTATCTTCCCAGACTTACTTGTTGTTGTCATGGTGTATGGTTAAGTAAGTCTGAGGTATATGATTTTTTTGGTATTTTCTGGTTTATCTCCTATGCTAAGGGGTGAAGGGTTGAGAGACTAAAACTAACTCTAACTACATCACTAAGTCCTAGCGTCAGCATCTGTTCCCACTTGCCATACACACCCTGAACTGTGCAACTGTGGCTACCAAACGCTAATCGTTATTGGGATTACCACACGTAACGCACGTGCTCGAAGCGGTCGTACTGAGGCACCTAACTAGCCTAAGTGTGACAAGCAACCGATTCCTTGACTAGCCGTACACATCCGTAGATGCTCGTAATCAAGTTGTACTTGTCCCACATTCTAGGAGGTAAGGGTGAGAGAATCTAATCGCGATGAGTAGCCGATTCCTTGGCTAGCCGTACACATTCGTCAATGCTCGTAACCAAGTCGTACTCATGCCGCGTTACTAGGAAAGCAATAAATAACATTAAATAAACCTATCCATGTACTGCAAGGTTTATCCACAAAGCTTGTCTTTATTGCCGTACACAACTTGCGTTCAGGTACAAAGCTGCTCGAATAAAGAACCGTTCACTTGGGGGACTCCTACTGTGGGCACATGGAAAATATTTTATCTCTGGGGTGATCAATCCGCTAGAGCTTCGCTACTTCTAGCCTAGGATTCCAAATAAGGGGAGTGCCGCCTCTTATTTATAGATTTGGCGGTGGACTGCGATATCACGTACACGATATCGCAGGGGACGACGCGATATCGCAGGGGATGTGATATCGCGGCTTGTGCATATCGTGTCTCATCATACCCCCATGACTGAATGAAAACTGGTTCTCAAGTTCCTTACAATAATATTGGGAAGGTATGGAATTATTGAGGGGAATGGAACTAATGGGATGACATGTGAACGGATCATTATTACAAGACTTGACAAAACTGGTGTTCATGACAATAAGGGTGAACACCTTATTACATTGACATCAGGCCATAGTTGGCAGCTAAGAGAAAAGAGGAGAGAGAAGAGAAGAGAAGAAGAGAGAAGAGTCTTGCTATTGCCAATGCCTAGATTGCGTCTTCCGTTGTCCATTCGTAAGCACATCATTAATTTTGCTCCTTACATAGCTGCTTCAGCACCGTTCCATTCCAAGTGTTTGCTCCAGATCCATTCCATTGTTGTATGATTGCCATCTACACACACAACACAATCATATATTAGCAAGGGTAATTGAATCATTAAGTAATTAATACCTTACTTCAGTGTAAGTCCATTGGCTAGGTTGTGGTATGGCTGATATGGACCTGGGAAGATGTAGATGATGACTACCGAAGGTGTAGGGGTTAGGAAGAGAAATGAAAAAAATTCGAGGCTTAGGAGAAAATCGAAAAATCAGGCCTCGTACCCCCATGACTAATCACAAACCTCCGGTAGCGTTAGAATGGAGAAAGAAAATGAGTATGAAAGATAGGTAAAAAGGGACAACTATGGCATCGATGAAAGGGATGCCAAGATGGTAATGAACAAAAAATAAAATTAATTGCAAAATGTTAAGGAAAAGGAGTTAACTAATGTTCCAAATAGGAATGTCAGTGGGTCCTCCCCAAAGTAGGCGCATGCCATTAATGCCCTGACAGACCCACATTCAAAGAGTCGGTAGGCTCTGGGAATGTCCTTTGGAACAAGAGTTAAAGTCTGAACCGCAAGAATTGACCAAAAAGAAAACAATGCATCAACCAAAATATATACACTAATGATACAACCAGCAATGAGGTGAACAATGGAGAGAAGAGTGGAGAGAAGACAACTGGAATGGAATCCCAAGAACAAGGTGGTGTACAGTCCCTTATGTGTTTGATGATTAATGTGACTTGGTAAGTCTCATTCCAACTCCAAGCTCAAACCAACCATTTCCAGTGACTTCGCATTAATGCATTTGGTTAAACCATCCACTTGGATAACGAGGATGCATCTCCAAAGAGCCACCACCATTCCGACGAAACAAATGAGTGAATGGGAAGCGAGAACGGCCTTAGTTAGAGGGAACACTCTTGGTTCCATAACCAGTGCTTGTAGCCCAAAGTTATTATGTCTAAGGGGTGTGCTTTGAATCCTCACTTTGGTTTTTTTTTTTTTTGTGTTTTGCATTTTTATGCGTGGGGACCACACCATACAAAGACTTCTTATTTTTATTGTCTCAGCTTCCAAAGAATGGGTAACATGAGAATGGTAAGAAAACTCAAGAAGAAAATAGCCAAGCACCCAAGTGAATGACCAACACAAAAGCATCAACTTCCTTTGAAGTCACACCCTTTGCAATCCTTGAGTCCTTCCTTAGTTTGAGAAATACCCAGTCACCGATTCGTTAAAGTTCTTATTATAAGGGAACTGTACATTTCCAAAGCCAAGAGAAACCATAGAAATTGGTGGATGGATGGATGAAGTGATCTCATTGCCTGCCATATCAAAAGAAACATACCTTAGTATCAACATTGTAACTTAAAGGTAAAAACCAAACATTAGCAATCAATGAAAAACAGTTCATCCCATCGGCCTGAACACTTATTATGCGACAAACTTACAGGGTGGATGGCACACACGCACACACACACACAAAAAATAGAAAAAGTATAACGATGGTGTAAAACAAAAACTTAAAAGAACTGAGGGCCCCATATGGTTAGCATAGGTGGCCATCTCCCCCATGACTGAGTTGTAAGGGAGAGATCCGATATAATGAGCATCTATTTGAATTTCTAAGAAGTGCCCAACTTCTCCCAATTGATGATCTTAAGTTGAGGGGTGGAAGTTGGCGACGCTCACGTTCCAATGTGTCTATGCCACGGTTATTGGCATGAGTTGTCTCCTCAGTTTGTTCCATGCATATTTGCTTGCTCCTTCGAGTGGCTATTAACCACGGGGTGTCTACTACTGGTTGCGTGGTTGCTACATACAACCATCTTTGTTGCAGAGTTTCAAGGGCACATCTATTACATGGAGACATATTCTCCATGTCATCACTCGATGAATCACTGTATGTGACGCATGGAACTATCTTCTTCTCGATCTTTCCGTAAATGTTTATCTTAGAAATTTGCAAGGAAAGATCACGAATTCCTAGGTACGCGTCTACGGTACTTAGCCATGGCCTTCCCATTATAATGGAGAAGTCCCCTTCATTGTTCTTCACTTCAATCACCAGAAAGTCAACTAGGTAGGACCAACCACACACAGTGGTAACAACATCCTCCACCAATCCTAAGGGAATGGTGATGGACTGGTCTACCAACTCTAGTTGGATGTTGCTCTTCTTAAGTTGTGGTAGGTTCCAGGCGTGATACATCTTTTGTGAAATTAAGTTGACTTCGGAACCTGAGTCAAGAAGAGCCCAATGTGGCGCATTTCCAATGATCTGCAAATAAATTAAGGGGTTCCCAGGGTCAAATAGTTTCCTGGGAAGGTGGCCCACCTTTATCCAGTCAGTTACGGTATGTGTTAACATAACCATTTGCTTACTTAGTTGTTGGACTGAAGGGTTCTCCGAAGCGTTAGTAGTTAGAGGCCTATACAAGTACCCATCCGCTTGTTGTTGCAAGAGTTTGTCTGGGCTCCTAGTTCTGAAGAAGGGTCTCTTCTTTGTACAGTTGTCAGAACTAGCACCCGGTTGGATATTTACTTGCTGAATATTTACAACTCTCGTGGCGTTATGTTGCTGCGGTTGGGTAGGTAATTCCCCTTGCATTGTTGGAACAGGTTGTATGGGAACTACAGGTGGAAGAGGTGCGGGTGGAGTTAGAGGATGGACGGAATGTGAGATGTCTCCTGAAGGAGAGGGAGTCCTCCTGAAGTACTCCTAAACTTGGTAGTGACGTTGAGGAGTAGTGTGACCCATAGAGTCACCTGGAGAAACTGGCTGCTGCACATAATAATCGTTAGGATTGAGCTACCAGTAAGGGTATTGATGTGTTGGCGGTGGCATCCCCCATGACTGTGCGATTGCCACTGCTGATGTTGTCCAATAGGCTGTGGAGGTGTTCCACTTGGGTAATATGTTAATGGTTGGTGGAACTGCCTTGGGTTACCTTGTGGATAAGGTAACCTTTGGGGTGTTTGCCGTTGATTAAGTCTTGGATTTAATGCATACACCCCAAACTCCTGCAGATGTGAGATAATTGGGCAACATCCCTTAGGATGGTCATAGTAGCAGACCTCACATCCACTATCATTGTCT
>MNCI01021551.1:492955-562873 GCA_015680685.1 Gnetum montanum
CGCGTCTCATCAGGATGTACCTAAATTGGGGTTCACACACTTGATTAAAGTAGGCATAGTGGGGCAAATTATAAGATGTGGTTACTTGATAAGGAGTTAACCCACCATGGCACCCATGACCATAAGATGGTATGCAAAGATCAGTATGTCTCTGGATGTGGTTATATTTATTGGGCCACATGGTAGTTGGAGTATTGATTGGTGGCCCTGATAAGGTAACAGGAGGCGTTGTGTTCGAGGAGGAAGATGCATCACAACGTTGAACTTACGTTGGGTTGGGGGATGTAGTGGTTTCGAAAACATGTTGTTTCTTCCTTTAGTCGTGCCCAAAGAAAGGATGCTTTCAACATTATAGAGGGTCTCCACTGTTGTTGACCATAGCAGCACAAGTAATGTTTGTGAGTTGGTGTTGTGATGCAAAACCTTCTGGCACAAGCAATGGAGATGTAGAAGGAGGTGAAGGGTGAGAATATTGAGGGTGAGAAGAAGTGCAAGGAACATGAGGTGGTGATCTTGTGGGAGAGGACATAGGTTGATAGTATTTAGGAGAATGATAACGATGTGGTAAGATAGAGGATGTTGATCCAGTTGGAGAAACAGGATGCTAAACCTGATAAGCACTTGGGTTCGGATGGTATGAAGGGTGTGAGTAGTTTGAGGGTGGCATCCCCCACGATTGGGATTTTTGCCACTATGATTGAACACGGTATTTTTGTACAAACTCTAGATACAACATTCCTCCCCAATGCTCATGTAAATGTGACAAAATTGGGCATTGACCTTTGGGGTGATCGTACATGCAAATGTTACATTGATACATGTGATTAGCAATTGAGTTCTTATCCTTATTCTCTTTCACCCTTTTTTTCAATTGTCTAGTGGTGTTTTGTCCTATTTCTTGGTTCATCATGTTCTACCTCTAATAGTGTTAGCATATTCTCCACATCTTTCATGTATCCATTCCATCATCTTATTGATCTTCACCTCAATTTCATGTAGTGATTGTAGTATTGGTAAAGATGATTCCACCTCCTTGAGGTGAGTTGATTTCTCCTCTTCATGATCATGGACCTTTACTATTTCAAGATTTTGGTCCTGTTGAGAGCTTTCAACATTCTCCCATTTAGCCATTTCTCCTTCTTCTTTTGCTACCTGCTTAATAAGCTCTTGGAATTGGTGGGTTCGTAGCTCATATAGTTTCCCTTAGGCATACATACCTAGGGTCTCCCTTGTTTCATTATGGACCCATCCATGATGTAGTACATTAGCCTTTCCTCAAAGAATCCATGGCTTGGGAAATTGTTTAACAACAAATAGTATCTTTCTAAGGCCATGTCCAAGGGTTCATGTTACCCCTGTTTCCATTCCTGGATTTGTCTCCTCAAGGCTGACACTCTTGCATAGGTTTGATATCTTTCATTGAAGAGTTCTACCATTGTTGGCCAATGTTGAATTGATTTTTGTCTTAAGGACCTGTACCATACTTTTGCTTGGCCAACGAGTGTCGTAGGAAAGAGCTTAAGTTTTTGCCACCCATTATCAATATTATTCCATACATAGGCATCATGGAAGGCTTGTAAATGATGTTGCAAATCTAAATCATAGCCTCCTAAAAACTTGGGAAAGTTGTTTAAATCAAGCCTGGGTAGATGGCTTTCCTTACGATGCCTATGGGATATTCGAATAGCCTCTTATATATGCATTAGGCTCTTAGTGGCCAGCAAGGGTTAATCGTCACTAGGTAGGTTATGAATTTGTGAGTTGGGACGATGTTATCTTTGTTTATGTACATAGGAGACCCTTGCATAAGATTGAGTACTCCCAACTTCGTCTTCATCATCATATAATTCGTTGGTTCTCCAATGAATTACTTTACTAGTTGTTGCGTTATCATAGTCTTGTGAGAGAGACATTGTTGTGAATTTGTGTGTGACTTATTTGCAATTACTTTTTGAAAGATATATTGTCAAGGCTTCATCATAGCAATCTTGGATGATGTAACTAATCTAAATAACTAGCACCATCCCTAGCAATGGTGCCAATGATGAGTGGCCAGGTACCCCTTACACTCAACCATATGAATATGAGCGTGTACGCATGATCCAGTCGAACTCCGCAGATGGACTAGTTGTGGTATCTAGATAGTTACACGTTGATCACAGTTCGTTGTCTTCCCACCTAGACTAGTATTCGCTTATCATGTATGGTTTAGTCTAGAGTGAGGTGTATGATATGATTTCTAACACTAGGCTACTCTTAGAGATAATGGAAAATAATCTTGATTAAACTAATAAGCAATATGAAACAAAGTCTAGCTAGCCTAAGTGCGATGAGCATCCATCCTCAATCATCTGTACACATCTTGGACCTCATGTACTACTTTTGGGATTACCAAGCGCACATTACTTAAGCACTCCTAAGTATGCTACTAGGTTACCAAGTAGTTACACTTCAATGTTCGTGATTAAGTTGTACTCATTCTGCATTTAACAACAGGAATAATAAATGACGGTAAAAAAATATTAACTAAGAAAACAAGAAATAACAATAATAATTAAACAATTAAAACTAAGTGAATGTTGCAATGATGGAGTAATCTCGATCTTTATTGCCAATAATATGCATGTCCAAGTACATCACACTTGAATAAAGGTTCTATACAATTACAATCATCACACTGCGAGCATGCACTGGGGAACAATTGAAATGAATTGAAAATTGACAAAAAGACTCTCCTCTAACACTATCTAACTCCCCCCTTTTCCTATGTGCCTAAATGTGGTATTTATAGGCTCACATAGGACCCACGATATCATGTATTCAATATCGTTATCCAAGTTACGATATCGCATACCCAACATCGAGGATTCGATATCGAGGCCTGGCAAAACATGATTCATCAGTAAAGATTCTTGATGTAAGGTTAATACTAAGTAGTGAAGTAATCATGATAACATTTTCTCATGGATCTATCTTTTCTATACATGTTGATATTTTGCCACCAATTTTTATTGCTACTTTAAATCCTTTTATCATTTTAAGTTCAAGTATAGATATTAAAAGTGATGTAGATATTGTTAAGGTTGAAACTATTCTGCATACTAATGATTAATTTTCCTCTCTTGAATTTTTAGAATATTAATTATAAGATTGTATACCTAAGTAGACATATCTAAAATTTAAAATCTTTTATTTTCTATATTATTTTTAGTGTTTTCTACTCAGTGTTAAGCATGTGATGTGAAATAAATGAATTGAACTTATGACCTAGGGTTACTAGGCCAAGACCCTTACCACTAGTTTAATACCTCATTATTTTAATTGTATTATTTGGCATAAATAGGAGTATAAAAATTTGAAATAATGCTTTAACAACTTACACTTATGCTATGCTAAAGTGTTGGGACATTTACTTTTTGACCATGTAGGCCTCTAAAATATATATCAAACATAATATTTTGGAGCACATTTCAAGCTCTCAACCTATTGCACATAAACAACATAGTCAATACTATGAATTTTGGGGTCAAAGTTGAAATAATATTCATATTAAAGTCACAATGGTATATTTATGTTAATATGAAGATACAAGAGTTTTTTTTATACAATGCTTAGCCAACCCCATTTTGTTGGGATAGAGATGATGATGATGATGATAATTTTTTTCACTACTTAACCCAATGAAAGATTACTTAAGTGGTTAGCTCATTATCAAGGGGTGGGAGATGGAAGAAGTTTTTAAAATGCAAAAATAAGGAATAATAATTTAAAAATGACATTATATCAAATCATCAAGAGAGAAGAAAGAATTTAAAGAAAAAGTCTAATGGTTTTGAAAATAAGTTTTCAGGTTTTCCTTACAATAAAGATTGAAAAACCTCTCCTCTATGATAGAAGAAAATAAGGCTTCACACTCATTCAAAAGCACTCATGGATTTTTACTTTTTACTAAAAACTTCCTTGTAAAAAGAAGAAAAATATTTTCTCTAAAGAGAAATAAATACAATAGTAAAAAAATAAGAAACAAATTGCAATATAAGCTAATAGCTTTTTTAACATGAGTCTATAGATATCAAAAAATTAATATTATAATAGAGGTTACTAGTTTAAGTTAAAATTGGACTCTAGCCTATAGAATGCAAGTTTCAAAACTTACCAATAAGTTGTACCTTGCTAACATGCAATTATAAAAGTCATTGAGCTAATTCTAAAATATTGTGAGCTATTATATCATTTGTGAATTAATAAGAGCATAGCTTAACTAGTAAGCTTGTTGCTTTGCACGAAGCAAGTTTCAAGTTTAATTTATGTAGAAAGCACCATATATTCATTTTATTATTATTAAGTTCTACCAAAGTAATATTATGGAAGGGGATGGATGTTAAACCTCAAAATAAAATGCATCCAATAGAAAAAAATTTAAAGTACAACCATAGAAAAGTGCTAAAGAGAGGTGAAACTCTATCAAAACCTAAAAAGAATGGCCCTTTGGAGTAGGAAAAGGATCAAACTTTGACCTTTTTCAAAAGTGCCCTCTTGAGCTTTCATTTTCTACTGAAGGCTTTCTACAAATAAGAAAAAAAAGATGTATACATTCAAAGTTACAGCTGAAACATGAGCTATTGAATAATAATACCTTCTAAAATAATATTATGCTAGTTGCAAGTTGATTAAAAAGGATGCAATCTCCTTTGCTACCTAGATAATAGTAGGACTATTAAAATGCTTATTAGAAAAATCCTGAATCATGAGGTTTGAGGTTTGTAGTTTATTGGTATAGCAAATGCTTAAAAAGATGTATGTTTTAGTTTTGAATAATCGAAATGTTCTATAATGACATTTAAATTTTTTTAATAGACTTTGGGTTCAATGACTTCTATTACATTAAATTTTAATTTTAATTTAAGTTTGTTGTCTGGCATAGGTAAATAACTTTTACATTACATTACAAATTAAAAACTAGTTCATTCAAAAATTTATTCCATGACTTTAAAAAAATTCATAGAATTATTGATGCCCATAGTTTATTCCAATGACAGAAATTTTCTTTTTAAATTTAGCAAGCGTTCAATTTTAAGCGTGCAAGACCATGGCCTTAACGGGCGGGCCACGGCAGGCAGCAATGGCTGAACGGCCCTCATGGAATACGATGCGTTACACACATCACAATGACAGATTGTGGTTTAGAAGCAAGTAACGTGGCCTTGTTGCTTTGCCTAACCTGAGGATATCCTTAATAACTATCCTCAAATACCATTGAATGAAAAGGAATTGGATGAGACGCAAGACAGCGGGAAGAGACAGACAGAAACAAACAACATGCTCCCTTCTAAGGAAGCATGTGCAAGACTAAACCATGTGAATGACCTACTTCTTTTTTGTATATTAGCCACTCAGCCATCCGTCCCAAGTAGTGAGGCAGCCAGCTTGATGCTTGCCTGCTTATTTACCGTTTGTGTTTTGTCCACATTCATTGGTTTCGTTTAAAATGCTACGCCGTTCAATGTACGTCACAGCTGCGCCTTACGAAAGGCAATAATAATATTAACTAGAAGAATGCTGCATTATTATAGTCAAAGTGACAATTGATATTGATTGAAGGAGAATGGCAGTGGCAGCCTGAGCCTCGGCTGTCGTGCTGCGTCATTTTGCTTGTTTCGGAAATATGGATGGAAAATGAAGCGCTGGCAGCAGCAGCCGTGGCTAATGGTCAGGCCACGGAATGGACCCGGCCATGGGCCCTGCTTCCAACTGCCAACGCCCCAACTCCAAAGTTGACACTAAAGATGCTACCACTACCACTGCCACTGTCTGTATTTCTATTTGTGTCAGTGTGTATATTCATACAAACAATCATTCATTCATTTATCGGTCAATGGAAGCCATGTTAGCCGGCAATCAGCCGCGAGGTGTCGGCCCGGTTGCCTTGGCAATGGTTTGGGAAGTAGGCTTGGGCGGCCGCATGCCACAACATTCCAAAACACATAACGACGACGATGCATGCATCACTTATAAGACCGGACCAAGGAACTCATTACCGAAGCTCTCCTCTTCTGTACAGCAGCAGCAGCAGCGTGGCAAAGAAAATGAGATTCACATTCGCGCCTATGAATTGTGCAAAGTTGCAAGGTGATTCCGCGGTCACCAAAGCTGCTAATTGCATCCTTTCGGACGAAAGCTAAAAACCAAAACAGGTAACTTAAAAAAAGCACTTCTTTAGAGAATGTAATATTATTTTCAAAGCACAGTGCTCACGTTGAAGTTGAGTTGAACATTGCTAATAATAGAGCACTTTATACCGTAGTCAAATTCAATGTAGTGGGTGTTTTGATACTAGGCATCTAAATGACATTCTCAAATAAAGAAAATAATCTCAAAGAGGAGAATCTTCCAAGCCTTTTGAAGGTGTCACTTAACACAATCATCATTGAAAATACATAGAGGGAAATCGACAGACTGATTAGGAATAAAAACCTAAAGTGACTAAAACCACTTCCAAATTTGTCAAAAAAAATGAGCATTCCCAAAAAAACATGCACAAAAGAGTCTTCAGCTTAACAAATGGTGCAATTAAGGCAGTCAAATCCTAAGAAGTGAAGCCTATGTCCAATGGGAGACCTTGATGAATCAAGGACCAAAAAAAAAAAACGGTGCTTAGGTTGGGCCTTGGAAGTCCAAACACAATAAAAAATAACTTTCCAATGGCAATCCTCAAGTTGCACACTTTATCTTCTATTTAAAGTAGAAAGTTGGAATTCTTACGCATGAAACCAAGATTTGGCTTTAAAAAGGCGCAAGGAATGTAGAGGGGAACCATCTGGCCAAAACCAATAATCATACCAAGGAGTATTATTGTGTAACTAGGAACACCAAAGTTGGAAAAGAACATGCTCAATGTGCCGATAAATAGGCGTATCATGTCTTTGAAACCCCCATTTAACTTTGGCATGTTGCCAAGAGAGGGCAATAGAATCATTCCTAATAAAAAATAATTGATCAACATAATGAAGATTGTGATCAGCAAAACAATGGGCTCTGTGAGAAAATTCTTCATATAGACAACCCAATTTCTTTTTGAAAATAGGTGACCACTAAATGAAGTGCATTGACAAAGAGTTCAAACTTAACTCAATAGGTTTCCATTGCAAAAAACCTTTAAGTTAACTTCAACACTACCAAATTTACTTGAAAAGGAACAAACCTATAATCTTTTGAGAACCTCCACAGATGATCCAATTGCTCCAACGAGTATTTTTCCATCTATGATGATTACCAAGACAAGAAATATTATGCCTAAATAGGATCTTCCAAGCTTCATTACCTTCTATACAACAAGTGACCCATTTAGAGGCCAAGAGAATACTTTGGTGTTCAATAGAGGGGAGGCCCAAGCCCCGTGTTCTTTACTTAAAATGCAAATATCCCAAGTAACTTGATGAAAAGTTTTGTGATTGTCCTTATCCCCCTATAAAAAATTCTTAAGAATTTTGTTGATGCTCTGAAAGAAAGATTTGGCAGGAACCATAAAGGAAAAGTAGTACATGTGAGTGGAACTCATAATATGGTTAGCTATGATAAATCTACTTGCAAGAGATAAGGGTTTGGAAGCCAATTTCAAAGCCTTATTTTTCACTTTTTCCACTACATTATTCCATAAGGTAGTGGGAGTAGAGAGTAAAGCTATTGGGCTACCCAAAAGGGTGAAAACATCTATAAGACAAAGCCACTTGATATTACAATGATAAGTCCAAGTAGGCCTTGGAAAGAAGCTTGACCAAATAGCTTACATTTTGCTCCAATTTATTTTAGCTCTTGAGGCTCTACAATAAATGTCAATGCAATCCAAGGCAGTGTTAAAATTATCATGGTCCTTAAGCAGAGTAAGAAAAGTGTCATCCGTAAACTGGCTATAAATGAGATCCTTTCCCTCTTGTCGAAGAGAGATACCTATTAACCTCATAGAATCATTGTGAGCTCTAAGAACACCTCATAGAGCATCAGCAACTAGGATGAAAAGATAAAGAGCTAAAGGACATTCCTACTGGACTAATTTTTGAAGCTCAATAACCTTAGAGAAGGTTCCATTAATACAAATAATTGAAGAGGCCTATGATAAAACAAGATCAATGTGTCTATCAAAAACAATACCTAAGTTATGATGCTTAACAACACTTCTAAAAATGGACCAATTAAGCATGTCATAAGCTTTTGCAAAATTGAGCTCAAGAAGAATGGCTTTTTGATCAGTAGAAGAAGCTCAATGCAAGCCCTCAATAACATTAACAACATTTTCTAAGATATACCTACATTGAACAAAACCAATTTGTTCTTTGTTGATGAGTTGAGGAAGAAAAGGTTTTAATTTATTGGCCATAGCTTTAGCAACAATTTTGTAGATAACATTTTAAAAAGTAATAGGGCATTAGTTGCTAATGCACATACGACCTCCTAACTTGGGTAGAAACTTAATAATTCTGGCATTGATCACTCTACCAAAAGAACCTTTTTGAAGAGCTTTCTTATACAACTATAGATAGTATCTTGAAGAGTGGGCTAGAATGTCTTGAAAATTCTATAGGGAGACCATCCATACTAGGGGCTTTGCCATCATGAAGTTCCTGAAGAGCCTTACCAAGATCCTATTTAGAAAAAAGAGTAGCATCACCAAAGATGAAATGATTAAAAGGAGTAATAACTCCCAAGAAGGTATTTACTAGCAATAGGATCAATATCTTCTTTGTGAAAAGTAATAGAGTAAAAATCAAAGAACGCCTGTAAGATGTCAATCTTGGAAGTAAAGATATTATTGTTGACTTGAATAGTTGGGATTTTAGGGGAGGGGAGTTCCCCTTTGAGGAGATGAAAAAAAATATTTAGTAGCCTAGTCAACCATATGAAGCCAAGAAAGATGAGCGCAAAGGTGAGCATCTCTAGTTTCATGGTGATCCATAATATGCATGTTCTCCTTGGCTATTTGCAAACACCAAAATTGAGCCTTAGTAGCTTTACCTCTATTAACAGTATTTTGTAATAAGGAGATTTCCGTATGAATGGATGGGCCCCTCACCTGTATATTTTTTATACCATACCATGGGCAAATATCCATGTCATCTATGGATGTCTTCATTTTAGTTAATCTAGATTTATTTTTAAAGATTATTAATTGTTTTTAAAAGATGTGCACATCTATAGTAATCTAAGCTTAATTATCTAAGAAAGTAGTCAATCATACTTTTAAATTTATTTTGGTAATTACCATATATTTTAAGTCGTATTTGTCTCCAACAATGTTTAAAAAGTCGGAAGATATATTGGGTCAGGATGTTTTAAGGCTCACTAGAAAAATCAGTGAGTTGAGATGATTGATATTTAAAAGTAAAAAATGCATACTTAAAAGTATTGATTTCTTTCTAAAAATAAGGTTTGTTATAAAAGTCATGCCAAACTTAAGTTGAGTTGGCAAAAATTCTAATCTCGCAATTGATTGTTGAACCGGCAATCTATGGCAGAATTGAAAAACTATGCTCCAATGAAAACCCTAAAACTTCCATACAAAGTATTTATATGAGTAATTATATCAACTAAGGATTTATCACATTTATTTTTTACATTAAACATTTTATGTATAGATTACTCTTTGAAATACCCTTTACTAAAGGATGTTAAGAAAAAAAAACATTTCAACTGCAATGAAGCTAGCAAATTTTGAAAAAGCTAAGGTTTCATTATGACCAAAAACCCAAAGGATTTATTGAATAGATATTGTATTTGTTTCATGTGAAAAACTCAACAAAGTATCCAACGAATACTGAATATTTTTTAAAAAGATCATGTACACTTTTTAATACAATATTATATTTTTATTTTAAATGTTGAGTTTAAGGGTTGGTGATAGTGGATATGGGTGTAGCATGTTATTCCCGATTTCTTGTACACAATATTAATAAATTTTTAAGATAAAATGAAGAATAATTTAAAAAAATTAGCACAATACAGTGTTACCTTAGGGAAAACCTTGAAGGTGAAAAACCTTAGCAAAAATCAGTTCCTAGACCGTTAACACCAGCACAGCTTCAAGATTGAAGCACAAAGAGAATTAATAAATACAATGGAGAAGAATTGCAAATATGGATTGCAACTTCAGCATTGGCAATTGTTGTTACAAAGTTGCTCCTTTAGAGCTCCATATATATTGTTAGGGTTACAAATATAAATCCAAAATTAAATGAGATAAGGTAATTTACTTTAATACAGGATTGATATTAATAATAAAAAATGAATTAATGAAATAATTGAAAATACTAATGAGTAAACCACATAAGATAGAACAAATCATGATATATATAATTACTAGGAACTAGAATTGAACAAGTGACACAAGAATTTTCAATCCTTTGCTATACCTACCAATTGACCTAATCAAGGCAAATTTGCCTTCACCTTACACAATGTTCCATACTGGCCAACATTATTGTCATTTTTATTAAGTTTTATATAACATCAATCTAGAGACATATCTAACAGTAGTAAAATAGTGTAGCAAGACTACACTATTATGCATATGATAAGAGCATGGGCCATAGTTAGAGGTTTAGGCACTCAACTCATTTCAAGTGAGCATAACTCTTCTCTCTTCTTGTGGCATGACCTCATCATCATTTGTCAATCATGAAAGCTTCTCCACTCAGCTGTAGGATAGGCGTTGTGCAAAACAAAACACCGTTGTGGGTATGATTCATAGAATTATATTCGTGTTTAAAATTAGACAAGAACCTAAGGGAGATGGCAAAAAAATATGCTAATTGTGTAGTACAAGTAGGATTATCATATCATTTTACAATATTGTGAAATGAATAAATCGAACATAGATAGGATATTACAATTGCAAATTTAGTTGATATGTTTTGTTAATTTATGAAGACTAAGAACTTATAAAGGGGGTTGAATAAGCTACCCAATTCGAAAAACCAATACAACCAAATCTGCACATCAATCTATGTGGTTCCCCAACTTGGATACATTCACACTAGGAGAGTAGAATCCTTGCACACCTCTGAACTTTGTTCCTTCAAAAAATGTGGTTTAAGGACACCACAACCTTTACAAAGTTTGAGCTCTACTTGGAGTATTTTCTCACAAGAAACACAATCAACCCTGCAAGGTCCTAACAAATTCAAAATGTGGTTTCAAGGATCCCACAACCTTTACAATGTTGTAAACTCCCCATCGAATGTTTTTTCATTGGAAACATACTCAACCTTGCAAGGTCTTGATAAGCTTACAAGATGCCTTCCCATAAGAAGCACATCAACCCTGCAGGCCTACAAAGAGAAAAAGAAAATCAAGGAGAGAATGTAACTATACTTTACAAGCTCCTTGTAATGAAGCTCTCACAATACAATATACAACTTACAATAGATAGAGAATTGAAGAACCAATTACGTCACAAGATATAGACAATGATGGAATATTTACATAAATAGTGCTTGTCCTTTTTCAAGGATTCTACTCTATTTTATGGCCTTTTACTTTTCAAATAACCCTCAAAATTTGTGCAATGGCTAAGAAACAGCTAGTTGGGATGTCCTATTCAAGCTTGTGACATCTCATTGAAAACATGCTACTTGTAGGTGGGATGTCTCGCTAGAAATTAGGACATCTCACTTGGGATGTCCTAGCTGAGATGTCTCAACAATAATTGGAACGTCTGTTATTTTTGTTGGACGTTTAGCTTGAAATTGAGCTTTCACCTCTAGGATGTCTGCTAATTTCTTTGGACATCTAGGCAAATACTAGAACATCTTCTTTTGACTTTATGCATCCTTGATATTTGTCATCTTGGTTGAGACTTTTGTCATCTTGGATTAACAATTTAGTTCTCGTCTTGAATAAATCTTGCTCCTTGTCTTGGCAACATGAAGTTCTTATCTTGATCTCATCATCTTGTGTTTACACCATTAAGTTCTTATCCTAATCTTATGCTCTTCTCATCATCATGATTTTGTCTTTCCAAAGTCCTGCAAGACCACAAGCACATTTTTCACATTCCACATTTCCTAAGATTTTCACATACCAAAAGGTCAATAATTTATACTTTGATTAAATAAGATAATAAAGAAACAACAAGTGGTAGAAATAGAAATTCAACTATGGAATTATAAAAAATGCATTAATAACACAAGAAATTATCTTGGGAAAGCATACTAAAACTAAGCAACGACTCTAGCTCCTAGCAAGCTTTAGAAATCCAAGTCTAGACTTACAAAAGCTTAAATCAAGCTTTCACAAAAGGAATTATGCCTCACACACCCTTTGATTTGATGAAGATATGTTGATAAGACCACCCAAGCATCCACTTATATAGTAGTCATAATGTTTTTAGGTATAAACCAAATTATGGAGTTATAATCCATAATTAATCATAGCCAAATTGGGTGTGAGTGGTTATATATGCTTTTGACATATTACATACTTTGGCTTCTGTTATTTTTAGCCAAAATGGCAAGCATTACAACATGAAGGTGTTTTAAACTTAAAATTAAAAACACATCTAACATGTTCAAGATGTTACTAAGAACATTTCTTAATTTTCTTAATGATGTTTTGGAAACTCATAACATGTATATTTCTAGTGTTCTATAGATCTAGAGGATCTACATGAGTTAAAATTTAATTTTGGCCAAGACACCAATTACCAACCCCATCCAAGAGAGTTTTTTGTCACAATAAAATAATTTTATCATCGTAATAGTGAGGGGAAGCTACCTTGGTCAATTTTTTAAAAAGCTTTACCAAAATAAATAAATATTGTCATGACACAAATAAAAGATGAACTTTTTCATGGAAATGATTATTTGCAAGAGACCAACTAATTTGTAGCCTAGACATTGTCCTTGGAAAATCAATTTGAGATTTTTTAATTTGAAAAAAATAAAAATTTCTCTTAGCCAAATAATAGATATGTGTCATGAATTTATAGCTAAACTAGTTACTATGTCATTTTTGTATGTACATTATCATGGTGCTTTATATCTCTAGGGTTTGTATTATAAATAATTTTAAAAGATATATATTATCTTTTTTAATTTTTGTGTTGAGAGAAGAAAATTCACCTTTAGTAATAGAGCCAGTACCTACACAACAAGGTAAATGGTTCAAAACTTGGTACCAACATTCTAAACATGCTAACCTTAGGCATTGTTCTAAGAATATCAAATTACCTTACCTTAAAAAGATATTGAATTTATCAATAATTTTTATTATTTTAATGAAATTGAAAGTGAAATTTTTACTTACATCTATTGAGACCCCTTGGATTTGTTGAAATTGTTTTAGAATTCCTTTTAAGAAAATTTTTTAAAATTTGTGACTCAATGCTACCTATATAATTAAACCTATGACCTAGCATTACCAAGGTAAGACCCTTACCACTAAGCTAACACCTCATTGTCACATAGTTTTTAACATAAAATTTTTTAAAATATAAATAATTGTCATGGAGGTACACCCCAAGATATATAGTTTGATTAGAACTTTATAGATCAACATTGCCCATGAGGATCCAACCCATGACTTGGAGACTTTAAATCAAGAGTCTTACCACTAGGCTAACACCTCATTGAAGAATTACAATGTAAATTTAGTCTTTTATTAGCTAGGCATTGTTGACTTAGTTAGAGTATGTAGCTTATGATTTGCAAGTCACAAATTTAATTCTAGAAGTTAGACTAATTTACATTGTTATGTTTTGCATTTCTCTAAAGTATTAAAAAATTAATGCATTTCATGTTAAAATATTAGTGTTTTTAACAATGAAGTGTTAACCCTTTGATTATACTAGGTAGCACTTAGTTATAAACTTTTATAAATCTTAGGTCTGCCGTTGTTTCACTTATTTTGGGTTTCAACAACAACAATGAGGTGTTAGCCTAGTGGTATGAGTCTTGGCCTAGTAATCCCATGTTACAAGTTTGATTCTACTAGGTAGCACTGAGTTATAGACTTCTATAAATCTTGGGGTGTAGCTATGTTTCAATTATTTTGAGTTCCAACACATCTCCCCCACCTCTCCCACCTCCCCCCCCCTTGGCCCCAAGGAAAAAATAGTGTCTGGATTTGATCTAACATCCCATGAATGTTGAAGTATTCCTTGTTTTGTTAAATTGTTGAAACTATAATTGATTTTTGAGAAAGTTGAAAAAGAGATGATCTCTTGAATTAGACTAACCAAGCATTCTAAAACCCTAGCTACAACTACTAGTTTTCATATCACTCTATAAATGATTAAGGAGGATCTTGACTCAATTAAATGAGAACTTTTTTTACATGTTGGTGGCATTGATTATGTACAACTAGTTTTATATTACAGTCTTTCAAAATCATGTTACTATTGCATTGAGAGGGTTACATGTTTAATTTATGTCCTTTGATGTTTTAAAAGAAGGCAATGTAAATATGCCAGCAACAAGATGTTGTAGATCACGCTAAGGTTTCCTTTGTAAAGGTTGCAACATCTAATTACTCCTTTTCTTGTAATGTTCTTCAATAGAATGCAAATTTAAGAAATGTTTATATATATATATATAAACCATACGAATACAAGCGTTACACACACGATCGGGTCGAACTCCGCAGACTAAGTGCTTACAGCCTTATGGAACACTTAAGGTTAATCAATCATTGTCCTCCCAAACTCACTTGTATTTGTCACGGTTGTATGGTTAAGTGAGTTTGAGGTATGTGATTTTTATATCTTTTCTCCTTTTATCGCCTATGCTAAGAGAGGAAAGGGTGAAGAGACTAAGTAACTTACTTTAACTAACTAAGCCTTAATTACCCTAGCATCAGTATCTGTTCCCACTTTCCATTTCACACCTTGAACCAATGCAACGCTGCTGGGATTACCAAACACTATTCGTTACTAGGATTACCAAGTGTAACGCATGTGCTCGAAGCGGTCGTACTGAATGCACTTAACTAGGAGTTAAGGGTTAAGAGATATTTAATTAACTAATAAAGCATTTAAACATTTAACAATAATTAAAGTCCTATTTAGCTTAGTCCCTGCACTGCAAGGTTTATCCAAAAGTTCGTCTTTATTTCCGTACACAAACGTGTGCTCAGGTACAATATTTTCTCGAATAAAGATCCGTTCACTTTGGGACTCCTATTGCGGGCACATGGAAATTATTCTAACTCTGGAATGGAAAAATGGCAAGAGTTTGGCTAAGGTCTAGATCTAGATGGAGAAACAAGGGAGAGCCACCTCTTATTTATAGAACTAGCGGCGGACTGTGATATCGCGTACGCGATATTGCGGCCCATGCGATATCGCGTCCCATCAATATATATTCCTAAGAGCTCACAAAAATCTATTATTGATTTAGATGATTTTCAAAAGGCTATAATAAGTAAAAAAATACCAAGAAAATACATCTTTTAGTGAATACATATCAAATCTTCATAATGGTAAACATTTTCAAGATATTTATTTTCCTATTAATTCTTTTGTAGCTTTTGGAAAAGATATTGAGACAACTTATAATGAGGATGATGGTTCCTTCGATTGGGGTGGGGGCCTCATCCGCTCTACCAAATGTTAATTCTATTATGGAATGTTTGAGGTTTTACTTATAAACTTTAGACAAAAGTTGCTAGTAATATTTTTTGCACATAATATTCATTTCTTGATTTTATTTTTTCAATATATTAAAATTTCATATTCAAATATAGTCATTATTGGTAACAACATTCTTCAGAATTCTACAGTATTATTTACTAGTTATAATATGAGTAAAGATGGTGTAACCCTTATGATGAGTCATGATATCAGACCCCCGATATCAGACCCTCGATATTAGATACGCTATATTGGAGATGCCAAAGCAATATCAGAACTTGTCTCGTCGCCTATAAATAAGAGACAGGGGCACTTGGTTTCGAGTTATTTTCTTAGTCCCTTAGCTGAACTCTTGCAGTTTTCCGTTTCCGGAGTTAGAATTATTTCTAAGTGTCTACAATAGGAGTCATAAAGTGAATAGATCTTTCTTCGAGCATTGTGTGTACTTGAGCACACCTTGTGTCCAGAAATAAAGATGAACTTTGTGATAAACCTTGCAACATTCAGAATAGCTTAATTATTTCATTTAAATGTTATTTATTGTTATTTGCTACTCTCATTAGTTAATATGTTATTTCTATTCAATTGATAATTATCAATGAATTAGCACACTCAGTACGACCACTTCGAGCATACATGGAACACTTGGTAACCTAGTAATGACTAGCATTTGGTAATCCCAGTAGAGTTACACTAGTTCAGGATGTGTCCAACAAGTGGGAATGAGTGCTGGTGTTAGGACTTGTAGAGCATAGTTGATTAGTTAAATCAAATTAGTTACTCAATTATTTCGTTTCTCCATTTTAAGCACTAAGAACATAAAACATAAAAAGCATAAAAATCATATACCTCAAGTTTACTTAACCGTACAATTGTGCCTTACAAGTAAGCTTGGGAAGACAATGATCACATAACCCATCCTTGTTCTATGTAAGCGCATAAGCACTTAATCCTTGGAGTTCGACTGGATCGCGCATGAGCGCTCGTATTCGTATGGTTGGGCATAGGGGTATCTCACCGCTCATCACCTTATTATCAATCATTTTTGGTCAAATAAAATTATCTTAGTAAAAAATGATTTTGATGAACTATATGAATTGAAAATTTATTTTTTCTTGGTATACCTTCATCTTTTAGCAAATTGCTTAGTGAACTAGCCTACATAATTTCTAATATGCTATATTGATCAAAATTGCTATAGATTTTACTTGTACTACAGGAAGTATTGATCAACCTAGATAAACAACTCATAAGTTAAATTTGTTGTTATCTAACAAGAACAATGTTAAATCAAATATCAAAATTAATATTGACAAGAAAAACCTAAAAAGCCATCCTCATTTTTCTTTTCTATGGTTAGAATATTTTTTCCATGTTAATGATCTAATATGCTCTCTTTTTTAAAATTATTATTCTTTATTTTCATGGTTTGATACCCCAACAAATAGTGGAGGTGTTGGAACTTGACATAAGTAAAACATAGGTACACCCTAAGATATATAGTTTAATTAGAACTTTATATAACTTAGCATTGTCCATTGGAATTGAACCCATGCCTTAGAGCTTCCAAATCAAGTGTCTTACAACTACGCTAACACCTCATTGTTGATACCCCAACAAATAGTGACTTCTTTTCATTAATCTTTAATGTTGATATCTCCTTAAAGTTTAGTTTCATCTAAGGTTTGCAACCTCGTGCACTCCCACCCCAAAACAAACTTTCATATGGAAATAGAAGTAGCCTTTTCTTTTTTTATGTGAGTATGCTAGACTATGTACAACTTTACTTAGCATCTTGTATACCTTAGAAGTTGTGGAGGTATCCAACTAAAGCAGGGGCCATCAAACCCTAATAATAATAATAATAATAATAAGAAAAAACAATTGACACTACATCATATGCTTGACATTAAATAGAAAACACCAAAAAAAAAAACATGGATAATTAAAGCTTTTAATTTTAAGGATGTTTACACTAGTGTATGTTATACTTGATATTTTGAAAAATCAATAGAGGAAAATTAATTGAGAATGGTTTCAACTCTAACAACATTTACATTACTTTCAATATCAATTCTTGAACTTATAATGGCAAAGGAATTTGAGGTGGTAATAGAAAACTATGATAAAATACCAACATTTTAGAAAAGCTAGATCCACAAGAAACTAGTGCATAACTATTACTTTTTCACTTAGCCTTGAATCAAGAATCTTTACCATCAACTCTCACAATCAATCTGTCTAGGGTAGGATAAGGATTAGGCCTTGCTATTGTTTAGAACCACCCCTAATAAGTTTTCATTTCTTATTAAAGGCTTGTCTATAAAGGAAAAAAACTATATCCAAAGATAAAAAAAAAAATACAAGAAAAGCTAAACACTTTTCCCGAGTTTACAAATACAAAACAAATTAATAATGAAATAGAGAAATTAATTGTCCAACCTTAATTATACATTTTCTGGTTTAAAGTTGTAAATGGCAAGGAGTCACTATAGCTAATGTCATATAACATCAAAAAGTAATGATAAGTTCCATGACTCCATGTGGCATCAATGAGTGTGGCAAGCAATTTATCCCATGATGTGTTGTGAAGATTTGTATGTTGTAAACTATGAAAAAACTATTTAATAGTCTTCCCTTTAAATTTATATCAAAATGATTAACTTTTGATAATTGTAGTATACAACTATAATAGTAATAGCAACAATCTACAAGAGGCACACATAATAATTAAGATAGATTCTTTTTCAATTTTGGCTATAGTTTGTGGTTTTCTACCTTTGAAAAATAAGCAAGTTTATATCCAAGCAATAAACATACTACATGCATTGAAGTATTAATGATGTGTTACTATAATTTTGTCCATTTTTCAAAACAAGGATGTTCAATTTTCATTCATATGTTACTAAAAGAATGCTATTAAATAGTTAAACATGCATCAAATTCATCTATTGATATTTTAATTTTTTTTTCAAAGTGCATGTAGCATTACAGATGACAAGGAAATCCACTTGGCCATAATGGTTTATTTTCGTTAATGGCTTCTCTAAAATGCTTGTTTCTCAAGTTGTAAGATATGGGTTTTAGCTTGGGTCAACCTTGGGTTTTCTTTTTATATGATGTTATCCATTAGGATTCGTTTAGTTGAATTTACAGAATATTAATTTGACCATTTATGTAACATAAAATGATTAAAGATGGTTCGAAAAAGTTGCAAATAAACAAAGACCTAGCTCTAAAGTGAATGGTGAAACACTATTTTGTTGGAACAAGGCTATGATGATGATTATATAGCCTTTTATATACATAATATGAATATGATATTATAGTATTTAACTAACAATAATTATTACAAAAGTCAGGGTGTTAGAACCCATGACTTGAAGCTTCCAAATCAAGTGTTTTACCACTAGGCTAACACCTCATTGAATGGATTTTGTGTTGGGTGGAGTGTGTATGTGGAATGGAGAAGAGGCATACTCAGATTCGAAATAAGTGAAACATAGGTACACCCAAATACATAGTCTAACTAGAAGTTTATATAACTCCGGCTAGAATCAAACAAATGACGTAAAATGACATTACATATAAGTGACGTAAAATGACATTACATATAAGTGATTAGACACTTCAGAAATCATAAATCATAAATCATAAAAGGAGTAGAATCCGAAAGTATAAGATCTATTTATAAGGGTTGTATAAACGCGATCCATATAAGCTTAGGTTGGCTTTGTTTTCTCTGTAGGTCAAGTGCTGAACTTAGCAGCAACCAGGTTGGCTGGTGTAGTCGCGTTCTTCATTCTCATCTTTTCTGCAAAGGCATGGCTGACTCTCCTTTCCTTTCGTCTGTTCATTTTTTAGCAAACATCTATTTCAACAGGAGGCCAAACAAAATTTAAAGACATCTAAGGTGATGCATGCTCTTTATTCTTTTATATTTGTCCTTTTCTTTCAACTTCCTATTTCAATTTTCAATGTCGCAAAAGGAAGAAAAACAGTTGTTAACGGCGCAGTCGTGGCTTATGGGTGTCCTAATTATGAATAATGTCACAGTCGACACGTTCCAGCGCACCGACTCCAGCCTTTCCTTTACCACCTGTCAGTGTTGCTCAACATTTCATTCTTCAAGCAGAACCGCCTTAAAGTGGAACAGCTCAGAGAGAGCTAAAAAGAGCTACACAGACGAGTCACGTCTGCGTTGCTTCCCTTGGCCTTGTGTCCGTAAAGCAACCAAACAGATACGTTCGATGCTGATGTCTCTGCTGTTAGTTATCTTTTGCAGCACATCTGGCATTGCTTCTAGTAACAACCGTGCCACTGGCCTCAATTATTAATTAATATTATTGTAATTGTAGAAAGATAACGACAAATCTTTGATATTTCTTTAAGAGACGGAAATTTCTATTTGAATGCCGCAGATTTTAATTCTTTCTTGCAGATTGACCAAATTACATCTGTTAAATTATTTTTAAATCCGTCAAGAGATTTGAAAAACTACATTTAAAAGAAATGGCAACGGTGAAAAAACTTTGTGTTTCACTGAACTTCAGATTTCACTGGAAAAGACAAAATTCGGAAATGCGGTTTCTCTTCTTCTGCGTTTAATTAACGCAATCAAAGTTATGTGATCCGGTGTTATGAAATGCGGTTACCTTAATATGGTAACTAGCGGACATAAAGCTCCTTAGCGTGCTCTGGAGCAAAATCTTCTGTTGTGGCGAAATGCCTGCATAAATGATGGTACTGGTAGCATTCGGGTAATATATGTTGATTATGTTCCATGTCTATCGTAAATGCGTGACTGGATGCACAGGTACAAGAGTAACGGAGAATCTCTAATTCTTTGACTCTAGGACAAGTAATTTGCATGTTTAATCCTCAAGAAGAATGTATTCTCCAATTTTAAACTTCTGTTGAAGATAACACCTGAGATAATTAATTTGCAAACATTGTTTTCTTCATTAGGAACAATACCAAGGTTTATTTAATTGCAACTATGTTCCGTTATTAGCTTGTCACAGAAGCTACAAGCATGGCTCAATATTTTCCAAGGTCCATCGTTTTCAGCTTTGCAGAACTTTGCTTTGATTATTGAAATGAGCTTTCTTGCGTTCCTGAGCTGGCCACGGAACGTCAAACTGCATTCTCACTTCTTTGAGGAGTTATCTATTTGGCAAGAGATAACAATGCAATTAAATTTGCAGGCTTCATCATGGCTGCTCAAGCCCAAGCCTTCGGCCAGGTTCTTGCTCTTGGCATTATCATTTTATTTTAAATATTAGCATTCCATATTTTAAAATTGGCTTCTTTTCAGAGACACTTTCCGGTTTTCCCTTACGAGTTAGCAACTAGCTTGGATTGGACTCTGTTCCTCGAGGGGCTGACGTTTTAAAATTATGTTTCGTGGTCCGTGTCTTCCTGTAAAGAAATGCCGTTCATTTTTTGCGGTAACGCATTGGTGGTGTTAATAGGGTAAAAAAGGAAGTTACCTTGGTTGCCACCTGGAGGCTGCAACCTCTGCTTGCTTCTTGGCGGAATCTACGTTCGTGTGCTTGCTCCCAAGCAAAAATTTATAATCACAGGAAGTTAAAAATGCTTTTCACTTCAGTTCCGGCAGCATTCCACTTCAGTTCCGGTAGCATTCAGCTATAGAAAAATGAAAGGAAGGTGGACATCCATATTTTAGTGCATATTTTTTATTTTCGGCACATGCACCTTTACATGGCAATGATCGTACAATTATAAGCATTCATGTATTGTTTTTTTTTTTTTTAATTTTCTTGACAGGGATGTCTACGCACGAAGGCTTACTTATTTCTTTTGCCTGTCTATTGCAGATTTTTCTCCTATTTGTTTCCAGAAGCTCAGCAGGGGCTTACTCCGTCTGTCCACTGCATCCTGTTGGGCAATTCTGTTGTATGTATGAACCCATAATATATTGTTTATTTTTTTAACTAAATTTTGGTCAGCGTCCATTCCCTTCGCTGCTGTATGCATCCCGAGGAAAACAATGTGGACAAATGAATAGACTGAAGAATTTAGGAAGTCAAGGGCGTTTAGATTGCCTAATGACATCTAGATTTGTTGTTAACACTGAGCAGTGGAGCAAGCTTCCTGTGGAAACATGATCGTCCAGAATGTGCCGTAAGGCATGTGGGTACGGCAGCATTCCCCATCACAGATTTTGGAGGCTTACAAATTTTCTTTCAATGCCTTGTTTGCCTTTTGTTAAGAACTAAAAGAATTTGTTAAATTTAACTCAGGATATGCAGATGCAGATATCTGATTATTTTCTAGCTTTCATCTGTTTCTTTCAGACATAGAATGGTGAAATCATAAAATTGACAAGGATTCGAGTTGAAATTCATCTAGGTTGTTTGATTCCGGAATCAAGATTTGATAGGTACAGTTAGCTGTAAAGGTCTCTTTCTTCGTCTTCCCTGTTTTTAGATCTACTAGACTGAATTCCGAAAACTTACCTGAACTGGGAATGTTTGAAGGAATCAAACAGATGAAATGTGCTGCCATTGGCATTCAGCAGCCGTGTGACCATTGGTACCGAGAGTACCAGTCAAGGGCTACAACGCTCACCTCATATGTTTTCATGAGAGATTATTAACATCTTATAAATGCTTTGAGGATGTCTGGAAGAGAGCAAACAATTTCTATGACACATTCGTTCATGGGTCCAAGGAGAGCGCTATTGCCAGAACGTCAACGTCTTATTTGCAGCATTCTGGGAAAATTTCGGAACTCCCTGCACACAATATATGAGAAAATGGCGCATGCTTCTTGACAGGCATGAGCACAGGTGTCGCGCAACAACTTGCCTTACGGCCTTTTTTGTTTAAAGCATTTATTTTTTGAGATATGAGTGTCAAGAAATGGCTTGGAGATCAGCAATTTACGAGTTAGCAGGAGAACTTGGGATTGTTTACTTTAGGCATGCTGAAAATCTTATCTTATTCTCTGTTTAGTGTGTGTTTCCACGTAGAGGTTAAAACGAGAGATGAAAAGAATCACAACACAAAAATTGTCAGATTAGCCTAATCGTTAAAAATGCTTCATGGCATATAATATGAATAGCGTTTTTAATTTTTCATCGATAGCAGTTAGTGCGCAAGGTTAATTTTTTTTTTCAAAAAATTGTTTCTCAAATCTTTTAACACGAATTCATTTTGGTGTGAACGGTTTTTCATGTAGACGGTAAATCCTACTGTAATGCTGTCAATTCGACATCCAGCTATCCCGTGTTACCAAGAAAGGAATCCAAAGAGATATTAAAGTACTTCGTTTGTTCTGCTTTGAATGATGTGGATTGGACATTGTTATTCCTGAGCGTTGGCTTAAATTTGAATTGCCTCGGGTTTGAATCTGTTATATTACACCGGCTTCAAATGTAGAGAACGAATATAAAGATTTTCTTTCGTCGTCTTTTAAAAAATTAGTTTTTATAAATAATATTATGCGTTTTTACTTTGGAAGTTCATGATGGCAAGTAAGATTCTTAGCATTGTAATTTACTCTTCTGAGCCACTGGCTTTTTATAGGAAAGAAAGATTATTGCAGCGGCAATGTATGCGGATTAGTTAACCTTCTCTCACAAGGGCCTTACATCCCATCCTTCCTACATCCTTGGCTCAATTAAAATGGCTTATGATTGTCATTAAGAGCTTCAATCTTGTTGTCAGCAGCACGCTGATCCTTTATGACTTGATATGCTGCTGAACTAGTATAGAAATTAGTATTTTGTCGTCTTTAAATCATGGTTTCTTGTAAATGGGGTTGACCTATCACCGTTGGTAACGGGTTCAAATCATGGTCAGTATTTACCATCAGTTTAAAGTGACCTGTCATGATGTTGTTTTATCGTTAATCTGGTAAATTTTATTATTTGCAGGAGGAAACTTTCGCAGTCAAATTTGCCTGTAAAACTTGATGATGAACATGGTTTTCCAACATCACACATGGAATGTTTGAGTTGAAGGGGAATCAATATGGTTTTTAGGAGAGTTCTGAAGCCATTTGGATTTTCTCTTTACTTATTACGTATCAATGATCATTGGTGTGGATGTGCCAAGAAAACTGTCAAAATTAGAACATCTTGAGCTTAGATATTCAGACAATCAAGCACTGTAAGATGGATGAAAATAACTATTCTAGTGAAATGGAGGTGGATGTAGAAGTTTTGGCGTCAATGTGGCCAGAAAATTTAGGGAAAGAAGACGATAAAAAGTTCAACATTGATAGACCTGCTCCAGATCAGGATATGTTGGAAGAGGTAGCAATACCAGAAGAACCCACTATAGTGGATTTTAAGAGCCTTATGGAATTGACCAATTATACTGAAAAAGGTTCTTCTCAACTGACCTATCTTGTGAAACAGTGGGAGGCTAGACAGGCAAATGCTTTTCATCTGCTTAGCGAACAACTTGAGATATTGAACAAACAAAAACATGAAGCTGAACTCAAGGAACTTGAAATATTGAAGGAGCACATGTTTGAAGGTGATAGTTGTGGTGGCGAGAAAAGGCCTGTTTCTATCCTTGAAGATGATTACGCATTTGGAGAGAATGTCCCTACTGTGAAAAGGGAGGGATTAATTCGTAACAATAATTTTCAGCTGGATGTTGAGCGTGATTCTATAGAGTACTGGAAAGAGAGGGCTATAAAGCTGGAAAAATTGTTGGATTCAAGTCTTGAAAGAGAAAGCAAACTTCAAGAAGCTTTACAAGAGAATTTGGAGCTATTGAAAAAGCAATCATCGCCAGTAGAAGAGTTATCACAAATTTTGAGACGAGCTGACAATTTCTTACATTTCATTCTCCAAAATGCCCCTGTTGTAATTGGACACCAGGTATTGTTTACCAGGTTAGATTAAAAATGTGGCGGTCATTTTATCTGAAACGTCATATTCATCTAAACTAATTTTTGTTATATTCAGGACAAAGAATTGCGCTATCGTTTCATCTACAATCATTTTCCAAGTCTTCAGGAAAAGGTGATGATTGCTTTGAGATATCCTCCTCTATATGAATTTCTTTTCTTCACTTAAGCTAAAGTTTTCTAGACTCTTATAAATGCTCAGGCTAAATCAATGTATTTAATATGAATGTTTCCATTGATAATAACATAGGCATCAAACCAATATTTGGTAACATCTTCAGTTCCTGTGCAAATTGTTATTGAATTTTCTTATTAATACAGTGCAAATCCTTGTATTGTTCATCAACCATTTCCTTAATACAGTGCAGTTCCAGCTCGTATGAAATACCTATTGCCTTGGTTTTCCTTTACAGGACATCATAGGTAAAACTGATGTAGAAATATTCTCTGGAGCTGGAGTTAAGGAATCTCAAGACTTTAAGCATGAGGTTTTACAACATGGTAAAGCAGCAAAGAGAGAAATTACTTTTGAGACAGAATTATTTGGGACAAAGACTTTTTTGATATATGTGGAGCCTGTTTTCAATAAAACTGGAGAGATTATTGGCATAAACTATATGGGTATGGATATCACTGATCAGGTAAGCTTTTTTGATGACAAGGAAATCAGGAAGATCTTTCCAACGTAAATGCCATTTGTTACCAGCTCTCTCTCTCTCTCTCTATTTTCTTTTTAATTTTTTGTTCTATGTCATATGAAGTACTAGCGTAAGAGTTACTTGGCATTGTACTGAAATTTACCAAAGATGTAAGCTACTTTGGCTTAGATAGCAGGATTTATCCAAGTATGAAAGCTCTAGCCAACCTTTAAATCCAGAGTCATTTAAGTAGAAAAATGTATTAATGGTCAAACAGGCACAAATGTTGGCACCTTACTGGATCTTTATCTATTCAAAAACATTCTTCTTAGTTCCTCAAAATCATTGAGAAAACATATATCATTTTAGAAATTAAAAGACATTACTTATATCACGAACTGAGGGAACGCTGATGAATTATTCCTTTGCGGTGCTTCCATTTTACTTGCAGAAGTTATTTGTAAGTCCTATTATTCAACATCTGATGCTGATTTGCATAATATAATATAATAATGAATTAGGTATGGAAATTAATTTGTTGGCCATCCGTTTCAGCCCCATCTTTTGAAAATGGATGTATGAGTACCTCTGTATTTATGCATATCTGATTGCAGGTTGCAAAGAAAGAGAAATTAGCAAAGCTTCGAGAAGAAAAGGCTGTCAGAAATGCCATGGAAACTGAACTCAATAAAACCATACATATAACAGGTATATAAGTGTTCTCTGATTGAGACTGCAGTTTTTATTTAAGCATATTTTAATGAATAATGAGGTGGACTTAGATGCTTTGTTTGTGATTTATATTTTGCAATATTATGGGCCATGTCAATAGGAATGACGTTAATAAAGCAGTTACTTATATATGTGAAATTGAACTAGAGACTTTTAAAAGAAAATTGTATAAAATATATTTATAAAATTTAGGCTCACACATAATACAATTCACTGGAAAGGAATACTTAGCAATCACCATTTGTGATTCATCAACATCATCCTAGCCTTGTGCCAACAAATGGGATCAGTCCTCAAGTGTTGCTCGAACTTGGAAGCTCTTGTCAGTCACCATTTGTGATTACTGCTTCATTTGTCGTTTTCCCTATGTACCATGTTTTTTTTTTAAATTATATTTTTGGTTGTAAATCAGGCTGAAAGTTTTTGATATCCATTGTACTGAAGGTTCACAAATAGATGGTATTGGCCCTTGTTTGCAGAGGAAACAATGCGGGCAAAGCAAATTTTGGCAACAATGTCTCACGAAATACGTTCACCTTTAACAGGTGTTGTTAGCATGGCTGAAATACTTGCAACTACTAAATTAGATGTAGAACAGCGCCAATTACTGGATGTCATGATATCATCTGGAGATTTGGTTCTGCAGCTTATTAATGATATTCTTGATCTTTCAAAGGTAGAATCAGGTACAGGATATTATGTTTGAATCTAAAAGTTGGTTTATGTCTATTTTCAACCGAGCTTCTATGTTATTTATATTGTGGTGCATTCCTTTTCTGATATTTTCTAGCATATGTTGAATTTGTCATAAAATAACAACATATATGTATACATTATGCACAACAAACATGCTTGTCATTTCAGTAATGAGCAACCAGGAAAGACAAAGGTCTTGAAATTTTTCTGTTACCAATACTAACAAAATCCTGAAATTTTGCCTAAAAGATGCTCATACATTTTGAATCCAGCATCGTGTCCTGATTTGGAATGCAGTATGGAATTTGTCATCCTGAAGAAAGAATTCATGTATTGCTGCTTTTGGTTTACAATATTCTTGATAATTTCCTCTCATGAAAACTTTATGGGAGCAATTATTTTGAGCATCAACATATTCATATTAAGACATGATCTCAGTTGTTTTGTAGACGATTTCATAGGTAGTTAAAAATAGCTAACTTGTTTTTGATGTCATCTCTATAGTTAATTGTTCAACAGAGAAGGTAGGTCACTGTAGTATATTTCCTGGATCATATATGATTTTTGTGTGGGTAAAAGTTCAAGTCCACACATGCCACCTGGGGCATTGTAAACATAGTTCAGGTTGGTTTTAAAAGACAATCACCATAAATATTATCATCAAATCATCCAAATTGTAATGGATCACTCCAACTTGATGAAAGGAAATGTTAATGATTACCAATATGGAAATGAATAGTCAATGTGAAATGGGAGCATTATTTAAAAGTACTGGGCTCAAAACTAAAAAAAGATCATCACCTGGAGCCACAATGCTCATCCCACCTTGTGGGGTCCTGGGAGGGTCAGTAGATGAGCGAAAGCCTAAACTCTTTGAGTGGCTGCATCTAGCTTGAACCCAGGTCTTTGAATTAAGAAAGGAGCACCTTCCCATCACTCCAAATGATGATCCCTACCAAGCTTAGACTATTTTAGCATAATTTGAAACCAGAAAAACATCTGTAAACATCCATAATATTGAACAAGATTAGAAAGTAACCATGTCCATTTTCTCTAAAGATTGGAAAGTAACCAGAAAAATGAGAGAGAGAGAGAGAGAGAGAGAGAGAGAGAGGAAACAATTCAGGAACTGATGTGGTCATTGAAACACTTTATTACAACCCATAAAGCAAATTTTCTATATTGTTTCTTGAGTTGGTATTTTAACTAGAGTTTTATAGAAAATTTATTGCAGAGCTAAATTAAGAAATATGTGTTAGCAAAAGCATGCAACTTTAATATTTGTTTCTTGAACAGTGAAAATGCTCTACCTTAGTTGAATAATACTAGTGAACTGTATACTGTAATGAGGTAAATTTTATCAAGTATTAACGTGCTTTTGTTCTTAAGGGTTGAATAACGGTCCATCAAAAGGCAAGGGTAAAGATGATGATGCTACATGGTTTTGCAATAATAACACAAAGGCAAATCCTTCATTTTAAAGTGTGGCTTTGGGAAGTACAGTAAAGGGTGGCAAATTCAAAAGTTTTTTTGGTTGCATGTTTCCATGCAATTCCAGAAGTTAACATTTAAGGATGTCAAAAATAGTTTTGATCATACGATGCCAAGGGTGTAAAGGAAACATAATGAATTCATCTTCAACAATAATAAATCCTTTCTGAAGAGTATTTGGAAATATGTTGAAATTTATAGCTTTAAAGCATGGTATAGTCATTTTAAAGCATGCCTCAACAAGAAAACTCGACTTATTATAAAAATAATTTATTTTATTTTCTTTGTTCTTCAGATGAAAGGAAATATTTTTTCTTTGTTCTTTCTTGATGTCACTTTCTATATTATGAATTTAATAGGTGCTATGAAACTAGAAGCTACAAACTTCAGGCCACGGGAAGTCGTTAAGCATGTCCTACAAACAGCTGCAGCATCATTGCAGAAGGATCTTACACTGGAAGGATTTGTTTCAGAAGATGTGCCAGTGGAAGTGAGTATTAAAATATATTTCAAAGTTAGTAGTTCAGTGGTTTTTCTGTTACCATCCTGTCATGAAGTGAAATAAATACAATGTTTTATCTGATTGAAATTTCTAAATTTAGATTTAAAATTACTTCATCAATTCAAGGTAGCAGTTACATTTTACATAGTAATTCTCTCTTGTTTTGATAACGTTTTCATGTGTTTAATAAAATATAATATGAAATCTATTTGTTAACTTTTTCATACATAACAATTTTCATCATTAGTTTTGTTTTATATTTAAAGTTGGGAATTTCTTTCTCAATTTCAATGTAATTTGGATGTTTTTAATTTTTTAGATGGAATTTTTGTCAATGAAATATCTTATTTTATCATCACATGGGAATGTAGCAATAGTTTCGCATGATATTAAGTGGCATGGAAAGGAAAGGGACGGCTTTTTACAATTAGATGTATCTATCATAACTTCTAATTTCTAGTTTCCATTAGAATACAATATTTCATCGTGTCTAGTTTGTTTATCTAAATGTTGTATTTTTAGCTAAGAACATGGCTAACAAATGAAATCAGATTTTCAAATCTTCTCAACCTTCAGGATATGGTTTGGCCTTGAACTATGACCGGCAAACTTTTGTGCTTTGTTTTTAATCAAAGTGACTAATGATCTCACTTACTCTAATGATAATGAGTGCACTTAAATGGCTTGATTTTAACCCCCTCAATGAAAGCATGGTTGAACATTGCAAATGCCCGTGTTGGCTTGATCCTCCCATGTGGCTCTGAGGGGATGGCTTTAGAAATAGCAATGCTAATATTGGTAAACGTTATTATTAGTAACTTTAGTGTGATTACAAAAGTTCTAAATAAGAGTTGGAAAGTTTGGAAGAGGTTTTTAAGATGTAAAAAATAGTTTTGAGAGTAATAGAGAAACCATTAGATTGAATGAATATAAAGATAGCTTAATGAATTGTATTTATTAACCACATGTATTTATTACGAAGAGCTTTAATGGAATTGCATTGCTTGATTGTTTGCCCTGGGTTTACAACAGACTAAAGTTCATTTAATTTTATATTTTTCCACTATGATTACTTGTTTTTTTTTTTTTTGAGAAACTGTTGGGTAATGTATTAAAAGAAGAAATGTAAACCGTACAAAAACTACACATCCGTGAGAGTCCTTTCCCTTTCATCAATGACCTGTTCCAAAATTGGGACTAAACCACCATAGTCCCAAACATGGCCCCCATTGTACATACAAAAACCCAGGAAGGAGTCGTAGGGTACCCCTACGCTCCCACCACTCCCACCATGATGACTTGTTATATGTGGTTCTTTTTCTCATAGATATTTTTGCTTATGTTTGCATTAATCTATTTCTCTGATCACACAACACTCCTCTACAACTTGAAATCCCATGAATTTTTTCTACTACATTGCTCCCTAAGTTTATGTTTGTTAGAGGCTCAATTTAGATGGAGCAAGTCCTAGAGCCAAAGGATGTTGAAATGTATGAATGCGAGTTAATCACAGGTTTGCTGCAAGTGTTTGGAAATCATGGTGGTGCCTATACTAGATTGTGACCTCGGAGTCATGTTCAAAGCACAAAGAAGGGTCATGATGTAGGCATGAGTGGACAGCAAAGGTGGCATGGCTGGTGATGATGATTGTAGTTAAAATTTCAGCAACAAAGTGGGACACGAGTTGGGCACAGCCCTAGTGCAAGGTAATTTTCTTATGGTTGAAATTAGGTCATGAGTCACAATAAATATTGCAACCAGGGCACTAGTCTCTTTGAGACTTGCACTCATCTCTTTGAGAGTTGGACTTATCTTGGGTTTCTAGAAAAAATTGATTGCAACTTATTAGTAGTTGTGTTGTAGCCATGATCCTTTGTACTGAGCAAAAAAAGAGAGATTAACAACCTGAATTTGAAAATTAGTTGGAATCTAAGCCCGATTGGGGGCAGAATGGCTGCCATAGTGAAATTAAAGCCCTGATCTATGCTTTACAATGAAATGCATTTGAGAGTTCAATAGAAATTGGCCACGAGGAAAGGGTCTATGCCCTTTTCATCAAAATAAGCATGGGAAATGAGAAATCCTCTTTAAGAACAACTAGATCTGGCTTGAAAAGATCAGAACTAGTTAGGAAAACGTTATATCTTCAATCTTGAAGCATCTAAGGCTTGATTACATCAAATTTCATAGAAATTTTTGAGAATTCAAAGGAATTTGGAAAAAAAACCCCAAAAGAAGTCCTCCTAGACCTAAGAAATTTCATAATAGATCTAGGAAGGATCCTTAAGGATTTAACTAACTTCAAATAGAATATTAAGTATTTAACAAAGAAATGGAGTCTCCTTGCTAGATCTTACATAAAACCTTCAACAATTCAAAGATCTATGCATAAACATTCAGATTTGCTCATAAACTTTATTTAAACATAATTTGCAACCTTAAATTTTCCATAAACTTGTAATAACCATGGGAAAGAAATTGAGATATATGTAACATATGTGAGTGATTTGTAAAGACAAGAGAGAATTGTATCATCCATAACCAAGATATTTTTTCTTTGAAAAACATTTTGAGTCATACTAGATGTTCATCAATTGCAATTGATTTCTCAAGGATTAGAGAGAGAATAAATAGCATTATAGTTAACAATAAATAGCATTATAGTTAACAGCTATTTGAGATGTAGCAAGTAGTGGTTAGTTTTAAGGAAAAAATAGCCAGTTGTAGGAAAAAATGAAAAAAATAATTTTAAAGATATAATAACTACAATAAAAACAACTAGTATTAGCAAAAAAGAAAGAGGAAAAAGGAAAAATGAAAAAAAGTTTAAAAGATATAATAGCTACAATAAAAACAATTAGTTGTAAGAAAAAAGTAGAGCAAGTAGGAAAAAAGTAAAGTGAGTAGGAGGCTAAGGAAGGTAAAGGGTACAACGGTTAAGGAAGGTAAAGGGTACAAGGGTTAAAAGCGGTTGCTGTTAGTTTAGTTTTCAATATGTATTAATGACTTAATGGAATAGGGGGGCATGGGATATAGGAGTTAGTTTAGTGGGTATAGGGGGATAGTGCTTTTTAGGAAGAGTAAAACTATTGTTTTTTTAAAAAAACAATGCTAAAAAAATAAATCAAAAGAATTAGTTATATAATATAGAATGTTCAAGAGATAAAAAAAAACAATAGTATAATGGTAGTGCAATCATAATTAAACTCACAACAACTTCTAACATATTACACAATGAGTTTGTAAATAACCATAGAACATATTACAAATCATTTAAAAAAAAGAAAAATAAAAAAAAAGGAAAAAAGTTAGTAACAGAGAAAAGATTAAACTAAGTAGGATTTTCAAGCATATTTATAGATTGCTAATGTGAATGTGTTGTGAGAATCATTTAAGGGAAGTTGCAAGAAGTTTGTGAATGGATGAATATGAGATTGAGAATCAATTCATTGTGAACACATGGTTGTGAGAATGCAAGAAGGAAACAACAAGATAGAACGAGATATTAAAGTAACTTCAGCACTTTTAGCACGTCTATTACTCAAAATGCTTCAATGAAAGAGCATATTCATTCAGGTTGAAATGAGGGTGAGATACCCTATTTATAGTTTGAGGGGCCGAGGATTTTGCTACTTTTGGCCTGATTACAACATGAAGGCTTTTGTCCTTTCTTTCTACTTTTAGAAAACTTCTCCTAAGACATAAGACTTAACACTTCACTTTAAGACATAACATGGACTCTAACTACTACATGGTCTACTAACTGACTTAAAAATATAAGCATGACCTTAAAACAGAAAGAGTAAACAAGAAACAGTGCAGTGTTAACGTAGTGGTAAGAGTCTTGTTATGGAAACCTGAAGTTATAAGTTCAATTCCAGTGGGCAACACTAAGTCATGGACCAAAAAAATCCCATAACAAGAATCCTAAAACTAGTGTGGTCTGATAGATCCAAGAGTGTCTCAGTAAAAATTTAATTTTAGTTTTAAAGTAATGACTCATTATGGGGAGAAACATCAATTTCCACAACATGGACACATTTCACACTATACATTGCAATTTTTCTCTCTGATAGATATTTCATTTCTGGTCATTCCGTTTTGTAAAATTTCCTTTCATCCAATTAAGATTCTAATGAAAGTGGAGTAGCCTGTGTTAAGTGCATCCGATCAAATTTGACATCACTGATAATGAATCTAGAGAAGATTCAAAATTAGTATGGTTTCATGTCATAAGAAGCAAAAATTTGCAGTGTTATCCTTTTCAATTGATCCATCTTTTTGCATGATCGGTTGTGGGTAATGAAAACAATCACATTGTCTTATATCCTAGCGCTCAATTTTAACCATTGCATGTTTCCTGTGTGTTATAGCTCTTTACTTTTTCAATATCCAACTGAATTGTTTTGATTCTAGTGCCTTTCTTTGTGACTTCATTTTATTGTTGAGTGATTTCTTTCAGTTATCAGTTAGCATTACGTCATATAACTAAACTAACTGAATAATTTTTTCCCTTATGTTCATTGCAACGCTTTTTGATCTATCAGAGAAAGCAGTTCAAAATTCTTTTTATGAGAATATTTTTATCCATAACTCTGTGTTGCCATGCAGAATTGAACCTGTGACCTGGGTTTTCATGCCAAGGTTCTTACCATTAAGCTAACACCCTTTTCCATAACACATCATATGTGTATAACATGCACCAATGGATATTTACTGTACACATTTTACCAGTTCATCCATAACAAAGACCAGCCAAGATTAGATTTATTATTGTGAATTATATTGTATTCTTTAAATTATAAAATATAAATGATGTTTTAAAAATAATTTTCTATGAAATAGGAAGCGTGAGATTGCCCAACACTCGGTTCCACATTTTGGTAGTCATATTTTTGCTATGGCATGATGATAGTTATGCCGAATTAGGAACCATCTTTGGCCTTGCTTTCTGTTTCTTTCAATTTTCATCACGGCCATTTTGAGCTAGTTTTATTCAAATAATTTGGATATTTAAATACTCTTGTTTTTTAATCATTCAGCATAAATGTGTGATTTGCTGTTACAATTAATTTAAATCAAAATTCTATCAGAATGGAAAGTATTAAACATTCTTTCTAGGTGTTGCTTTACAAGAAAGTTTACAGTTTTATTATTTATGCGTGTTTAGACCAATTCTTCCGTATTTGAGTTGCTATTTTGATGGTTGAATTTCTAACATAAAAATCTCTGGTTGCAGGTGGTAGGTGATGTTCTAAGGATACGGCAAATTTTGACCAACTTGATAAGGTACATTTGTTCTTTGTTGAAGTATGAACACTAGTTTATTCCATGAATGCATGAGGGAGTGACTTTGATATGTCAGCAACCACTAGAAAGACATTGCTAGTTTATGTTTATGAAATTTAAAAAAGCAACGTTCACATGCATAATTATGAAAAGCAACAAATTTTCTAAAATGCTTTAAAACAATACTTACTAGTTTGTCATTGAAGCCAAATTGGCTTAATATTTATTATCCTAAGAGGTATAAGAATTCTTGAATGGTCGTAAACTAATTTTCAAACCCATATGGTATGGCTGCAAGTCAACATATCCATGAAAATTGCAAATGGGCAGGAGCATGGGCATGGAAAACCCAAGTGGGGAGACAAAGGGTGGGACTAACAATGGTTCCAGTGTAGATGGAGTGGTGGCAGGGACAACGGTTGGTGTTGGTGACTGGATTTCTAGGCTTGGTACAACTCAAGGGCTAGGTAAAGGTGAGGTACCTTGCCAATTAGGATGAGGAGGTTTTTTAGATACTAGGAACTAGCAAATGGAGGTGACCTGGTGTCCTAGGGATGGTGGTGCCTATGCATGTTCCTATTGGGTGGGGACCATGTGGTTGTAGGTTCATTGCTTGTTGGAGATTTACATTGCCAAAAATGGGAGACATCCAAGGAGACATTGCAGAACAGGTGGGCGGGTTCACCATGACTACCGACATGGGTCGAGTTGGGCGGCCGTCGGGTCTGGCGACTCACACCAAAAAGACATAGTTAGAGATTGATATGGGATCATAGACAACCCTAAAGGGGGTGTACAACAAAAGGTCTATGGGTAGACCATGAAAATTCTTTCATGGAATTGCAGGGGCTAGGATATGCCCTATAAACAAAATACCTTGAAAGACATTATGCATAGGGAAGATTGTAATATAGTTTGTTTGCAGGAAACCAAATTGCAGCACAAGGAATTCCACTGGCTGTAGTGGCTAGGATGGTAGCCCCATTTTGTTGCTTGTTGGGGTTAGGTAGGCAGCCTGGCCACTCTCTCCAAGGTGTCATTTGCCTTGGTGGACTCTTCCACTTGGAGTGTGCCTATTTTCTTGGCTTCTTTTGGGGTGTGGCTCACAAACCTCTATGGGCCACAAAGTTGGAAAGCTTGGTTGCAAGAGATTAGATGTGTTACACTGTTGATCCTAGATCAAAGGTAGTGGATCCTTCATGAGGACTCTAGCCAATGTCTCCATGTGTGGGAAAAATTTGGAGATGACACTGATGATCCTCCTGGTTGTCAACATTTCTTGCACTTCATTAGTGATCATGACCTGGTTGACGCAGAGCTCGAGGGTTGCCGATTCACCTGGTGCAATAAAAGATAGGGGGAGGAGCATATCATGACCAGAATCGATAGGGTTTGTTTCAACACAAATATCTTCATGAACTTTGAGGTTTAGGCCTTTGGACAAGAATGCCAGGCCTCTGATCATCAGTCATTGGTGTGTTAGGTGGACATGCCCTCACCTCATGGGTCTACTCCTTTTTGATTTGAGCAGTCTTGGTTATTCAAACCTTGTTTGCGATTGTTGGTGATGGCTATCTAGGCTAACTATCTGGCCCAGGTAGATCATTGGGACGTCCTAAAATAAGGGCTTTGTCGGCTTAAGCAGGATATTCGTGTCAAGAAAACTACTGAGAAATATTCCTTTCGAACAATTAAGCTAGCATTGAGAGAGAAGTTGTCTAAGGTTCAGGCCAACTAGGAGTAGGTGGACCTGTTGAAGGAAGAGGAACAAGCCATGTTGCAGGAGCTTTAGGAGATATCTGTTGAGGTGGAATAGTATTGGTGATAGAGGTCGAGGGTGTAGTGGCAAAAGGAAGGAGATAGGAACACCAAATTCTTTTTCATGATGGCCAACCATGAATCCAAAAGAATTCACCACCTAGTCCATAGGTGGAAAAATATCACAGGGACTATTGAAATTGCTCAAGCGATGCAAGAGTAATGGGCTGGCACATGGTGTCGTAGGTAAACCCTCCTTATTTCCACCCACATCTGGCCAATGATGGGCGTTGAAGAGAACAAAAAGTTGCTTGCTCCTTTTACCTAGGCTGAACTAGAGTGGGCCATGACCTTTTTGAAAAATGCTAGAGCCTTAGGCCCTAATGGGTGGCCCATTGAATTCTTTAAGGAGTACATTGATATCCTAGGTAAGAATATTTTGGACTTGTTCAATTTGATGCTCCACTAGTGGTAGGCTAGACATGAGATCAATTGCTCTAGAATCATGCTCATTCCCAAGGTTGAGAATCCCATGGAGCCTTCCTAGTGCAAGCATTTCGGGGTTTGTAATACATTGCTTCGTTTGTTCACTAAGATGTTAGTTCAAAGATTGGCATTGTTGATGCTGATCTTGGTAGGTGCATAGCAAATGGGGTTTATTAAAGGAAAATATATCTAGGACAAGGTCATCCTCGTTCAAGAAATTCTACACTCCTTGTAGGAGGCTAAGTACCCATGTATGTGCCTCAAACTTGACATAACAAAAGCATATGATACTATTAGTTGGACTGCTCTTAGGCATATTATGGGAAAAAAGGCTATGCACCCAAACTTTGTTAATCTATGCATTCACCTCCAAGAATCAGGTGCCTATTCCTTTGATATCAGTGAGAAGCTTTTGGGGTTTTCCTCCCTTGGTTGGGGACTACGGTAAGGGTATACTTTTTTGCCCTACCTCTTTTTAGCTATGGACATGATGCACACTCACTATAAGTTGCAAGGGGTTAGGGGGTTGTAGATTGCTGGGGTGGAGTGTCTGTCAGAACACTATGTGGAAGATACAATCCTCTTCTTTTCGGCCGCGGTTCCCCAAGCTCATGCAGTGAATAGAGCCCTTTGTAGGATGGCTATGGAGATTGGGCTGGAAATAAATTGAAGTAAATCAGCCCTACACATTTTAAATGCTGGCGGGTGGGTGAAGTGATTGGTTGGCTAGGTGCTAGGCATCCTCCTAGGGATGCTGGTAGATTCTTATTTAGGGGTGCCCATATATGCCTGACATTGGAAGATATCCTGGTCCAACCTGATTCAAAAGATTTAGTGTTGGATTGGACATTGGACTACTTGGTTTGTCACTAGAAAGGGGTGGGTTGTTTTGGCGACTTTAGTCCTTTCAGCCATTGCCAAGTTTACCGCCTCCATTGCCTCTTCTTAGTGGGCATCATCCAACGAGTTGATTAGTTAGTTTGGAACTTCATTTGGTTTGGGGGCAAAGGTGGCGAATGCATGCACCTTGTGTGTTGGGATATGGTGGCCAAGCCTAAGGTGGCCAGGAGCCTTGGGATTCTGAAGTACTAGGATGCCATCAGAATCTAGTTTGTGTAAATTAGACCTGTATATTGCATGAAAGGAATTTTGCATAGATTTTTGTTGTCATTTTTTGGTTTTCATAATTGTCCTTTTGAGCAATGGTTGAATCAAAAATTAATTATTTATTATGGTTTGTTGATTGATGTTGGATGTAGTTGTGTTTAATTTTTTTGTTAAGAGTTTCAATAATTTGATTTGTAAACTACTGTTTCATACGATTTTTGTGCGTATTGTCCAGCTATCTATGTGAACAAGTTCATTAATCTGCAAAATTTAGTTTCTGATTTTTTGTGTTGGTTGAACCCTAAACATTGTATCATTGGCAATGATATTGTGAATAAATGTAAAGATTTCCGTATTATTTTGTATTTCAATTTGCAATCTAGGTACATGAATAATATGTTTTCCTTGAGTTTGACTTCCTTACGATGGATTACATGTTGACTGTGCATAATTTAAGGCTGCTAAGTGACGCAATTGAATTAATTGGCTTTTTGCTAAGCTAGTTTGGCTGTGGATATGATTTTAAGTTTTTAGATGTTTTCACATTTGTATTGCACATTGGATGCATAGTGGATTGAGAGATGTCAATCATTGTATTGGCATTCTCTTGCTACTAGATCCTTGGGCGATCACATCGTATAATTTTCTTTGTTATACTTTATTTTAATTGATAGTTGTCTATGCTGGTTTATATGCAAGTTGAAATTTTGATAATTGATCAATTGTTTAGGGAAAAAAGAGGAAAAGTTTACCTTTGCATTTTCAGCCAACTTGTTATAGACTTTGAGTGTTAACTCTTGCTTCCTATGGATGGGTATTACATCTATGAACTTGGGGTTTAAAGCATAAGTCCCAAACACTCATAGATGTAATATAATTGGGCAGAAACCCTTTGGATGTTCATATTGATGGATGTTACATCCATCATCCTTCTCTAAATCTAAGTCCACAACTTCTTTTACTATTGTAGTTTTTCTCTTTTGCCAGTAAGTGTCCTTGCTTGTTTCCTTGATCTTTTTTTTATTCTTGTGTTGGTCTATTAATTCTACTTGCTTTGCCTTCTCCTCCATGATTTTCAAGCTAGCTGTAACTTTTTCATCCATCAAGTCTCACATCTCATCAATTCCCACATCTTATCTACTCTTCCTACAATCTCAGCAATGAACTTTTTTGTATTGACAAGGTTTTGTGTGAAATCACCTTCACAAGAACTATTTCTTCTTCTTGATCATAGATATGGACTTCCTCCTTGCAAAGGGTTGGGTCCCAGTTCTGTTTTTCTACATTCTCCCTTATACATAGCTCTAGATCCTTGTACGGACTTTGATGCCAGTGAGTAATGGCCAAGCCCCATACCTTGAAATACCATGAACCTCCCCAAAGGACTTACTCCTAATCATTTAGAGATTGGAAAATGAAAAGTAGAAGCTCCCTAACACCCTACCTAGACTTCCACTTGTGTGACCTTCTAGTTTGTAGCAATCCATTTAGAAACTTGCTTGACCATAGGCCTTGTGCTAGTTGATACAAACTTCCTAATTAGACTGCGTTCTAGAACCTGGAGGCCCTCTTGCAGCTGATTACTTGTCATCTTCAAACTAAGCTTCCCTCTATCTTGGGTGACACCCCAAGTCCCTCCATCTCCTGGTTTCCATGGCGTTGTGGCTGAACCCTTCATATGCACATCCCTTGCCATCTTTGGTTTGTTTGTCAACCTCTAGAATCTATGCACAATTCATGAAATGGAGGAACTTCCTTATTTTCCCCTCCTTCTGTAGTCTCGTCCCTTGACTCGTTATGAGTATGCTGCCCAGCAGCCATGCCATCTGGCTTGGCCATGTCCGTTGCCATGGTCTCCTCATCGCCTATAGCCATGCCCACCTCCTTAATGTTCTGATCCCTCACCATAACCCTAGCTGAATGCTCCCACTCCTGCCCTTTCTCCACACCACAATTTATATTTCTATTAAAATTACATTCCATGAATTCTAATTTACTTTTACTAATTTTTAAGTCTTCTGATTGTAGAGCACATCAGCACTTTCCCATTTTAGAAGCAATATTTGTTCAAAATGTATCCACCAACACAATATCATTCGCAAACAGTATCCATTAACGAATATCATAGACCCAGTATCCATTAAGGAATATCATAGACCCTTGATGCAGATGACTGTTAGCCATAATGTCACCAATAAATCAAATGTGAGATTTTAGCCTATGAAATTTACTTTAAATATCACTATGCCTACAGGAGTGTCTGACAGGTTATATAGAAGTGTAAAAGAATGTAAGTATACAATAGTATTGATAGCTTTTTGTTAAACATACTTCTAAAAATATTTATTTATTATCCAGTGGCAAGATGTATATTTTCATACTAGAATTTCTTAATATAAAATTCAGGCATAAAGCTGTCAAAAACATTAAGTAGTCATTCTTGTACAAGTAAATTTTTTGTGTTTAAATTCAGAGTCTACATTGGTCTTTTTTCTTTCAGCAATGCAGTCAAATTCACACCCAAAGGCAAGGTTGGAATAAATTTACGGGTGACATCACCATTTCTTCTTGAAAGCAGTCATAAAGAGGAGAGGAAATCTAGAAACTCATGTTCCCAAGTAAAATCAGCCATGTGTTCAGAACAATACACCTATGTTCCTAGTGAAATCAATACAGCTGGAACACAAACTCCACATAAAACTTGTGGAAAGGTTTCCAACCAACGGACAGATTTCCTCTACTGTGAAAGATCGCAACTATCTTCATCAATGGAGGGGGATGAAAATCATGAACTTTCTTTTAGTAGAGATGATGAAATCGTGTGGCTACACTGTGATGTTTATGATACTGGGATAGGAATTCCAGGTACACTATGAAATGTGAATAGGATTACCCTGATTTTATCTGCACTCAAAATTTGCAAATTTTTTCTAACAGGTCATTTCCCACTCCCTACCTGATATCCTTTTAACAGACAAGGCTTTGCCAACATTGTTCAAGAAGTACATGCAAGTGAGTGCAGCTCATGCACGAAAGTATGGTGGAACTGGACTTGGTCTGGCCATCTGCAAACAACTGGTATTACTATCATTATTTTTGGAGATATGTAGGTATCTTGTATGAAAAATATTATTCTTGAATGATTTAATTATAATGTGTCATTTTTACTTAAATTGATATCTTTACAAAAGAGAAAGTATAACAAATAAGATACAGTGCTTTGGAAGAATTATTTATATATTCAAATTTTCTGACTTGGTTAAGAATTAAGTTTTTAACTCTAAATTTTTTGGAACAAGGCATATGTACTAGATCTACTATGGCCATTTCATTGAAGAATGAGAGGATTATCTGAGACCTTGTAATTGAAGCGGGATGGAATCAATCCCAAACCTTTAACAGCATCAATGAGAAAGCCAGGATTGAATAAGCCCCAATCTAGGAGAAATAAAATGTGTCCGTGCAAAATAGCCTTCAAAACCAAAATGTCGTAGGGGTTGAAAATCAAGCAAGGTGAAGCTTGTTGAACTTGGAAGGAGCTTACACATGTGCCAATGCTTCAGTCATATATAATATGGACAACTGCCTCCTAGAGATCTTGCAAAAACATGGCTAGAAGTAGAGATCATGGCAAAAAAGACATTGCATGAACAAATGATTGAGCACTTTGATAAAAGAACCCAATACAACTATCTATTAAAAAACACTGCACCGTCATGGACTCTGGAAAATGTAGAGGGCCTTTGGTCACCAAATACCCTTTGCTTTTTTCCTTGGTCCTTTACAAATCAATGTGAAAATCAATTGAATTTGCAAGCAATGCTAGACAGAGATGGCAGGCCAAGAGATGATCAATGCTCAAGATCATGAATGGATACAAGCAAAGTTGATAGAGATTTTAGTTGTGTGTACTGATTTTAATCGTCTTGAACTTTGTAAAATAAGCATAAGCAACTAAAATCTCTACTCTTAGATCTCTTGCTTTAGATATCAAATGAGACTAATGTGAAAATCTCAATTAGATGGTTTAAGAAAACTTACTATTTATTAGTAATTTTTCTAATTATTTAATATTTAATTTTTTTTTTAAAATATTTTTGTTGTTGAATAAGGGGGAAAATTTTAACAGCATTTTAGAATAACATTTTAAGATTAATGGAAACATGATCCATTATTTATTTTGGCTTTTTGTAGGACCCCTAATAGCCACCCTCTAAGTTTAGTACAATTTTATTTTCTCCACTCTTAAAACATGTTGCTAGACTTACACTAGTAGCTAATAAGGATATGACTCATTATAATGGTGGGTTGAGTACAAGGCCTACAAACCTCCTTTCCTCATAGGTCAAAACAAGTTGATGAGATGACACTTTTCTGCTCTTCATAGTTCTAAGGATTGATGCATTGATTACATATTGCTTATCTTTAGTAGTACTAAAATACCTCAAAAACTAGTATAGCCAAGGCTCATGTCTTACACTTTCTATTACTTAGGAAGCTAGAAAACATCAAACATTTGTGACTCATTTCAAGTTTTGTTTACAAGTAATACCAACAAATGTGGTTCGATGTAATCCTAGTTCTCCACTTTGTCCACCAAACAAGATCATTTAATCAATAATAGGCTTCAAACAATGATTGGGGGATCAAAAATATATAGGTTTTAACAACTTTGCCCATGCAATGTGGCATTGCATTCCTACATTGAGGGCCATCCAATTTGAAGAATTTGGTCACCTTTCAACCATGAGTTAGGTTATCTTTAGGTTCTATTTCACACAAAGAAGGTTTGGTTCAACCATCATTTTAGACTACATTGTGATATACCCCTAAGATAGGTAGCTGGGTATTGTATGTGAGGTGGGTACACACTTATGAATGATACTTAACATCGTTGAAAACCTTTAGGTATTGTGCAACTTAACCTCCTTGGGTCTAGTGGCTCACAATATTAAGCCTAAGTATATGTTGGGTCTAGTGGCTCACAATATTAAGCCTAAGTATATGTATGGGTGGGGTTGGATAGTGGTATTTATCTCCACATCTAGGGTAGGGTATATGTAAAATAAATAAACAATGCAACCCATCTATTTAAGATATAGCAATGGATATATTATTAGAAAAAAATGATTAGTAAATGATCTCTAGAAATACTACATGCTGCACATATGACACCAATAAAATGCATCATCCACCTAGTTACAATAGGTGAATTTCTTATCTTAGGGCCTAAAAGGTTTCTAATCATAATACATGTGGGTTCATTTTAGGGAAAGCAAATAAAATACATAATCATGCATATTTTCTTTCTTTTTTCTGCACAAATAAAAGAACATAATTGATGATAAATAAATGGGGGTTAGCATATTAAAACTATATTTTACTTTGCATGAAAGGAAAACTTAACTATGACAAAGCACAGAAAATGTTCATTATGCATTAAAAGAATTACTCCAAGGAGACTTCTAGGCTTCCAAGATCCACTATCCTCAACATACAATTTAAAGAAGATAATTGTGCTCTCAATTATATTTTAAATGCCATATAAGAACTAGCTCACATCATACAATGAAGAGAGTTACAATACTTAGGTTTGTTTATCTTTTATGTCAAATAAAATGGTTTCTGTCACCTCAAATCATTGATACTAAATGAATGTTTACATGTAAAAATCAACCAATATTTCCTCCAATTTTATGCAATTTGGAAAACAAAGTCAAACAGTAGGGCCTAAATTTTTGGCAAACCAATATGAGTATAGAAGACATTGAGGGCATAAAATAAATCTAAAATTCTAATTGTCAACATAGCTAATGGTAGTGGCGATTTCATAATTTTCTCCTTCAACCTAAGACACATCCTGATGGGAAAGGCACCGAGGTTGAATGAGCAAGGAAGGCTGAGGCGTTTAAAATTTTTCAGCAAGTTGTTGCCTTTGTGGATTCGCAGGAACACTATGTGCAGCTGGATATCCTACATGCTCAAATCTGGCTACATTGCAAATGTGCCCACCTTCCCCACCTTCCCCACTAGTTAGGGGATGACTGACATGCTTGGTGCTGTTTTGATGTGTTGCTTGGTTTTGTGGCTACCCCTTGTGGAAGGGGGTTTTTGGCTGTCTATTTCTATGTTTTCGGCTGCCCTATGTCGTATGGGTTTCTTTTTTGGTTGGCATCAGCCTGGGGGGTGTGTTGTTTAAATTTAATTTTTGTTGGTTTGTTTGGTCAGTGGGGGTTGGGGTTGGGAGGCAGGCTTTTTTTTTTCTTAATAATTAAACCTATTTTGATGGGGAGGATTGCACTTCTCTCTGCCATGTGTTTGGTCTTGAAGTTCAGTGGATTTGCCCTACCTGTACATATTCTCTTTCATTTATAATATACACCCGAAAATTTGCTCCAAACAAAAAAAAAATCAGTCTCTGGAATTTCTTTAGTTTGAAAGGTAGAATCATGGGGAATAATTTATCAGCTATAAAAAATGTCTTTTCTTTTCTTTTCTTTGACTAAAACAAAGGGTAAACATGGGCTCTAATATCTTTTAGGGAAAAAAAAAACCAGAGGGCATATTCTATACGTGACTGTTTATCATCATCATCATCATCATATCTGGAACTAGAAAACATCAAACAGCACATAACAACCATGATAAACAAGAAAGGGAGCAGCTCTAAACTAAGGCCACTCATCATTAAAGAATTAAAAATTCTGATTTTTAAGTAATTAAAATAGGTAAACTATTTGAGCCCAATTGCAAAATGAAAAGGAAAGGAAAATTAAGTAAAAACTGAAATATACCATGTTGTTATTCAGAAAAGTAGAGAAACTGAATTTTTATTTCCTGATTTTTGAGTGTTACAATGAGCTCTTTTTATACATGAATATCGACACTATTTTTAGAAGGAATAATCAGAAATCCCTGATTATGGGGAAAAACAAAGCACCATAAAATCAGGAACCATAAAATTAGGAAATTTGCCTACAAAAAGCTGGATTTGGGATGACAACAAATCCCATTAAATTAGGAAACTACCAATAAGAATTACAGCTGTAAACAACCCTTAAAAATTGATTTGGATTTCCACACTCCCTCTCAAGTTGGGCTGTAGATGTTGAGAAGACTAAGCTTGGATCAAAGTTCTCCGAAGGTAGTTCTGGGAAGAGCCTTGGTTAGGATGTCAGTTGTTTGATTTGTGGTAGGAACATAATCAATTGAGATCATCCCCTCTTCTATCTTTCTTTGATGAAGTGCTTGTCTATCTCCACATGTTTTGTTCTATCATGATGTACTAGGTTCTTGGCTATGCTAATAGCTACTTGATTGTTGGACAACAATATGATGAAATCTGTAATTTGGATTTTGAGCTCATGCAATAGTCTCTTTAGCCATATTCCTTTACATATCCCTTGTGCCATAGCTCTGAATTCTGCCTCAGCGTTGCTATAGGCTACTACAAATTGTTTCTTGCTCCTCCAAGTGATGAGATTTCCAAAGACAAAGGTATAGTATCCTGATGTTGATCTTCTATTAGTCTTGGAGCCTGCCTAGTCAGCATCCATAAATATCTTAATATCTCTGGTTGATGTCTTTTTGAAGTAGAGACATTCACCAGGGGCACCTTTTAGATACCTTAGAATTTGGAACACTTTGCTCATGTGTTCTTTAGTTGGGTTGTTCATGAATTGACTAACAACACTAACTATGAAAGCAATATCAGGTCTAGTATGAGAAAGATAAAGAAGTTTCCCAACCAGCCTTTGATACCTACCCTTGTCCATTGGTGGACTTTTTTCATCTAAATCTGACTTGTTGTCTGTTGGAGTGTTAGTTGGTTTACATCCAAGCATTCTAGTTTCCTTGAGTAAGTCTAGAGCATATTTACATTGTGAGACTGAAATTCCCATTTTTGATCTTCCTATTTCCATTCCAAGGAAATATCTTAGATTTCCCAAGTCCTTTATCTCAAATTCTTGAGCAAGGAAGTTCTTAGGGTAGCTATTTCTCTTTCATCATTCCCAGTTAGGATGATATCATCAACATAGACAATAATGATGGATGTTCTACTTTTTAGAAGAGTGCTTGACAAACATAGTATGATCTGTTTGGCATTGTGAATAGCCATGTCTCTTTATAGTCTTTGCAAATTGATCAAACCATGCACGTGGAGATAGTTTAAGACCATAAAGAGATTTCTTCAATTTGAATACTTTGTTGACATTTTCTACAGGCTTGATACCTAGTGGAATGTCCATGTAAACTTCCTCTTCAAGATTTCCATTCAAGAATGCATTTTTGATGTCCAATTGGTGTAGAGGCCAATCAAGATTAGCTGCAAGGGATAGAATGACTTGGATGGTATTTAATTTGGCAACTGGTGCGAAAGTTTCCTGGTAATCAATTCCATAAGATTGTGTAAAACCCTTGGCCACAAGGTGAGCTTTGTATCTGTCAATACTTCCATCTACCTTGTATTTAATCGTGAAGATTCATTTACATTTGACAATATTTTTCCCTTCTGGTAGCTCGATTGAATCCCATGTTCCATTTTTCATCAGAGCATTGATTTCATCATGCACTATTGATTTCCACTCTGTTCTTTGAAGAGCCTCTTGAATATTACTGGGAATTTGAATATCTATAAGGCTCATAGTAAATGCATGATATCCATGTGACAACTTATTGTAAAAAAAAGTTCTATATTTGAGTATTTTGTACATGACCTTACCCCTTTCCTTAATGCAATTGGTAAATCCAAAAGTTCATCAGAATTAGGAATTGAATTAGTGTTACTTGGATGCGAGTCATTTTGGACTGAGTTCGGCACATTTTCATGAACTTGGTAAAATTGTTCTTCCATATCCTTTTGAGTTGGTTTCCTTCTTGAGTATACAAGGAGCTCTTTGTTTACAGTCTCATGAGGAGGACTCGGTAGTGGACTGAGATTTGGGCTTGGGTTGGATTGAGTGAGTGTCTCGACAAAAGAAGGATTTGGTTCTAGATCCCAAAAAAGATATTCTTGATTTTCACGCTTCCCTTGAATGTTGGTTTTGGGATGACAAGGTTGTGTTTCCATGAATGTGACATCCATTGAGTGGTAAAATCATTTTGTACTAGGACAGTAGCACTTGTACCTCTTTTGATTTGGTGAATATCCTAGGAAGACACATTTGGTGGCTTTGGGATCAAGTTTGCTATGAAATTGTTGGGGAATATGAACAAAATTTGTACAACCAAATACTTTGAGAGGGATTGATGAGATCAATTGGGTTGTTGGAAAAGCTTTTAGAAGGACTTGACAAGGATTCTGGAATTTAAAAACTTGTGATAGCATTCGATTGATGAGATATGTAGCAGTAAGAACCGCTTCTCTCCAAAAGAAATTTGGAACTTGAGAGGAAAGTAGGAGGGCTCGGGCAACTTCCAATAAATGCCTATTTTTCTTTTTAGCTATCCCATTTTGTTGTGGGGTATTGATACAAGAGCTCTAATGGACAATTCCCTCTTTAGACAAAAAAATCCCCAAGAGTAGAGTTGAAATATTCTTTTGCATTGTCAGTTCTCAAGATTTGGATTTTTGTTTTAAATTGTGTTTGAATCATGTTCATGAAATTTTTAAAGACTTGGTTGACTTTAGATTTTTCTTTCATCAAAAATATTCAAGTGAGTCTTGTATGATCATCAACAAAGGATACAAACCATCTTGCCCCTATGACATTTTTTATTTTTGATGGATCCCAAACATCACTATGAACCATAGAAAAAGGATGAGATGCTTTGTATGGTTGTATTGGATAAGAGTTACAAACATGTTTTGAACACTGACAAATTTCACAATAAATAACATCTGAATTTTTATTGAATAATGATGGAAAGAGTCTTTTGAGATACAAAAAACTAGGATGACCTAGTCTATAATGCCATAGTAGAATTTCATTTTCCCTATTTGACTTAAATACGAGCGGCAGACAAGGTGCGGGAAGAGTGGGAGGCCAAGTGGAACGAGGCCCTCGCGCAAGCCCAGGCCAACATTGAGGCCCAGGTCACGGAGCGCGAGCAGGAGTGGGTCAGGCAGCAGGAGCTCCTTGCTGAGGCTGCCCGGGCCTGCCTCATCGACGAAATCAGGGCCCAGGTTTGGGAGGAGCTTATGCAGGAGGTGGCGGACCAAAGACGGCGCGAGCTGGAGGCGCGGGCAGCGCAGGAGCGCCTCCAGGAGGAGGAGGCCCAGCGGCAGAAACAGCTTGACCACGCCCACGGGCATAATGCCTGACAATGGCTGCGGGAGGGGCGATGCCCATACCTTATTTTGGGCATTAATTGCGAGAGCTCCTGGGTGGAGCTCAGACGGCACATCCGTCGGACCTTGGCGCGGTACCACCCTGATGCCGGGGCTTCGCAGGAGGATAGGGGTAGGTAGGAGTTGCTTATGCAGGGCCTCCAACAGGCGGCCAATTTCGTGGATACGGAGGATCACCGGAACACTCTCGATATCCTCCATGAGCTGGAACGCCCCAACTGCGCCTGCCGACGGCTGCCGACGCACCCGTAAGGGGTGGTACTCTGTTGGGGGTTGCCCCCCCGGTCGGCTTTGCGGGTTTTTGGGTTGTCGGGGGGGGGGGGGTGCCCCCCTCTTGGTGGTGTTTGGGGGGTCGCCCCCCTCGGGTCGTTGGGTAATACAATAGAACCTGTATTGGACACCTTAGATAGAGAACCATCAACAATACGAATAGCATGGTTCTTAGTGCATGGTGTGTAGTCTTAAAGAATTGTAAAATCTCCAATCATGTGATTTGATGCTTTGGAGTCAACAATCCAAGTGCTTAACTTATTATCCTTTTGAACTTTTAGAGCAGTGAGAAAGTCACCTTTTCAAGCCACTGAACCAATCCCTATGATCGGATTAGAAGTGTCGGGCATTAGTTGAGTGAACAACTTCTACAGTACTTCCATTTGTTCCTTACTAAAGGGGTGTCCTAATGATTTTGAAGGAGAGCAAGGTCTTTCTTCCATTGTTGCACTATTACCCTTGCTTTCTTTCTTAGATCAAGAGCGTGATGGTTTCTAGTTAGCAGGTTTCCTATGAATTTGCCAGCAAGTTTCTCTAGTATGACCAAGCTTTCAAGAGTGATCGCACCAGGGCCACCCTTTCTTAGTCTAGGAACTGGAACCTTGTGCAGCTAAAGCCAAACCTTCGTTGGTTGGATGGTTCAAACAGATCCTGCTTTCTTCTTGTTGTCCTTTAGAGGCAACCTCACGGAGACTTGGTAGTGGGTTGATTGCTAAAACATGCCCACGAACTTCGTCTAGGTTTTTGTTTAAACCTAGAAGAAACTTGTAGATTCATTTCGTTTCAACGATCTTTTTATACTTGTTGGCATAATTTGGATAGTCCCATTTTGTGGTTTCAAATAGATCTAATTGTTGCCAATATCGATTTAATTGACTGAAATATTGAGTGATAGACAAGTTTCCTTGGCGTAAGTCATGAAGAATCCCTTCTATCTCAAACGCCTATGTGGTGTCTTCTTTATCGGAGTAGGTTTCTCTTGTAGCCTCCCAAATCTCTTGGGTTGTTTCATAGAGCATGAAATCTTCTCCAATGTCGTTTGTCATTGAGTTGATCAACCAACACATAACCATGTTATTTTTAGCCTTCCAACTTTGGTACTTTGGATCTTCCTTTGTCGATTGAGTAGCTACTCTAGTGAGATAGTTGTCTTTGCCCTTGCCGCACACGAACATCATAACTAAATGGGACTGTTAAAGATAATTCTATCCATTTAGCGTGTGACTCGTGATGAGGATATTAGAATTTGCTGAACCATTGTTAGTGCTCAAAATCGGGTTGCTATTAGGAGTGGAGGTGACATTTGATACTGTTGTGGATGTAGCCATGAGGATGGAAAGAGATATAACAAGGAGAGAAATGAACTGCTGTAACGGGAGAATGAGAGCCAACATTTGCTTTCGTTGGAAGAGAGAGGGAAAGAAAATTCAACAATGCTGGTGATGAGCACATGTTTGATGCTATTGGTGAAAAGGAAAAATTCATTGTCGCTGAAGGAGAAGAGAGTGAGATGAATGGAAGAGAGTTGAATAGGAGAGGACCAAATGGTTGAGGATAGAATAGCTTAAGAAATTCTCTGATACCATGTAGTTATTCAGAGAAGTAGAGAAATTGAATTTTTATTCCTTGATTTTTGAGTGTTACAATGAGCCCTTTTTATACATGAATATGGATACTATTTTTAGAAGGAATCATTAGAAATCCTTGATTATGGGAAAAAACAAATCACCATAAAATTAGGAACCATAAAATTAGGAAATTTGCCTTTAAAAAATTGGATTTGGGATGACAACAAATCCCATTAAATTAGGAAACTACCAATAAGAATTATAGTTGTAAACAACCCTTAAAAATTGATCTGGATTTCCACATACCAAGCTTGGACATTGTGATGGATTATCATGGTTCCAAAACTTTGAAATCTTCATTATCAAATTTTGCTAGCTTCATGTTTTCACATTGAGAGAAATGTAGGCTTGAACAAAGGACCATTTAACAATGATTTGGGACATGACAACTTTCTTGAAAACCTTTCAAAAATTGACCAAAAATGCATAACAAAATAGAACATGTGTATTTCACTTTCCATTATGCAAAGACACAAAGAAAATCATCAATATGCATAGCTTCTTTTTATTTTTAAATGAGTACTCAATCAACGCTATGGCTATCCAGTTGTCTGTAGTACCCTTAATAACTACCCTCTAAAGATTAGTATAATTTTTCTTCTTCAATCCTCTTAAAGCATGGGATTATACCTACATTGGCAACTAATAAGGATGCGACATAGGGCTACATATGTCCTTCCTTCATTAGACTTAACAAGTTGTTGATGGGATGAGACCTTGGCACTTCTCATAATCCTAAGGGTTGATGCATTTATTGCATATCATCTATCTTTAATAGCACTATGATACCTTAAAAACTAGCTTCGACCAAGGTTATGGCTAATGCTTCCCATCACTTGTGAAGCTAGAAAACATCAAACATTTGTGTGACTCACTTGTTTCAAGTTTCATTTTACAAGCATCACCAATAGATGTTGTTGGATGTACTCCTAATCCTCCATTATGATTTTGCCATACAAGATCATTAAATTTATAATAGGCTTCAAACAATGACTAGAAATAAAAAAATTTATAGGTTTTAGCAACTTTTCCCATGCAATGTGGTGTTGCATTCCCATGAGGGCCATCCAACTCGAAGAATCTTGTCACCATCCGATCGTGAGTTGGGTTATCTTCGGGTTCTAAACTACACAAACAAAGCTTAGCTGAATCATCATTTTTGGACTACACTTGGATATACCCCCAAGATAGGTGATTAGGGATTGTACGTGAGGTGGGTACATTGTAGGACCCCCTAATAACCACCCTCTAAAGATCAATATAATTTTTTTTTCTTTAATAATTGTCCTAAAACATGGTATTATGCTTACATTAGCAACTAAAAGATGTAACTAATAATGATGGGTTGATTACAGGGCCTACATAGCTTCTTTCTTTATTAGAATTAACAAGTTGTTGACAGGATGAGACCTTGCCACTTTTCATAATTCTAAGGATTGATGCATCTATTGCATATCATCTATCTTTAGGAGCACTATGATACCTTAAAAACTAGCATCATCCAAGGGGATTGCTAACACTTTGCATCAATTGCAAAGTTAGAAAACATTAAATACTAGTGTGACTCACTTGTTTCAAGTTTCATTTTACAAACAACACCATGTGCTGGGATGTACTCTTAGTCCTTCATTATGTTTTTGTCATACAAGATCATTTAATCTATAATAAGCTTCATACAATGGTTGGGAATAAAAAATGTTTAGGTTTCAACAACTTTGCCCATGCAATGTGGTGTTGCATTCCCACATTGAGAGCCATCCAACTCAAAGAATCTAGTCACCATCTAGCCATGAGTTGGGTTATCTTTGGGTTCTAAACTACATAAACAAGACTTGGCTCAACCATCATTTTTGGCCTACACCTCAATATACACCCAAGATAGGTGATCAAGGATTGTATGTGACGTGGGCACACTGATGAATGGTGCATTTGTCATTGAAAACCTTTAGGGGTTATGCAACTCAACCCCCTTTGGTCCATTTGCTTAAGATATTAAGCCGAAGTAAAGTGTATGTATGGGTAGAGTTGGATAGTGGTATTCCTCGCTGCATCAAAGGTAGGGTGTATGCAAAATAAATAAACAATGCAACCCATCCATTCAAGGTATGGGATGAATATATTATTATTAAAATAATTTATTAATGATCCCTAAAATACTACATGCTTGACATAATGCACACCAATCAAATGCATCATCGACCTAATTAATAATTGTGAGTTTAGGTGAATTTGTTATCCATATGCCAAAAGGGCTTCTAATCATAATTCATGTGAGTTAATTTTATGGAAAACAAATAACTGTACATGACCACATATATATTTTCTTTCTTTTCTTTGCACAAATAAAAGAATATAATTGCTAATAAATAAATGGGGACCGATAAAAGGGATAAAATAGAGACCGGTAAAGAGGAATATTTGGCAACAAGGCCATGGTGCTCTACACGCCTAGGGGAGTGGGGCCAGCCTGACTGACCCAAGAGCGCCTAGGGGAGTGGGGTCAGCCACATTGACCCAAGCTATACTGATGTACAGCTTCATTTTTTTGGAATTAATAACAGCTCGAATTTCTTCCAAAAAAAATGGCGTTAGCATATTGAAGAAAAATTAAATAAACAATATTTACTTTTCATGAGAGGAAAACCTAACTATGACAAAATACACAAAACACTCATGTAATAAAAGACTTATTCCAAGGAGACTTCTAGGCTTCCAAGATGCAATATTTTCATTAGACAAATGAAGGAAGTAACTATGCATCTCAAAGTGTATTTTAAATGCCATATAAGAACTAGCTCACATCATACAATAGAGAGAGTTACAATAGGTAGGGTTTCTTTTCAATGAAACAATTAGCCAATATTTTCCTCCATTTTCAGGTATCCAAAATTGGGCAAACAAAGTCTGAAAGTAGGGACTGAATTTTTAGAAATCAATATGTGTTCAAGTGAGATGGAGGGCCTGAAAATAAATCTGAAATTATAACCTACACAGTGGTATTTGACAAGGTTTTGTTTTGTTTTTCCTCTCAGCCTAAGGTATCTTTCAGGCTCTGCAATATCAATAATTGGGAGATAAAATCTTGGGAAATAGATTACCAGTCATTAAAATAATAATAATGATAGTAACAGTTCCTTATCCTTTTTTTTTTCAGGCTAAAACAGAGAGTAGCTAGTTTCTAAATTCCCTTAAAATAAAAGAGAGAGAAACAGAGGCAGATTCTATGTGTGATGGTTGATATTTCCATTTTTACCATTATCTAAGAAATTAGAAAGTGGTAAATGCTAGATAATAACCCAGAAAAATAAAAGACATGGAAAAAGAAAAAGAATGGCAGTCTCTATACTAGGGCCAGACATTGTTAAGTAATCAAAAATTTAATTTTCTGGAGTAGAAAACAAACAAAATCTCATGTGCTCATGTGCCATATCAAAAGGAGAAACAACAATAAAATCTGATGTACACTAAGCTTGAACACCATGATGGATTAACATGGTTCCAAATTTTGACATATTGATTATTAAATTTTCCAGCCTCATGTTTTCATGTTAAGAGAAATGTAGGCTTGAACAGAGGACCATGTAACAATGATTTGGGACAAGACAACTTTCTTAAAAACCCCTCAAATTGACCCAAAAATGATCAACAAAACAAAACATGTGCACTTAACAAATGGACACCAAAAATCCTCAATATGCATAGATTATTTTTAATTTTAAAATGAGTACTCAATATACTCTTTGTCCATTTAGCTATGATATACCAAGTCTCTCCAACCCTACAACATCTTGTAGCCCACACAAGAAGAATACTAGGGTTAGATAAAATTATGGGGGCTAACACCATCAAGCACCTCCAAGAACTAAGCCGTTATAGCTCACGCAAGAGATCACTAGCCTTAGATAGAATGATTGGTTTGTTTTGGGTGGGGGAGGGGAGCGGGGGGTGGTTGGTGTAGAGGGGTTGTGGGCAGGGGTGGCATTTTTTTTATAAAAAAAGATTTGAAAAACATGAAGTGCCAAGTGCACATGACAAAAAAAATGCTAACTTATAAGCCCAAAACATGCATGCCAAAAATCAGATCCAAGGCATATGAGAGACTCCATGCATGACTCACAACTCACAAGAAATCTCACATGCCTTCATGAAATAATCCTCACTTGTCCAAGCCAATACAACTTCAAACACCTACTAAAAATCTTGTACAACAAGGGTTTGGAATGCACACCTTTAAAGTTGAACTTGACCAATTTGGGGAGTGAGAAGATACCTTTATTTTGGGTTTTTGTCCAGCCAATAGCCTCAAGAAATCAGCTTCAAACTGCAAGTCCAAGGTGCTGGTAAAATACTCTCACAAAATCAGAGAAAAGTCCCTTGAATCAGGCAAACAGTCCCCAAAATTCAATCATGAAAGCCTCCAATAGCAATAGCATAATCAACCTTCCAAGAGCTCACAAGACAACCTAAGAGATGGCTAAGAATAAGCAAGGGACAACTACTCTTTCTCTTTTCTCCTCAACTTCTCATCCCTCCAACTAGTGTAGTCTCTCCTTCGTTGGAAAAAGTGAAAATGATAGAAAACACCATCAATATTTATAGTATGGAGGAGACCCCAAGGCTTGGGTAAAGACTTGTACACAAAAGTTTACATAATGGGTAAATAGTAGACAACCCATTCTTCAAAAATCCTTTTTTATTCATGGCTTCATTCCTACTTGACTTGGACAAGCAAGCTTTCATGAGTGAGTGGACATGCAAGATTGACAATACTCAAGAGAGTGACATGGCCCCTATTAAATGAGTCATTTGTTCCTTTTTCAGCCATTAATATGAAATGGACAATTTGCATATAAATAAAATAGATGTCATAGCATATATCATCATCCGACATTGACTTTTCTTATGGCCCCACCTTTTGTTCTTGTTTAAGGTCACTTTTAAGTTTATATGCAATGAGGGTTTCTAATTTAGTTTTGGCCTTTTATCTATTCTACATTGCTTATAATTTATCTAATAAAAATCATTGATCCCAAACTTTTTGTCCATCCAACATTTTAGACATGTTTAGCTGGTTGTAATGAGCACAAACATGCCATAACTACCATACTATAAATGAATATTTTGATTAAAGCAAGGAAAACATGGTCCCATTGGGTGCTTTTTAATGGTTTAACATTAAAATCTTAAAATATAGGGCTTAATGAAAAACTAGTTGTAGATCTGTACTCAAGGTGTAAAGCTAAGTGAGCCTACCAAATTTGAGTGCAATTTGACAACTTTGAATTTTGATGTATTTTAATTAATTAAATATTCAATATTTTCATAATTTTAACTAAATATCAAAATAAACCATGGATCTCCATTACTTTAACTTGTCAGTATTATTATAAAATAATGCTAGACTTTGCAGTTCTCATTATATATATATATATAACGTAAACTAATAAAAAATTACATAGAAATTATAAATAAATAGTAATTTTACTTATGTCACCCAAGAAAAGGTCTTCATATTACTAAGAAGGATTAGGCTTATCTACAAATATATATAAGTTTTAAAACAAATTAAATTTTAAGGTATTTAATTGAGTACTAAGGTCACATATACAAATGTGGGGCATTACAATATATTATTATTAAAATAAATAGTTAATGATCCCTAAAAATATTACATGCTTCACATAAGACACACCAATCAAATGCATCATCCACCTAATTACTAACTTTGAGTTTAGGTGAATTGCTTATCCTAGGGTCAAAGGACTTTATTCATAATTCATGTTGGGTAATTTTATGGAAAGTAAATAAACATACATGACTAACCGGGGGGGCACCTTAGGGAGGGGTGGTGCTCTCAAAGGTAGCCCTATGCAGTCAATGGTAGAGATTGTAGGTGGTAGTGCTACTTTGGCAGGGGCCTTTTTAGTCTTCCTGGATTTAGGCAAAGTTGGGAGACCATCGGGCCTTGTGTCCTAGACAAAGAAGACACAGTTGGAAATTGACTTGGGGGTCCAAACAATCCTTCTGGAGATATACAAAAAGTGTTCATTTAGCAAGCCATGAGAATCCTCTCATGGAATTGCAGGGGATAGGGTACCCTTTACAAAAGAAATACCCTAAAAGAAATGGTGTGGAGAGAACGCTGTGATGTTGTTTGTTTGTAGGAGACAAAGTTGCAACAACATGAATGTTATTGGTTATGCTAGCCTAATTGGTAGACACAGTCAGTGGCATGTCAAGGGAGGGTGGGGGGTTTGGCCTCCCTTTCCCATAGGCCTTTTGAGATCATCGATACATCCACATGGAGTATTACCATCCTCTTCCAACAGACAGGAATTTGGCTCACGAATTTCTATGGTATGCATAGGTGGGAGGAGCGGTTGCGAGAGTTGCAGAGAATAGCTATGCTGATCTTGGATAAAGGGTAGTGGATCTTGATTGGGGATTTCAACTAGAGATTCTATGCATGGGAGAAGTTTGATGGGGGAACCCAAAAGCCTCCTAGGGCATAGTCTTTACTCTAGTTTTTGGAAGCTCATGACTTGATTGATGTGGACATCAGTGATTGTCAATTCATGTGGAGCAACGACCAAAAAGGCAAGGATAAGGTCATGACAAGGATTGAGAAGGTGTGGGTTAGTTCAGTCTCGATGCTTGATCAGGGGATAGCTGTTCAAGGGAAGGAGTGTTTGGCTTCTGATCATAGATCTTTGTTGTGCTATGTGGGTACTTTGGTGGTGGGGGGGACCTGTGCCTTTTCGATTCGAATGCTTTTGGCTAGACAAGCCTTGGATGTGACCATTAGTGGAGGAGGTTTGGAAGGATTACTCATCCCTGGTATGGATCTTCCCTGGACCCTAGTAAAACCCCTAGCAATTGCACAATTCTCCCTTGTACCATTTGCCCAACATTAAGAAGATGCACCATGGATTTGCCTCTATTGAACTCTAGTCCAATCTCTTTAGCCATTCAGACAAGATCCCAGCTAATAACAAGAACCTGAGGAATTGTGGCCCTAGAGAACAGGAACATATTGTTGGCATAGTGCTTCACCAGGCAATTCACACCCCCAACCTCTAGTCCTTTAAACCCTTTTGACATGCAATACGTACTCATGGCATCCATAACAAGAATGAACAGATATGGTGATAGGGGGTCCCCTTGTTGTAACCCCTTGCTAGGGGAGGCGAACCTCCAAAGTTACACCCCCAAGATCCAAGGAGAACGTGCCCGATTACTGCATATGTAGACACAACTTCAAAAAATGTGGATGAAAGCCCTTATGCAACATGATTTCTTGCAACACACTCTAGGAGACCGTGTCATATGTCTTGGTGATGTCCAATTTCAAACACATACCAAGAAATTGAGTTAACTGAAGTGAGTGCATCACCTCCTGCACCAGAATAATTTGATCCTGCAAATATCTACGTTTGACAAAGCCTGCCTGTTGTTCCCTAACTAGCCCTTGCACTAGCGGTGCCAACCACACCACCAACATTTTTGAAAATAGCCGAAGCAAAGTGTTACACATCCCAATAGGGTGAAAGTGTGCCAAGCTCAAAAGGTTAGATGACTTGGGGATCAACACTAGCTAGGAGCAGTTAATCTCCTGTCTCACCTACCCCCACAATAGCATCTCATTAAACATGTCTAAAATATTCTTCCCCATCACATCATAAAAGGTCCAAAAGAACTCCATTGGCCACCCATCAGGATCTGGTGCCCTCCCCCCCCTTCATAGAGGCCAACACCCCCTCCAACTCGGTTTGAGTAAAGGGCACTAGCAACCTCCGATTATCCTCCTCCCCAAGCACCTGTGTAATATTGATGGAGATCGATTTCGTCTCCTGTTGTTGCTAGATTTTAGACCAATACTTTAGCAGAGCCTAGGAAATTGGCCGTTTCCCCTTCATGGTCTTCCCTTCCTCATTAATATAGGGTATTTGCTTGGCCAAACGAGCAAAATGAGCCACAACAAAAAGGAAATGCATATTTCTATCCCCCTCCTAGAGCCATCTTGCCCATCCCCTTTGCCTCCAATAGGCCTCCTCTTCCTTGTCTATTACATGAAGCTCCCTCAGCACCTCCCCCTTATCATCTTCTTGAGTTTGATTCAACTCTTGCTCCTTCTGAATTTGTTCCAGACACCGTAGGAGCTACCCCTGATTATACTGAAAAGAGTACTTGTCCTTTGATTTGATTCCACAAATGTGGTGCTTAAGCAATGTCAACCCCTGTTTGAGGAAATCTCTGGGGTCACTATCCGGATGATAGGTCGCCTAAATATCTTCCACCAACGGTCTCAACCACGACTATTCAAATCTAAGCAGTCTGGGCTCCCTATCTTTTGAGGGACCTAACACACACACAAGAGGCCGATGATTTGAAGCAACTCTTTCTTTTTCAATGACGATCACCCCCTTATCCATGAGCATGCTCAAGCCCACCCATACCTGATCAATTTTGGTCATGAGCCTATCATGACCTTTTCTTTGATTGCACCATGTGAATTGACATCCCCTAATCTCCACATCCACCAGCCCATGGGCTATCAAAAAATCCTGAAACTATTGATCCCTTGAAGGATCCAACGTATTCCCATCAAACTTTTCCCACGTATGCAGTTGTTGGTTGAAATCCCCAACCAAGATCCATTGCCACCAATCAACAATTAGGGGTGCAATTTGTTCCAGCTTCCACAGGTGTTCCTCCCATTACTGAGCCCCATAGAAATTTGTAATCCATAAACCTTTATGATGAAGATGAATACTTATACTTCACTAGGACTCATCCACCACCCCGAAAGGCCACTTAGACAAGGTTGCTAAACCTCCAACCCTTCCTTGACATGGCATACAATGGGAGTGCCAACCTGGCCAATGCAACCAATGAAACTCTTGTTGCTAAACTTTGGTCTCCTGCAAACACACAACTTCACAATGCTCCTTAGCCATGATGTCTTGCAGGGTACGTCGCTTGAAGGGGGTACCCTCTTTCCTATAGTTCCATGAGAGGATCCTCATGGTCTATTGAAAGATCAATGTTTATACACATCTTGGATGGTTCGCTAACTACGGAAACACCCTCCATTGTCGGTGATTTTTGGCCCACCCTAGGCACCACCCTTGCTGACGATTTTTGGCCCACCCTAGGCATCATGGGCTGGGGTTGACCCTATGCCTAGGATTTTTTTGCAATTTCTCCTAAGAAATATTCCGTTTTCTCAACCATTGAATTCTTTGAAAATACGACTTACATGCTTGTGAATCCTCAAGAACTAATTTAGAGAGAATTTGTCTTGCCTTGAGATATTTAAGCTATGAGTGTATGCAATAAATTGGTACAAGGCTTTTACTTTTAAAAGTAATAAATCACATTAAGATAATAGCATAGAGTAAGGTGTTTGCATCTTCACCTTTAACTCATCAAGCAGAAATGCTTTTTGTATTCTTTTGATAACTTTCCAAATTTTAGCATTGAGTCTATGATCTCAAACAACACATCCATACAATACAAAAGGATAGATGATAGTATGGAAAATTTGTTTTCCAACCTTCTAAGCCTGGAGTTTGAAATCATTGCACTTGTTTTTAAAAACATAGTCTAAAAACTTCTTGTAGTATATGAACCTTATAAATATCATTTACCTAGTAACACCTCTTTAAATAAAAGAAGAGATGATTTCAAACGCAATGAAGTAGGTAGAATAGTGGTATGCACTTAAAATAATAAATGAGAAGTTGAAGGTTCAATTCTCCTTCTTTATGAATTTTAACTATTGTTACTATTATTATGAAAATACACTTAGAATTTTTTCACAAAGGCTGCACTCTACATGATGATTTATGCATGCCCATCGTCCATGGTCACATGCCTCCAATAATGAGCTATTTCGATTAAGTATATGATCTTCCTAGATGTCCTTCTCACTGCATAAGTTTTTCTGGTGATATGCAGACGACAACAGGGCCATATAATAATCGATTCCTGTAGGCATACATGAATTCTTTTTGACTGAAATTTTGGAAGTATTATTTATTAAAAGGCATCTACATAGCCTGGCTGTTCTTTTAAGCATCCAGGATACTTTCTTGATGTAGTGTCCAAAACTAGTCTTGATTTTAAAGTCATGATATAATTGTAAAATGATTTTTTATAATACCATATCTCTAGACTTTTAAGATACTGGATATTGTACAAATATGTTAGTATATTAAAATAATTATGATCACTTAAGATTCAAAATTATAATACAACATTTTTGGTGAGTGTGAGTTTACAAGAAAAATATGTATTCAATATATCAAAGGCATGACTGAAAAAACGTTATCCATGCAACAAAGCACTCATTAAGTCAGTTGTATATCTAATATTAGTAGTTAAGTTTGAGTGTGCCCACCTCATTTGAAGTTTTGAGGTAATCCAACCACTTGGAAGAAAGCCTGATATCTACGTTTGGATATCTTCAAATATAATGCCTTTGGATGCTTACAAGATGTGAATTTTCCATCATGAATGATTTGTTATCCCTATCAAAGCTTTGACATCATTACCATTTTGTTTTACCATTATGTGTCTTATGAATTTTAACTATTGAATCCTCCTCTTAGACATGAACCGAAAAGGGATAGCATTCAAGTTGATGTATTGAAGTCAAAGCTTCTCTCTGCCATGAATCTTTTTTTTGAGAAATGTTTAGGAAAAATTATATTAACGAAGAAAATCTTAGAAAAGACAGCAACCAAACAAGGGGGAACCCCTTGCCACAAAACAAGCTAGAGGATCAACCATCCCCCACTTGACGCCTACGCAGACAAAGATCACACACCCCTAAGACTAGTCATCATAGGCAATTGACCCAACTAGCCAAAACACATGATCACCATAGGGCCCCGAGTTCCAAAAAGCCTTAGGACATGTCTCCAGCATCAGAGCCTCCACCATAGCTATGCACATGGGCAATTCACCCCCCTCATGCCCAGATTGGTGGGGAACAATTAGACAGGGTTTGTCAAAGGGCGGTATATTCAGGATCAAGTTCTCTTGCTCTAGGAAGTTTTACACTCGCTCTAGCAAACGGGATATCCCAGCATGTGCATCAAGTTGGATATTTGGAAAGCTTATGATATTGTTAGTTGGGATGCTCTTGCTGAGATTATCCAATGAAAAGGTTTTGATCAGAGGTTTATTGCATTATGCATACAAAATCAGGCTTCTTGCGCTTACTCTTTTGATGTCGGGGGTCATCTATGGGGGTTTTCCTCTTCTAGGCATTGTCTTAGGTAGGGTGATCCCCTATCACCATACTTGTTTATCTTGGCGATGGATATGTTGCAGGGTTATTGCAAAGCGACGGGGTGCGGGGTCTTAATGTTGTGGGGGTTCACTGCCTCACAGAACACTATGCTGATGATACGATGATTTTTTTGAGGGTGTCGGTGCCACAAGCGCAGGCCTTTAACTAGGTGTTGGATTGGATGGAATGGGAGGTGGGGCTGGCAGTGAATCGGGACAAGTGTATGGTTCACTTGTTGTAGGCATTGTGTCAACTGCGGGGTAAGATTCTGCAGTGGCTGGGGATGATGGCAAGCACGATGCAAGAGACATACCTTGGGATTCCCATGTTTGTATGGAATTGTAAACAAACTTGGTTGTTGCTTCTACAACGCCTACAATAGCAGGTGGATCATTGGATGGTACAGTTCTTGAAAAGGAAAGGAAGGATGATCTTAGCTAACTCAGTGTGGATGGCCATGGCTAGATACACTACGGTGGGTGCTGCACCACCTGTAGGGGTGGTGGAGAAAGTTGACCAAGTGATTTGGGGGTTGATTTGGTTGGGTGGAAAAGGAGGGTTGAAATTTCATCTGGTGAAGTGGGACATTGTTGCCAGACCAAGGGAGGCAGGGGGACTAGGGGTGTTGAAGTTTCTGAAGAAGGCTTCGTCTACCAAATTGGGGTTCCCCCCTAACAACTAAATGACATTTGCCCATCCTACTTGTTGAACCATGGCCCAAAGCTCTCCATTTTCCCGAAACTATGCACAATCGAGTTCAAAGGTGGGTGTACGACCCATAGCTTCCATTGCTTGTCCTCACAAAACAAGCTCCCTATGTCGCCACTTGCTACAATGTTGGCACATGAGAACCTCTAAACACGCATGCGTTCCTTGCCCAAAGGGTCACAATCCTTGCAGACCGAGAAGGCCATGAAGGAAGCTTGGTAGGTATAGCACTACATGTGGGAGGTGAAGTGGGTTGCCTGGGAGCAGGAGTTTGAGTGGTGGTTGAGTCTTGTGGAGCAAAGGTAGTAGGAACAAGAAAAGGAGCTCCAACATAGTTGGGACTTGAGGGAATCAGCCCTTAGGGCCACACTTGAGGATTCACTTCGAGAGCAGCTATCGGATGAGCTACGGTAGGTTGAACAGACTAGCACAGAACAAAGGAGAGAGGAGGACTAGGCGCAGGAGCGTGAGAGGTGAGAAGAGGCTGAGCACCAACGATAGCTTAACCGGGCACATGCGAATGGGGTCTGGCTATGGTTAAGGGCTAGAAAATGCCCATACGAAGTTATGAATATTTGTTGTGACACATTGTGGGGGGCTCTTCATTGGCACATTTGGAGGACTATGGCTACCCTCGACCCAGATGGGCATGGGATGGAGGAAGAGAGGGTGCATAAGCCAAAGAGTGTGAAGGAGTTCCAACAAGTGGCCTCGTTTGTTGACACGGAGGAGCATTGGGTGGTACTGGACAATATTCATGCTCTGCTGTGAATCTTTTCTAACCTTAATGCATTTCTTTTTCTCATTTGCTTGTTCCATTTGGCTCATTATTTCACTGGCCTTATTATTTTCTATTTATCGTTTGTGATTGTTATGCATCTTTGCTTCTTGGTCCCTCCTTCTAGAAAAGTCATATTAAACAGAATCCACTGATTTTTTTTCTCTAAGTTATCTACTTGACCTATATTATTGAGGCTTTCTATGATCGCATATTTGGTGAGCAGCTGAGGTACCCTTTTTAACTCCTACATGGGCAGGATATTCACTCTTAGCAAAATATTAATTTGTTTTATGTTAGAGAGAATGGTTCCTCTTGAAGATCTTTTTGGTGAGGCCACTTTACGATATATTTGGTTGCTTAAATCTAAAGATGTTGAATTGAAAGATCTATGAATTGTTACAGATTACACTTCTGGAAGTGAAATCCGGGAAAAATCCAAAAATTAACAGAAGTAGGTGTATTGCATGGGTCTAAGACGAATCCCATTACACATCCTTACAAAACCACACAAAACCAAACAATTCTTTTAATCTGAAAAATGGAATCCATAGATGCAGCATCGAAGACTCATGTAACCAAACACACCCTTAAGAGTTTGTTTTCTTTATTGCTAACATCATTGCAATGAGCAAAATGAAAATTATAATGTCATTTTTGTTAAAATGCACTTATTTACGTTGACATCATTGTTTGTTCAGTGGGTCAATCCATCTATTCTCAAGCGAAACATATTTTTTAGTTACTTTCTTTAATTTATGCTAGTACTTCTACATTACAGGTAGAATTAATGGGAGGAACTCTTACAATGAAAAGCCAGGAACATTATGGTTCAACATTTTCTTTCACACTACCTTGCAAATTGCCTAGAGCAGAATCGTTATGTGATGAGTCTGAAAATGATCTGGATAATTCCGATCTTGAAGCTCTAGAAGAAAAAGAGTGTCATTTTGAGTTCCCTCCACATGCTATAGGTTCTTTGCTTTCTGCCAGAAGTGCATCTTCACGATTAAAGATGCTTCCTGCGAGGCGAGTCAAAGAAAATGGATTTGGAGACCTTGAGCACATGCAAGGGAAAAGTAATTATGCAGTCAACTCCACAACAGTAAAAATAACAAAAAAGAATATGAATTCTGTCAACTCTTTGACACAACATTCTGCAGTTGATAACAAAACTTACTATAGAATTGAGAATGGTTACAAAGAAAAAAATGTTTGTCCTACAAATATAAGTAATGAACAGCTTCATGCTCTTACTGTTTCTAGTAATGGTATATGCATGCCTGCAAGAGAATGTGACCAACGTGGGAATCTTAGACCAAGTTTGGGTATCGAAAACATTGGAGATTCAGGCAAGTGGAGCAGTAAAGAAGATAATAGTTCAGATATAACATCGTCAAAGCCCAAACCTAGAATTCTTCTTGCTGAAGATAACAAAGTAAATGTCATGGTTACACAGTCTATGATGAAGCGTTTAGGTTACAGTCTTGATGTGGTTTCTACTGGAGCTGAAGCTGTGCAAGCAGTGCAAAAGGAAGGATATGATCTCATCTTAATGGTACGATCTTTTCTATTTGTCAATTTAATTTGGATCTAGGTGAAAGTATACTATATTGATACCTAATATATTTTTTATCCAGCTCTCTGATATTGGAGCAAAACTTATGCTTCAACGATATTTTTATCATGACTTTTTAATACTTTTTCTTGTTTTATTCTGTAAAGAACACTGGAAAAATTTCATCTGCAAAATCATGTCATCTTCCAAACTGCAATATAAGAGCCCAAATTATCTCCTGGAAGGGACGGTGCTCTGCCTTGAACCTCAAAATTGAATCCTACTAATGCTGTTGTCTTTAAGGTTTATCATCTGCAGTCCATTATATCATGGACTTATTTTACATTATTTATGTATTTTAGCCTTTGCGAGAGATAGCATGAAAGCTTTAAGAATGTTAAGCTGCCACTCATATGTATGCAGCCCTAGATGGCTTGGACTGCCTTAGTTGAAATCTAGACACCGATGATATTGGTGGTTTGATTATTATCTTGCATTTTCCTGTTAGTTTTTTCATAACTTTTTATTTGATTTATTGAATCATATGCATAGCAAAAACCTGATAACATTTCAATTTTAGACTATGTTGTGTCCCATTTGTTATGAAAGCATGCACTTCTATATTCTTCACGTACATACGAGTTTGGAAAACTTTTAGTTTCATCTTGTACGTGGTATTTTTTTATCGGAGCCATGCTTATGGAAGCTTATAATGCTATTATAACTTCGTTCGCCTGTTTTAGTTTTATTATTTCAAGAAGGTATGTTCGCCTCAAAATTATCAATTTATTTTCGTTAATTTTATATTGGATTTCTTTGTAAGATATCATTAGGATTTCTTTATATTAATTGATGTCCCAGATGCCTACACAAATTTTACAAATTAGTCTTGTCATAGCATTATCATGAGTGTTTGTGCATACAAATTATTGGGCCCATTTTTTATTTTTATTTACATATTGTAATATATATATATATATATATAGTTGTGACACTATCGGATAGCTATGCTGAACCCTGCAGGATGTTTATATGCCAGTCATGGATGGGCTAGAAGCTACCAGATTAATACGTGCATATGAATCTGCTGGTAATTGTGATGCTGCTGAAGTAGCAGGATTGGGAACTGCTCAACTCAACTCAAAGGAGCTAAGTGGTAGTAAGAGAGTACCAATAATTGCAGTAAGTGAAACTAGTCACTTTGAATGCCTTGCCATACACTTGACTTTTGATTTTTGTTTCTCCAGTAAGCTTTTTTTATCATCATGTTTGTTGATTTTTGCATCTAATTCTCTGTAATTCCACCGTATACCCACGTCTGCCTATAAATGATGCGAACAATGCAACATTCTAGTGATGGTTACTTTTCTAGTTTTGGAAAAATAACATTCCAACGTAACGGCAAAGTAGATGGAGGTCATGACGATTAGAGCCAGCAAACCTGGGCTGTAGAGATTACAGAAGAGTGGAAGACATAGTTTGAGAATACATTTCTATTTCTAACAAAGTTCAATATGCTAAATTGAATGTTTTTGGTGAGCTTGAAATTAAACAACTAGGTAACAAAAATTTCACTTAGTTTTGACATGATTTTTTTTGTAAGACCCCAAAAAATAGTAATAATGAGAAAAGAAAATTCAGAGTACATCACAAGCTTGACATTGAGTAAACATCATAAAAAAAAATTAGAAAAATAGAAAGAAAAAACTTTGGTTTTAGGATTGCTTACTTCAGTGTACAACCTTTCAATTGAAACTTTGAAAAAAATAAGAGAAGAAAATTAATTGTTAGTAGGGAGAAAGGTCTCAGTGCTAACAAAATTTACATCACTTTTCAACATCCATGATTGAACTTAAAATATCAAAAGGATTCAAGGTAGAGAGTTCTGGCTTAATACCAATATTTATTTCAAAGCAGAAAAGTGGTACCATTGGTGGAAGATTTTTACCTTGTTGCTTGTTATTGATTTCACATTGAAATCTTTACCATCAGCTATAATCTTCTTGTCGACACTAGTTTTGATTTTTGAGTTAACAGTATTCTTGTTAGACAAGGAAAAATTTGCCTTATGAGCTATCTGTTCAGGTTGCTTAATACTTTCAGTATTGGCAAAAATAATCATATGAGTTTTTGTCTTATCTGGATTCTTTATTTTTAGTTCATTTTTATCGTTGACATTAGTTTAATTTTTCATATCTTCAATGTCATATTGTTTTTTTTTTAATCTTCAACTTCAACACATTTTTTTTCAAAATCTTTTTTCTTAAGCAGGAGATAAGCATTAAACAAATGTTCTCATGATGGAAAAAGTGCAAGAATTAGAAAGTCTATAACATGTAATTGGCTAAATATAAGTATATTCTCCTACTTGTAATACCAATTCTTTTTTACGATTGAGAATGTTGATTTCAACAAAAAATGTCTACAGAAACTAGAAGTTGTAAAAATACACTCCATATGGTTAATGAGATTGAGAAGACTAACAATTTCCTACTCAATGAAAGATTATATGACTCAACAAAACATAGAACTTTAGCATATTCTTTAGATTAGACATTGAAATCTAGAGCCACTTGCGAATGATCAACACTGCATGCTCATGTATAAAAGACCCTATATCTAAGGTACGCTACATCATTGAAGCATTGCTTAACTCAACAAGCTCTCAAAAAAAAGTGAGAATAATGCTTGGCATGAAGGGCTTGGATGTCATATTTTTTCATCACATCATTTAACTACAAAATGAAACTTGAGGTAGGCAACCCAAAATTTGAATAAACACATATTCTAATGAAAGATCAACAATCGAAAACATCATGAAGAACAACAAAATCAAGTGTCTTAGTTTCATCAACATCACTAGAAGAAGGTGTTACAACGTTTTCTTATTAGCTTGTAAATCTATAAAGTAGAAATAGTAACATTTACTGAAAAAGTTGGGAGTAATATAATCAGATCTGCTGAAGAAAAACCAAGGAGAGAAAAATCAGAGCTGTTAAAATTAGATTCCTTGGAGAAACATTAAATGGATTGAAAAAACATAAGATTCACCAAAGAAAAAATCAGATCCCATTGATATTATTATGAGACTATTAGCTTTTGTATAAAACAAATGGCTACCATGTAAGTTATTACCTTTTGTATAAAGCAGATGGTTGCCATGTAAGTTTGTAAAGGAGTGGGTGGGTTCTGTATTTGAATCTCTTTGGTGGAAGTTATGAGAGGGACAAGGCTAGTATGATTATGAAACTTGAAAGAAATTTTAGATATGAATAAGCAATCTGGTTATAGACAGAACAGTAATTTAGTTGCTGAAGTAAATAAATAAAATATCTTCAATACTGTTCCATTACCCTGTTAAATAATGTGATACGGTGTAACTTCTCTGGTGTTTGTGGGCTTTGAAAATATTTTATGGGTTGTTTTCCATTTCCTATCAGATACTGTGATGTAATCGGTTAAGCGCATATTTTGATTTACTTTCCGATTGCAAAAGTGAAAATGTGAACGCACTATTAAAACGAATACTGGAAACAACATGACAATGGTTCGTTGATCGTTTGCAGATGACGGCTAATGCTTTGGCAGAATGTATTTCTGAATGTTACACTAATGGCATGGACTCCTTTATTGCAAAGCCCTTGACATTTCAAAATTTGAAAGAGGCTCTCAGTAAATATATTAGTGGTTAAAAACTGTCATTGGGATGGGATATACTTGCGATTGACTTTTTCAGTCCAGTACTTCCCATAAGTGAGCGTTTGCAGATCTGCAATGCAAGTGAATCAAGAAAGGCGAAACAAGAACATTTGTACGATTATTTCCTGTAAAGAAAACCAAATTTCCCCAATATTTTCAATCTATAGATTCAATCAAGAAGCAGAATGGTGTGCCGTGTTCATATCTTGCTAGAGCATCCCCGATTGGATACAGTGCTGCTTTACCTATATACTGAATGACATTTTAAATTTCATCACAGGGTCTTCCTGCCATGAACCTCAAGGTATATTCGAGCAGGGAAAAGAAGAATAATGTTGAACCCTGGATTATCTAGAAGACCTTTCCCTCCAGTTAGGAGAATTCATTAATTTTTTGAAAATCCCTGGTTGTATGTATATTTTGTAACTATCCTCAAAAGAGACTGCATCAACCCAAACGACTGCACATCCGTGCATCTGTAATTAAAAACAGACATAGATTTGCAGGTTATTTTTACTGACACTTAGCAGCACTTCGATGATGATTTAAAGGAAAAAAGAAAACTAAATTTATGTGTAACGTTGTCGTCTCCCTTTCTTCTGGTTGAAGGAATAAAGTATCATCATAAATGTGATATAAAGAGTATTTCCATATTTCTGTGCATATTTCCAAGGGTGCAAAATCTACAGGTCTGGAAGAAGAAACAAAATATCGAATGAATTATAAGGTCGTGCGCTTGCTTCACGTATTCTTAGAGAAACTATTTTTCCTTCATTTGCAATCGGATTATAAGTGCAACGAAGCTCTACATACCTTTTTCACATGAGATATCAAACATGTTTCCTGATAGTGTCAAGGAAAAATATCGTATGCGTCCAGCGTTTGTTTAATTAGAAGATAAATCTGTATTTAGTAGAATTGAGAAGGCCTAATCAGCTTGGCGGGTGAACTTATTCACACCTGTGGGCTCTCGGTTTCATTTAGCAGAGTTAGAATTTCAAATTTGCCGTGGCCGTGGCTGTCGTGTCGTGTATTTGTTTTTCCACGATGGGCTAACTTTGCCCAGGACGGACGGAGGGTGTATGTGTGTATATATTATACACGCATCCATCGACTGCATACGATATGACGTTTTCACAAAATATTGAAGCATTTTAATAAACGTTTGTCATCAAAGAAATGGCCGTTGTCACAAGATCTAAAGGTAGCCAAAAATTTTAAATAAATGTATATTTCATTTAAAAGTCTGAAGGTTAGATCCTTTTGGTATTTGGAACATTGTGGTAGTTTCGTAGGAGAGTTTTATAGGAGCATTTTCATTGATACGAAAGGTTTCAGCACTATAGAAGAAGATTGGGCTATGTGAAACACCACAAAAAAATTTGGACCTAACACTTTTGAACAAGAATCGAGCTAAGTCACGATGCTTCCCAGCATGACCAAAACTTGTAAACTTCACAAATAGCATCAAACGGAGTCGAATCAAGTAAAAGTTCCCTGAGATTCATTGGAGACTACATCAACATCTTGCAAGTTTCAAACTCAAAACACTTAGTTTTGATTAAGTATACTTCTTGCACACAAGCCTGCATGCCCAGCGTGCAGCGTGTAGCAACTTCTGGGCCCCAAAAATGAGCCAAAACATGCCAGGACCCCAAAAATGAGCCAAAACATGCCAGGATTGAGCGTCTGGGAGTCGTGTTGGAATCCAGGGCCAAGCAAATGAAATGAAATAATCAAGGCCCGGAAAAGAAACAACATCGAGGGCCCAAGTCCCTCGTAAGGAAATAAGGTGAGACCGAGGGCCCAAGTCCATCGTAAGGAAATAAGGTGAGACTGAGGGCCCAAGTCCCTCGTAAGGAAATAAGGTGAGACCGAGGGCCCAAGTCCCTCGTAAGGAAATAAGGTGAGACTGAGGGCCCAAGTCCCTCGTAAGGAAATAAGGTGAGACCGCGAACAATAAGGCGGAGCCAACTAGCGTTCATCCTTTGTTCTTGCTAGCATTCACTCCTTTCTTCTGCCCGACTTACGATTAGCGCACGTGCGGGAATTCGTGCGTCTTGTATGACCTGGAATTACTGCATCTTACCCCTCGCCAACCTTGCGTAGACAACCTTGCCAACCCAACTTCTATTGTGTACTCCGCCAGTGCCATTAGTTCCGTGAGTTAGGTACTTAGACAGATAGATAGAAAGATAGATAGATCCAGAATATTACGTATATATATATCCCAGGACCTTCACCAAGGTCCCCAACAGCTCTCAAGCTCCTGAAAAGCAGGTTTTGGGCTCCAAATGATGGGTTTTCAGGCCTGCATGCCCAGCGTGTAGCTCAACGTGCAGCAACTTCTGGGCCCCAAAAATGAGCCAAAACATGTCAGGATTGAACGTCTGGACCCCCCAGGATCTTCACCAAGGTCCCTAGCAGCTCTCAGGCTCCTGAAAATCAAGTTTTGGGCTCCAAATGATGGGTTTTCATTC
>MNCI01021556.1:8903-26829 GCA_015680685.1 Gnetum montanum
GACTAAACCATACGTGAAAAAGCAAATACTAGTCTAGGTGGGAAGATAGCAAACTACGATCAATGAGTAACTATCTAGATACCACAACTAGCCCGCCTACGGAGTTCGATTGGATCATGCGTGAAATGCTTATATTTGTATGGTTGAGTGTAGGGGTACCTCGCCGCTCATCAGTGGTAGTGGCCTATCCATAATATTATTAGTCATAACAAAGATGGAAGGGAAAATTACCTTTGAATAGGCTTAGTAGTTGATATTTGTTATGATTGTTTTCGTATGACCTTTATTGTAAGTAACCAATTAACCTTTTCATCTCACAATTGTTTGTCTTAGTGTTATTTGTTCTTGTAAATTTCATCCTTAATAATTTTAATCATATTTCTAAATATGAAATGGTTATATACATGAAAGAGTATTTTTGATTTAAGTAATTGAGTTTCTTTTACTTTTCTCTTGCAATGGAAAACATTTTTGTTCTACAACATTATTTTGAAATGGTGTCTTAATCTAGCAAAGGCATAGAGCAAAGTAGTTGCATAGTTTATAGTAAAAGAGGTCTTCCATGTTAATTTAAAGATTTCCTTTATAGACTATGGATGAGCAACAAGTAGTCCCTCCACTCAACCATACAAATCACAAGCATTCATCAGTGATTTGGTTGAATTCTGTTGACTTAGCCTCTAAGTGTACTAATAGATAAAGATAGTGCTATGAGAGTTATGATTGTTGTCTTTTTGGCTTCACTCATGTAAGCTCATTTTGTATGGTCAAGTGTAAGCCAAGGCACATGATATTTATTTATATTTTATTTAATTTAATATAAGTATGAAATAAAGATAATTAATTGGAAATTAACTATTTAACTATCTAATACCTGAATTTAGCTAGCCTAACATAAGCATCTGGGCCCACTTTCCATTTGCATCTTGAACTCGCTCTAACACTACTAGGTTACCAAGTATTTATCGCTAGGCATACCAAATAGCTACTGCTAGGATTACCAAGCATTAAGTGGTATGTTCAAAGTGGTTGTACTTATGTGTTGTTGTTAAGTTCATTGATTAACTACAAATGTGAATGTAAAGTGCATGAGTAATAAAGTGCATGGAAATATATTCTAAGTGCTGTAAAGAGTTTCAATAATCTCATCTTTATTTCTATCACATCAAAGTATCTAGGTACATTGATGCTTGAATAAGGATCTATACAATCTTTGAAGTCCTACTGTAGGCAGTCAAAAAATATTCTAACTTTGGGCTAAGAAAATTACAAGACTTTGGCTATGTTATTGACTTAATGTGCCATAAATGCGATGAGTACGCACATTTATATTGTCTAAACTACACATTACGTTCGATGCATCTGTGTCAATGCATCAAACCATGCCTTGATAGGGTTGCGTTGATGGGGCTATGTTGATGAGGTTGAGTCAACGCATCCCTGTCGATGTAGCTAGTCGAATGATTCATCATACCTCCACGATTGAGTGAAAACTTATCCTCAAGTAAACAAAAGTAAAAGTAAGCTTCTTACAAGGTATTGATTGACTGACTCTAACTAATTGACTCTGAGTGTCAAATTGTATGAAATTACAAAAATTACAAAAATGGATGTCCTTGACATCAAAATTGGACACCCTTACAAAAATGGATGGTAGGAATCCTCTAGTTACTGAAGAAAAAGTGAGGATCAAATAGTGCTAGGAGGTGGAGGCTCCTAGGATGTTGAAGGACCTTCACTAGGCTTTGGTGCTTATAATGGTGGTGATGGCTGAGGCTGAGGTTGTGTTGTTGTGGCTGATGCTTTTAGTGGATGACAAAAAGCATCCAGCAACGCTTTCATCTTCTCCTCCTTGCTCTGTGGGCCGTACATAGTTCATGCAGCTTTGCAATGTGGGCTGGTATGGGAATGTCCCATAGATACGGCATTGTTAGGAACAACTCATTAACATTGACAAACTACACTATGAATTATTTTTGTTTGATATCGAACATCTTTATCAAGTTCTATAGTTCATGGTAGTTGTTCATTCATCTGGCCAAGTTCTCACCAACTACTTGTTGATATGTGAAACGACTCCTAAGAACTTCAAGCTCTATGTTGGTTGTCTCCAAATCTTAGTTGGTCTCTTTGTAATGCTTGAACTTGATCTTGTAAAGGAGATACAAGTTGGCCACTTGCTTCTCTAGTTCCATCCTTGTCTTCCTATTGTTAGCATCACCAAGTTTGCATATCAGAGGTTGTCAAGCTCCATGTACTCTATCATTTTCTCTATTTGTAACTCCTTTAGATAGATTTCTACTTTTTTGTAGGCATTTAAGCCATCAAAGATTAGTTGCCATACATCACCTCTTTTTTGAAGTTTCTAGAGGCCCTCGTTCATCTTTTCCTTGGCTAATTGAATTTTCTTTTCATTTAGTTCCTTGAAGAGCCCTACCTAGTCCTTGTAGTGATTCTTAACACATTCAAACTTCAGGCCTCATTTTTCCACATGGCTACCTTGATGGATGCCTTTTGGCAAAGTATTTAGACTTCCTCTGTAGATAGATTTCTATTTTTGGCTACTAACCTCCTTAGATCCATGTTTACCATGGTGAGTTGCTCTTGCAATTATATCAAAAATTTGATCATTTGGTCATTTTACTTCTTAACATTACATAGGTGATGGATGTCCTTGGTAAGGATCAAGTTCTTCTTGTGGAATTGTGTGAAATCCTTATCAATGTTGAAGGCAAGAGCTTCTAATAAGGATGCATTGAAGGCCATCATCTTCTTGGCATTCTTAGCCTCCTTGAGTTTGTAGTGAATCTACGAGAGATCTTCATCTCTTGTGATGGCTTAGCTAAGAATGATAGGGTTAGCGAGACAGGCTTTTAATTTTGCAACCTCAGTAACCAACCAATGATTTTAGGTGGTGGCTGCCTCTAGTTAGGTGATTGCAATGATGAACTTGCCCATTGTCTCAAGCAGCTGCAACTAGGTAGCTATGATTTCTTTTGAGAGATCAAAGATCTTTGAAAGTGGTTGTTTGATTCCCACTAGTTGGTCCAACACCTCCTCATGTTGGGTTATGCTCAATCTCCCACTTTCCACTCCTACAGAAGCTTGTACATCTTTAAGTCTATCTACATTAAGCATGACTACCGTAGGAGTGTTTAGTGGTTTGGCTACCTATTTTTCCACCACTTTCATCACTATTTCTTGCCCATGGTGCTACATCATTAGGAAAATAGCCCCCTTGCCTTCCTCCAAGCACAATGAGAAATTCATGGCATTTCAAAAATGTTTTGGACATTATTATTATCTAGGGATCGACACCGTAACTTCTTAGGCATTTAGATTTGTTCTTGTGAGTGCGTACATGCATTGGGTTGAAAAAAATGGGGCGGTAGACCAATGGATTCCCACCACTTGCCTTTCCTTGTTGTTGTTGCAATAGCTATTCATGAAGTTTTCTCATGCATTCAACAACTATGTAGGCCTCTAGTGTTATCTCACCAACAGGTGGTGGTGGTGGTTGCTCCTCCTCTAGCAGCTTTGTAGCTACCTTGTCCTTCATTATCTCCTACCAGGAAGAAACAGGAGCATGATGGAGTGTATCGTTGGCATACCTAGCTATGCCTCCTCTTTTGTAGAGTTTGTAGATTAAGCATGGAAAGGGAAGTGTCTTCCTCCTCACTCATTCTCTTTGAAGCATTTTTAGATTTTGAGAAAGATGAGCTAATGGAGATTGACAGGAAACTTGCCACTTAGAGCGATGCATTCATAGCAAAGAAGGCATTGACCTTAATGGGCCTTACCATTTGGTTTAGGTGATAGGCTGAGATTTTGAAGTAGGCTCTCTCCACCTTGATGAGTGCATTGTACTTCTTACATGACACACCATAGCACCATTGGATGCATTTCCTTTTTGCATCTAAGTCTATTTGAATTGATATTTTTTCCAACATTGCCCTTGTGTTAAGTAAGCCAAGGGCCTCCACAATGGCCTCAATTAAGTAGGAGATGCTTATGTCCTTTATCTTCACTGTGGCATCTCCTTGCTGGTCATTCTAGAAGAGATAGGCTTCTCCCATGTACCACTCTCCATTGGAAGAGAAAATGGGCCACATGGGAGACCCTTGTAATTGTGTGTAGACTTCCTTGAGCATCAAGTCTAAGAAGGAACCAAAGTTAAGTTCCTGAAGAACCAAACTTTGGACCTCCTTGGAATAGATTTGTTCTATGTAGGCCTTGGTTAGTGTGACCTCTAGATTAGGCCTAGGCCTTGGCATCTCATTCTACCTTAACTAGTCAATCTTTGTGGTGGAAATTTGGTAGAAAGATTCCACTTCGGGATCCTCTTGAAGAGGTCCCATTGCATGCATTTCTACTTCTTATTCTTGGGGCTATTGTGGTTACTAGTCCCTTTCTCCTTTTGGCCACTTCTCCCTACCCTAGGATGGTCCTTCTCCTTGTGGTCCCCTCTTTGGTGCTATCTGTGACCACAAACATAACCAAGGATTATTGTTTAATATGTAACTTTTAGTGCTCTTGATACCTTTCTTCTTTTGGGCAAGTTAAACTTAGGTTAGTTGCGATCATTGTAGATTGATTATTTTATTTATTTAGCTACTCGAGTTTGTTTATGAGATTTAACTTAGTGTGGAGTAGTGACTTTTAATATTATTTTATTAGTTATACCTTTGGGAGTTAGAAAAATTTCAAAAAATTTTCCATCACAAACCATGGACTTGTGATCCCATGATGTAAAGGTCACCTTCAGTGGCTTGAGGATTGATGAATGAGTTGAATCAGACAAGTGGTGTGTAAGTTATAGTGCTTGGAAGGTGCTCTAGGCTCAGAAAAATGCAAAAAATTCCCTAGCATTATGATGAAAATGTGTAAAGATATTTATATACTTTTTGTGTTGCATCAACGAGGATGTGTTGACGCATTGGGTTGCTTTGACATGAATGCTTAGACATAGCCTATTTAAGCAATTTTTGACATTTAAAAACTAAGTGTTGGGGAAGAGTTTGGTGATGAAATTGGAGTCTAGAGGAAGCTAGAAAATCCTGGAATAGGGACAACTTAGTGAAGAGGGCTTGAAATGTAGTTGGAAAAAGGAGATTAGGATGGAATTTGATTGCTAAGGAGTAAAAAAATTGGATGTTCCAAGGTGGAAAACAATGGTTTTGAAGGAAAAATGACTAAGGGATAGGAAGTTTGATCATCTAGACCAAGGAGTATGCAAGTGGATCCTCCCCATAGCAAGCTCATGCCTATAATGCCCTTGCATGTTCTCATACCTAGGAGTTTGTAGTCACCAAGGATGATTAATGGCCATAGATTGTTAAAAATCAAATCACACAAGAAATCATTAGAGAATTAAGACATCAAAATAGACACATTGCTTAATCATGATAGAAGGTAGTGAGGTGGTAGATGAGTAGCATTGATGATGAGAGAGAGTATGAAATGGAGTTTCTCATCTTAATCACATGAAGTCCTTTGTTGATTTGGTGATTAATATGACTTGATATTGTCCCATTGTTAGGTGGAATCAAGACCATCCATTTCTAGTGACTTCGCATTGACACACTAAGACTGTTTGGCCCCTATAGTTCATGACACCCCCAAAGATCATCCATCATTTTAGATAGAGAAGAAAAGAGAAGCAAGAAGTGAAGAGGGCCTTAGTTAGAGGGATGCCTTTAGGCATGGGCAACATGTCTTTCTAGCCCCATAACCAGTGCTTGTAGCCCATTATTTCTTCTAAAGTGTGTGCTTTGAATTCCCATGTTTGTTTTTTTTCATGGGAGCCACATCATGCAAAAATATTGTTCTTGTTATTGGTCAACATTAGGAATGGTGAGGAATCAATGAGAATACTCATAAAAATCTAGATGGTAGGTAGGCATAATAGGTGACCAGTCCCCTTGAAGCCACACCCTTGTCAATTCCACTTGATTCATTCCATGTTTGGAAAGTACTAAGGTCATGGATTCTTTATAAGTTGTTATTAAGAAAGGATCTCATGCTTCCAAAATGAGAGGAAACCATAGAGTTAAATGGAATGGGTGGATGACATGAGCTTACTACCTATTATCATGAGAAAATGAATATCCCATTAATCCATGTTAGAATTCAACAATAAAATCTAGTCATTAAGCAATCAATTTAATCAATATAATTCAAAAAACCACCATCAATCATCAATTGTATTCAGCACCAAGTCCTGATGAAAATAAAGAAGAAAAATATATGTAAGAAAATTCAAAAATGGAAAAATATCTAAGAAAATGGAAAATGTATAAAAAATGATTTAAATAAAAAAGTTGAAAAATTGAGAAGCCACTTTAAGATGTTAGCATGGATGGCCATCTCCCCCATAACTAAGTTGGAAGGGAAAGATTTGAAAGATTGAGCATGCTTGGCCATTTATTAAGGTATTATTTCCATTGATTGTCCTTGTCTCCAAGAAAGGTTGAATTTATTACATGTTAACTAATAACTTTTTGTTTGGGTTAGAAGGATGGTAGATCATCATGGCCCTAGATAGGAAATTTTCACGTATAATGTAAGGATCCTCCCATAATGTTTGAAATTTTGTATGTTGAGGGACATACATGGGGTTCCAATAGAGCAAGTTATCTCCTACTTGAAATTTTATTTTCCTTATTCTAAGGTCATGGCATTGCTTGGTGTGTACCTTGTGCACTTCATTCAATGATAAGGCCACTAATCTATTCTCGTCTAGCATGTTGAGGTTCATTATTCTTTCTCTTTGGGCTAGACTTATATTCAAGTTAAGGTCACAAGCCATTAAAATTTTATGGAGCTTGGTTTGGATGGGAAGAGTTGGGAGTTTCTTGTACACTAACTCATAAGGAGAATACCCAATAGGAAGTTTCCATGTTGAACAATAAGCTCAAAGAGCATCATTGGCTTTATTGCTCCAATCCTTCCTATATTTACGAACTGTGCATGTTAGTATTTTACAATTTTCCTATTGGTGATCTTAGCTTAATCATTGGCTTGGGAGTGATATGGAGTTAGTTTATGCTTAACACCCATGTGTTGCATGAGCTTTCGAAAAGTGGCACTAGTAAAGTATGTTCCATTATTTGAAATTAATATTGATGGCATAGCAAACCTATTTACAACATTCTATTGTAAAAACCATGTTGTTGTAGAAGATGAATAGTCAGTGATGGCAATGGCTTTAGTCCACTTATGCAATAGTCAACCATGATGATGATGTATGCCTTTCCATTTGATATGGGGTTGATGGGCCCATGAAGTTAATCCCCTAAAGATCGAAGGGCTCCAATTGTTGAATCAACTGTTGAGGCCCTTCCATTTGCACAGTTATCCCTCCATCACATTGGAACCTATCATAGGAATGAAAGAAGTGATGGACATCCTTGAAGATCATGAGACAATAATACCCAGCCATGAGGATCTTAATGGTCATCCTCCTCCTAGCATAGTGGTCCCCATAAGAACCTTCATGTACATGCTAGGGGACTTGAAGTTGGTCTGCATTAGGGACACACCATTGTACCAAGCCATCCATGTAATTTTTGTAGAGGTTGCCTTTGATTTTCATGAAGTTCTTGGTCTAATGAAGAAATTATTATTTTTTCTTATTGTTCCATTCCTGTGCCATCTCTTGTATGAGTAGATAGGAGAGGATGTGATTATACCAGTTTGTTTCGTTGGGTTCTTGAGCATTGATAGCATCAACAAAGAGGAATTCATTGGGGAATTGATTCGATAGTGAACCTTCATCCTCTTTGCTATTCCATCTTGACTGAGACAAGTGGTTAACAACCATATTCTTGGTCTTCTTTTGGTTAATCATTGTTAGGTCAAACTTTTGAAGGATTACTAGTCACCGTATGACATGGGGGCTTACTAATGGTTTGTTCATTAGGAATCAAATAGCACTATGGTTGGTGTGCACAAAAACCTAGTATCCAAGTACATGGTGCTTGAATTTCTCTAAGTTAAACACCACTACCATGAGTTCTTTTTTAGTGGTGATGTATTTTAGTTGTGCACCCAAAATGCTCCTACTTGCATAATGGATGTAGTATGGATATTTTTAATCATCCAACTATGTAAGAATGGATCCTAAAGCATAATTTGATGCATTGATCATGATGTGGATTAACCTAGACTAGTTTGGTACTTGTAGGTTTAGAGTTTCTACGAGTTTTTGCTTTAACTGTTGGAATGCATTCTCACATTCCCTAGTCTAGACAAATGATGCATCTTTCTTTGTAAGCTCTACCAATGATTTGAAAATATTTGATAAGTTTTAAATGAAGCACCTATAGCAACCATTGTGGCCAAGGAATGACCTTATATCTTTTATTATCTCTAGTTGCTTGGTTATTTCCTAGATTACCCATACTTTCGTTAGATTTCCTCGATCCCTTTGTTTGAAATCCAATGTCCCAAGACAATGCCCTCTTGGATCATTAGGTGGCTCTTTTGCTAATTGAGCCTTAGATTTATCTCCAAAAATCATTGAAGAACTTGCTCAAGGTGGTCCAAGGCTTACTAAAAGGTAGCTCCATAGGTGGAGAAGTCATTCATGAAGACTTCTACCTTGCTACTGATGTATTGTTCAAAGATGCTTAGGATTAATTGTTGGAATGTGGTAAGAGCATTGCACAGGCCAAAAGGCATCTTTCTGTATGTAAAGATTCCCTAGGAACTTGTGAATGTGGTCTTGGCCTAGTCCTTTGGTGCTATCTAGATTTGGTTATAGCCATTATAACCATCAAAAAGCTGTAGTAACAATGCCTCGGAATTTTGTCCAACACCTTGTTCATAAATGGTAATGGGAAATGATCTTTGTAGGTTGTCATATTTAATAGTTGAAAGTCTATACAAACTCTTCATTTTCCTCCTTTCTTTGGTACAATAATGATTGGACTAACCCACTTGCTATTTGTAATTGGGTAGATGAACCTTGCTTTAAGGACTTGTTGAATCTCCTCAACAATCTACTCAAGTTTTTGGTTTAAGTATCTTTGCGACTACCTTTATGGCTTGTTGGAGGAGTCTGTGTAGATTCTATACTAGCATATCTAAGGATCAATCTCTATTAGCTCATGATATGACTAGGTGAAGGCTATTGGCCATTCGTTCATAGCTTCCAACAATTTCTTTTTTTGTTCTGGAGAAAGTGTAGCATTGATAATTATTGGCTTGTCATTGTTTAGAAATGAATATTCCATTCCTATTAGTAGATTCTTTAACTCAAGGAGCTCTTGCCTAAAAGTCTCAAGGATCTCCAACTCTCCCCAATCTATCTCACTTTGTGCATTAGAGAGTTGGTGATGGAGCTGCTCCAATTTATCCATGCTTTCAACATAGGATCTAGTGAGGCTCGTAGCTGCTTCCATGCACATTGTTTGATCCAACCTCATTATTTGTTATCAATTACTAGGTACCATTTTATTTAGTGGGTATTATGTATAGGAACGTTTGAATTTCTATTGTCTCTACACACTAATTACATGTCTAAAGTGATGTGTCTTTGATAATTTGTAGTCTTTGCACGTAATGGCACCTTGTGTCACTGTATATGATGCATGGAATTCTCTTCTTCTTTATCTTTTTGAAGTAATTTTTCTTAGAAATATGCAAGGAAAGGTCTTGAATCCCCAACCTTGCATCAATGGTGCTCAACCATGCTCTTCCCATGATGATAGAAAAGTCCCCTTTGTAGTTCTCCACATGGATTACCAAAAAATTGGTAGGTTGGGACCATGCACAAATTGTGGTCATGATGTCTTGCACCAATCTAAAAGGAACAATGATGGATTGGTCTACCAGTTGTAGTCTAATGTTGCTCTTTTTCAAGAAAAGCAAGTTTCATGCTTTGTACATCTCTTGTAGAATTAAGTTATCTCTAGAAATTGAATCCCAAAGAGCCTTGCATGGATCATTTCTAGAAATTTTCAAGTAAATAAGAGGACTCCCACAATTAGTTCTCTTCCTAGAAAGATGGACATCCTTGATCTTATCTATGATCATAGGGGTTGACATGACAATGTGCAATTGGGAAGCATTTTGGTCTGAAGGCTACTTGATAGGGATTTCAGAGGTTGAAGAGCAAGGTTGGTAGCCATAGGTGTTTGAGAGGACTTCATGGGGCTATTGGTTCTAAAAAAAATCTCTTGTTAGGCTTGGGTTTTGAACCTCTTGGCTGTAGAGCTACCTCGAAGTTTATTGCTGTCACGACATTTCTTTGCTATGGCTAAGTAGGTATTTCACCCTACATGGATGGATCAAGTCGTAGAGGTATTGTTGAAGGTGGTTTAAAAGTAGATAGGTGTTGAGGAAGATAAAAGGAAAATAGAGACTCCCCTATTAGAGAAGGTGCTTTGTAGTACTCTAGAGGGTAGTAGTAATGTGGAGAGTGTAACTAGAAGATTCATGTGGAGATACTTACTACTAAATGTGGTAACCATAGGGATATGGTTAATGGTAAGGGTACTACTATCTTGGAGGGGACATCCCCCATGACTATGGGTGTTGCCACTATTTGTATTGCTCTTGAGGTTAAGGCAACGCTCCACTTAGATAGTATGCTTGTTGTTGATAGTTACCTTATGGGTCAGGTAATCTTCTGGGTGCTTGCCATTTTGCTACTTTAGAATTCAGAGCATACACCCAAGCCTTTTGTAGGTGTGAAAACATGAGAAATCATTCCTTAAGATGTTCATATTGACAACAGTCATACCCATCATCATTAGTTTCTAAATCTACAACCTCCTTTACTACTATAGCTTTACCCTTATCCTTGTGATATCCCCATTCAACATTCTTTTTCTTGTTTCTTTCATGATTACTACCTCCTTGATCTTTGCATTTCTCTACAATCTTTAGGGAAATTTGAAACTACTCATTCAAGGAGGCCCACATATTATCTACCTTAGCTGATATTTCAATAATAGATTTTTGTATCAGCAAGGTTTTCCTCTACATCACTTTATCAAGAAGTGCCTCCTTATCATTCTCATAGAAATGGACCTCCCTCTTGTGAATGGAGGGGTCTTTGTTATACTCTACACTTTCCTATTTCTTTAGCTCTACTTACTCTTTAGCCACTTTTTCTATGAGCCTTTGGATTTGATGGATCCTTAGCTCAGAAAGTCTCCCTTGGGCATAGACCCCAAGGTTCTTCTTATTTTAATTCTAATCCCATCTATGATATGACATAGCTAATCCCATTAGGGGTATCCAATAGGGAGTAGTACCTACCCAAGGGCACATTCAAGGACTCATGATTACCTTGTTTGTAGCCTTGGATTTGCCTTTGTAGAATTGACACTTTGAAGTACATTTGATATTTGTCATTGAATAGCTCCAACATCATACTTCATCATTGAATAAATTCTAGTTCCAAAGATCAGTACTAGCTTTTTGCTTCTTTTATAAGTGTCCTCGAGAATAGTTTTAGCTTTTTCCATTTGTTTTCCACATTTTGCAAGTCATAGGTATCATGGAAAGCTTGTAAATAATTTTGTGGATCTAAATTTATCCCCCCTAACATTTGGGAATATTGTTCATATCCAGCCATTTGATGCGACTATCCTTCAAGTGCTTGCTAGGAATTCTATCAACCTATGAAATATTTAGCATGTTTCTTGTAGCTAGTAGAGGCTTATCATAGTCATAACAGTCTTGGTTGCCCCTATCATGGTCATGATGCCTAAAATGAGTCTTGTTATGCCTTCTCTCTCTATGACACTCTTTCTCTAGCTGTTGTTCATGCCCTTACACTCTATTGTCCTGGTGGGATCTACAATCATCCCTATCCTATTGTTCATCTTCATCACAATTTTTGCTACTCTTTCTATGGTCTTGGTTTGTACTTCTCTCATTAGACTTGGAGAAGGAAGATGATGAGGATGATGATGAAGTTGAAGAGGAAGGAAAATTAACACTAGAATGATGCCTACTACCTCCTCTTGTTTGGTCCCTATCTTGATCATCATGCTTATCTTTCACTCAATGCTTATCATTATCTATGCTTTTGGATGAATGGATGAGGTTGTTATATTTGGAGGCCCCTTGATCATTGGAATTATTCTTTCACCCACCTAGGTTCTTTACAGTTGACTACAACCTTTGGGTAAAGGTCTCCCCATCAAAGAAAGGAGGAGGATTTATGTATTAGGACTATCTTGCAAAGAAGTTCTCACGTACTTTATGTGTTTGCAAGAACAAGTGAGTAGGAAACTTTTTATCCTTTGAAGTCTCATATTGAGCTTCCATCTGCCAATCTTTCCTTTGTTGGACCTTGGTGGGATGATAATCCTAATAGAGGTGATCTTGGGCAATGTACTCTACATTAAGTCTAGCAATGCTGAACTTGATTAGATTTTTCAATGACATTGTAGGAACAGATTGGTTGGGAGGCAACACAATGTTCCCTTCTATGTTCCTCCATTGTGGCTACTTGTCTTGATGTAGGATGAAGGTGAAATCTAGAGTGTAAGGATCTAGATGGGTATAAAAGACTCAGAATTGTTAGGGCACTTATGTCTTTTTGCCTTCTTATCTTTATTGAATTTGCCTATGAATGGCGATGGAAATTCTTCCTTGCAAGAAGAAGCCAAATCAATCTTCATATAAAAAATAGTATGTGTTTGTTATTATATTCCTAATGATTTAGTGTTGGATATTCTTTACAACATCTTTATAATGTTTTACTATCATTCCTTACTTAGTACACTTAGCTAGACTATGTCCCCAACAGTGGCATTAATGATGAGTAGCAAGTAGTCCCTCTACTTAGCCATACAAATCACAAGCATTCACCAGCAATCTAGTCAAATTCTGTAGACTTAGGTTGTAAGTGCACTAATAGAAAAAGATAGTGTTGTGAGAGTTATGATTGTTGTCTTCTTGGCTTCACTCATGTAAGCTCATTTTGTATGGTCAAATGTAAGCCAAGGAAAATATTTATTTATATTTTATATTTTATTTGATTTAATCTAAATATAAAATAAAAATAAATAATTGAAAATTAACTATTTAACTATTTAATACATTAATCTAACTAGCCTAACATAAGCATTTATGTCCACTTTCTATCTACTTCTTGAACTCACTCTAACGCTACTAGGTTACCAAGTATTTATCACTGGGTGTACCAAATAGCCACTGTTGGGATTACCAAGGGTTAAGTGGTATATTCAAAGTGTTTGTACATATGTGTTGTTATTAAGTCCATTAATTAACTAAAAACATGAATCTAAAGTGCATGGAAATAAACGTTAATCTATTCCAAGTAATGCAAGGAGCTCCAAGAATGTCATCTTTATTATCATCACTTTAAAGTATCTAGGTACATTGATGTTTGAATAAGGATCCATAAAATCCTTGATGTCCTACTTTGGGTACTCAAAAAATATTTTAACTCTGGGCTAAGAAAACTGCAAGACTTCGGCTATGCTATTGACTTACCATGTCATAAATGTGCTGGATACATGCATTTATATAGGCTAGACTAGACACTACATTGATGCATTTGCATCAATGCAGCAGACCATGTATCGATGAGGCTACGTTGAATGGGTTGCATCGATGCATGCCCATCGATGCAACCAGTTGAATGATTCATCAACTATAAAACTATTATGTCATGTTTTTGAAAATTCATTTGCCTTTGCATTATATATTTTTATCTTATTCTAGAAATATAATACATGCTTTCCTATTATAAACATGGGTATTTTGTGTGAGTGTAATGCCAAGAAAATGTTTAAGGATGCTTTAATGCATAATTGTTTCTAGAAATTAAAGAAGATAAGTATTTCCGAGTAGATGAAAAATTTTATGATAAGAACATTATTTACAATTTTTAGGAGTGGTTGTTCAATGTGAGTATGTGAGGAAGTATCTTGCAAGCAACAATAAATGATCAAGTTTTTACTTTCAACACTTTTGATGTTGTAGAGGCAATCCAAGTGTTAGGTAGTAGCAAGGATGTATATATAAAGGAATAAAAATAGTAGAAAAGTAAGAAATACCTTGTTGAGTACATAAAAATTTTTGATAAGAGAGAGAATATATCAAGTACTTGTTCTAAGTTATTATTTCTTTCTAAATTTTTGCAGTGATAATTGTTTCTAGTAAAATCTATCAAATTCAAGTTTTCTAATAATGCAATTCTTTTAATTTGGGCACTGGAAAATAATCAAGGTATCTCTTCAATATTCCTTTTACAATCATCTTGGAGATTTGTAGGCAACAAGAACATGGTAATTACATGAAACAAAGGAAATACTTAGTTTTCCTATTGTTATTTCAAAGTTGTTGGAAAGGAAGAGTGTATGGTACATGCCTAGCTAGCACATGAATATAGTGATGCTAGATCCTAATCATTTTTTTTAATATAGTGATGCTAGATCCTAATCATTTTTTGAAATGTGTATTGCCATTAGTGAGAGGTAATGAATCATGTTCATCCAAATTAGATGATAAAGAGGTCATCCAATGACGGGCCATAATGAGAAATGATGACATGAAGGTGTTGATGAAAAGTTAGCAAAAGTAACTAACCAATTAAATAGTTATAGCAAGAGAAATGATTTGATTTGCAATGTAGTAAAGAGGCTTCAAGCTAACGTCTTGTTTGGTAGAGGAGAATACTAGGCTAAAAAACACAATAGAAACCTTTGTTGCTCAAGAGAACATGAATATGCAAAGGTTACTTGAATAAAACATTAAATATGGTGATTAGATTAGAGCATTAAATAGGAAGATTCTAGTATTAAGAAATGTAGCATCAACAAGTAGTAGTACTAGTGTGAAATGTAAGAAGATCTACCTTGATATGAGTCACATATTTTGATGGTATCTCCAAAGGTAACATACCAAATATGTTGTAATTACTATTTTGAGGTTTATTATTATTATTATTATTGTTATTTGTATTGATTATTATTTTTGATCAACAGACATATTTCCAACAACCAAGGCTATAAGGAAACTATTTGATTTCCTTGAAGAAGAGTTTGAAAGGTAACTCATCCATGATGAGGCGAATTTAAATTCCAAAAATGGTATGATAGTTCTAATTACTTTATTTTCAATCTATAATTTAATATTTTTTAACTTTCTATCCTATTATTTGATCATGGTGTTGACTTTGATGTATTTAGTTTAATGGTTTAATATGAACATTGTTTTTATATCCATGATCACTCTAACATGTTAATTTTCACTGTTACAGTTGTTGGAGATGATGTGACATACAACAACTCTGCCGATGTTTCATGTGAAATAATTGATAGATTGTTAAAACTACTTCCTAGTGTCATTCTTGATATCATAGAGCTTCTAAGAACCTTTACTTATCCTTATGCACAACTGATAGATTGTTGGAACTACTTCCCAGTGGCATTCTTGATGCCACAAAGCTTCTTAGAACCTCTATTCCTCCTTACATTACCATGACAGAGTCTTTTAAAAGTATATATCAAAATTCCTAAAAAGAATAGCTTGATGATAAGGTCATTGATGCATACATCATGTACTTTAAGTTGCTCCAAAGGAATCTTTAATCTTCTGAGTCACATATCAATCCCAAATATTTGATTTTCAGTTCTCTATTTTAAGCATTTGCAAAGTCATATGAGGATCTTATGCAGGGGAGTTAGAAGAATCAACAAAGGACAAAATTGAATAAATATGAAAAGATACATGTTATAAATGTTGATAAAGGTGTTTTTGCCAATGAAGAAGTTAATGATCTACTTGAAAAGAGTTTTTAAAAGAGTTTAAAGAAAAAATTGATTTGGATGAGTTTGTGAAATTTGGTTTCTCATTTTTTGCTCCCATAATACTTGTGGGCATTAGATGCTTCTTTCAAGAGACATAATGACCAAAAATTGCACCTATATGATTTTTTTTCATCTACCCAACATCAAGCTACTATTTAGAAGTTCATGATAAAAGTTAGAGAATCTCTATTATAAAATGATTCCATGATTAGAGAATGCACATAGGTGGTGAGAGATACCACAAAGAAGATGTCATTGAAATGGAGTATAGAAGTTGTAGTTAATATTTGCATACAAGAAAATGAACATGACTATGACATTTATTCCTTGTTATATATGAATTGTTTAGTGTTTAGAAAAGACATAAAATTCAATGTTCAATTTTTTTTTGATATATTGAAGAGCCATGATTTAGGAAATTCTTTGTATTGAAGGTGGAGCACAAGTCTGGAGAAGCTTGTATCTACATCATTTATGCTACAAAAATTGTTCCAAACATGGTTCTTTAAAATATTTTCCTAAAAATGTAGGCTAGCTTTGTGAGTTAAAATTTGTATCACCATCAATCCTTTGATAGTCATCAAGTGATTGAAATTGAGTCTACAATATCATATATGTATTATGTTCTATCAAATTCATATAGTGTTGTATAATGAAATAACAATTTTGTGGTTATAGTCATTATGATTTAGGATTATTTTTAATTATTATAATTTAATTATTGACATTTTTATTATAATAGTTCAATTAATGAAAATGAGGCATTATCTTAGTGGTAAAACACTTGATTTGAAAGCTCTAATTTATTGGTTTAATTTTGGTGGGTAATGCTAAGTTATATAAAGTTCTAATTGAACTATATATCTTAGGGTGTACCTATGTTTCAGTTATTTTAGGTTTCAATACCTCCTCTTTGTTTGAATTTCCAATATCTTGTATCCTTATTTATGTGTTCTAAATGAATTTTAAAAATAATATACTAGATGTATTGTGTTTTGTTATTGTTTGAGATTCCAAGAAATTTCGTATGATTATATGCATTAAGCTATCCATTAAAAAACCAATAAAGCACTATGTTGTTGAATAGAAGAAACTCCATGATCTTCACTTTACTTATTCAAAAGACATTTCTTCCTAGTAACTATACAAAAAGCTTTGCAATTACCCTTATCAATACTTCAATAAGAAAATAGAAAAGGACTTGAGAATGATGAATGATACACATGAATTTAGCTTAATATACTAAACTACTATAAATTTACTACTAATAATCAAATTTTAGCAATTTATTTTAATATTTTACTTTAAGTTATTTCCATTACCTTGTATTATAAAATAGTAAGGATTATAATAAAAGTTGTATGAATTAATAAGATGTTTACCTAGTGGTAAGACTTGCACTTTTAAAAAGAGATTTCAATATCAGGATATGTGATCTATAGTGCATCACACTATGTAAAATAGATTAGCAATTAAGGATAAAGTGGTTTTATGTCGATCACATAGATTCATAGTGGATTGCACTATGAAAAGAGTCCCATGACTTCACATGACTCTAAATGTAAAACACACATTAAGTAGTATGTAATGACATGTGACTCATAGTTAATCACATTGTTTAAAATGGTTTTTGCATTCTTGAGAAGGAGTTCTATGTAGATCACATAGTCCTGTAGTGCATCACCCTGTTAATAATACAACATACAATGCACATGCAACTCACATGTTCTTGAGTGAAGAAATAAGCATTATTTATTGAGGGTGTGGGGATCATGCAAATTACATCTACATCATTGCAAAATAAAATCCAAAAAATGCTTTTAGATTGATCATAGCCTTCTACTAGTAGTCAATCTTATGCAAGGATATGTAAATCGCTACTCAATTGCATGGTCAAATGCGAGATTATGAAATCTGCAAGTACGTCATAGTATGGAAGGTGAAATTTGTAGCTTCTAGAGGCAATAATTTCTTCTAGAAACCACCAAGAATAAGTTGAAAGTTTTCCTTTTTAGAAGATAATAGTTGCTTTCAAAAGCCAAAAATGAAGTTGAAATTTTGACTTCTAGGAGGCAATGGTTATTTCTAGAAGCTTAGTATGTAGTTGAAATTTTAGCTTTTGAAGG
>MNCI01021561.1:4520-32999 GCA_015680685.1 Gnetum montanum
TTATATTTGAAGTTGGAAAATGTCAAATACTACAGGGTTCATCTTCTTTGGCTTTTAAAATAAAAATAGGCAAGTTGTATACATTAGAAGCTAAGACATTAAAATAAAAATTTAGTATATTCGTCATTGTTGATTTGAATTCAAGTATTAATTTGTGGCATAAAAGAATGGGACATCTTGGTAAAAAAGGACTTAGGGAACTTTACAAGCAAGGTAAATTTAAGTTTTTAAAAAGTTTCCTATCTACATGGTAAATAGAGGCATCATGGTTTTTAGAAAGGTGATGCTAAATCTCTTCAAATATTAGAAGTAATACATACTAATGTATGTGAACCAGTTGAAAATATTAAAACAAGTTCACTTTGGAGGTGCTATGTATTATGTTTTTTTATTAATGATTATTCTACAAAGAGCTAGAGTTATTTATTAAGACATAAATTTGAAGTATTTAGTGAGGATTGAGAATGTAGAAGGGAGGTTGAATAAGTCCCCCAATTCGAACAACTAAGCCAACCAAAATCGCATATTAATTTATGTGATTCTCCAACTTGGGTACATCCACATTCGAAAGGTAGAATCTTTACACACATTTGGACTTTGTTCCTTCAAAAATGTGATTTAGAGAGCACCACAACCTTTACAAAGTTTGAGCTCTACTTGGAGTGTTTTCTTGTAGAAAACACACTCAAGCTCGCAAGGTCCCAACAAGCTCAAAATGTGATTTCAAGGATCCCACACCCTCTACAATGATGTAAACTTCACATGGAAAGTTTTGTCACTGGAAACACACTCAACCTTGTAAGATCTCGACAAGCTCACAAGATGCCTTCTTACAAGAAGTACATCAACCCCACAAGGCTACAAAAGGAAAAAAAGAATTGAGAGAATGTAACTATCTTTACAAATTCCTTACAACTTGCGCTTAAATAAAATATTTCACAAATGGAGGAATGAGAAATAAATAATTCACTTGATGTATACAATGAATATTTTAATGAATAGTGCTTATTCTTTTCACAAGAATTCCACTCTATTTTATAGCCTTTTACTTTCCAAATACTCCTCAGAATTCATGCAATGGCTAGGAAACGACTAGTTGGGGTGTCCTATTCAAGCTTGGGACGTCTCACTAAAAACTAGCCACTTGGAAATTGGGATGTCTCAATAGTAATTTGGACGTCTGCTGTTTTTGTAGGATGTCTAGCTTGAAACTAAGTCTTCACCTCTAGGACATCTATTGATCTTTTTGGACATCTAGGCAGATACTGAAATATTTTCATTTGGTTTATAGGCTTTATACATCCTTGAAATCTTCCATCTTGGTTAAGACTTTTTGTCATCTCAACTTAGCTATTGTCTTAGTCTCAACTTGTTGTTTATATTGATACCATGAAGCTCTTATCCTAATCTCATTATCTTGTCTTTACACTAATAAGCTCTTGTCCTAATCTTATGCTCTTGTCATCATCATGATTTTTTCTTTCCCAAGTCCTGCAAGATCACAAGTACATTTTGTTCATTTTCTATTTTCTAAGATTTTGACATACCAAAAGGTCAACATTTGGGAAATTTAAAGAATTTAAAGCTTTTGTTGAGAATTGTTTAGGGAAGAAAATCAAAATTCTCAGAATTGATAATGATAGTAAATTTTTCTCTAATGAATTTAATGGTTTTTTTTTTATAAAGAACAAGGTATTCAAAGGTAAAAAAAAAAATATTCTAGGAACATCTTAAAAAAATGTAGTAGAGTGGTTCAATCAAACATTAATAGAATGTATTAGATGTATGGTTAATGAATTTGATCATGACAAGCATTTCTAGGATGAAGCAGTAATAACTTTATGTTAACTTATCAATAGATCTCCTTTATCAACACTTGTTGAAAAAAATACAAAGAAAATTCGGAGTGGTAGATTCAATAATTTAAATTATTTGATGATTTTTGGTTATGAAGCCTATGTACATGTTTAAGAATTTGATAGGTCCAAATTAAACTCTAATTTGATAGGCTACAAAAAGGTTTGTTTTAGTTGAGATGTCATTTTAGAGAAAAATGTGGATCTATGAAGGAGGAATCTTCAAATGTTAAAACTTTCTTAAATAATGTAAAACTTGTGTATGTAATTATTGAAATTAATAATGAAATTTTTGAGGATCATCCTCTCTTAGCTAGGGATACTACGCTTAGCGAATAGGATAGTGATAACATGGTAGATGAGGAGGAACAACATAAAGAGCGAGAAAATAGTTTTAGTGAAGATGAGCCACTAAGACATTCAACACATATAAGAAGATTACCATCACATTTAGAGAAATATGTATTGTTTATTAAAAATGATGAGCCATCAAAATATGATGAGGCATGTTCATCTATGAAAAACATAGAATGGAAACAAGCAATGGATGCTGAAATGTTCTTAATTCATAAGAATAAAATGTGGGAATTAGTTAAAATTCCACTAGATAGAAAATCCATTGAAAATAAGTGGATGTATAAAATAAAATCTAAGGAAAAAATACAAGGCTCAACTCATAACTAAAAGATATTCTTAGAAAAAAGAATTGATTATGTTGAAATATTTTCTCTAGTAGTTAAATTAACATCCATAAAATCATTATTATCCACTACAACTATATATGATCTTGAACTTGAACAAATGGATATGAAAAAAACACTCCTCAACAGTGATCTTGAGTAATAAATTTGTTTGAAAAGAAAAAGAGCATATGATGTGTCGATTACTAAAATCATTATATGGGCTCAAACAAGCACCAAAGATGTAGAATTAAAAATGTAATGATCACATGATAAATTCTAGCTTTATTAGAAGTCTAGAATACTCTTGTATGTATGTTAAGAATACAAGTGGAAAATATGTTATCTTGCTACTATATGTGGATAACATGTTAATAGCAAGTAATAAAATACATGATATTTAGAAGTTAAAAGTTTATTTGTCTTCTTAATTTGAGATGAAGAATCTTGGTCATACACAAGATTTTAGGCATGGAAATTAAAATAGATAGGGTTGATAATAAGCTTTGTCTTGGATAGTTTGCATATGTTGAAAATATCTTTAAAAAGTCTAATATGCAAGACTACAAGCCTTTGGCTACTTCATATGAAATTGGAATCAAGCTCTCAAATGAATAATATCTAAAGATAAAAGAAGATAAAGAGCTCATGATTAAAATTCTATATGCTAGTTTTATCAATAGTTTAATGTATGTAATGGTCTCTACTAGATCTAATATTACTTACATTATTGGAACATTGAGCGAGTATATGTATAATCTAGAAAAACAACACTAGGTTGCAGTAAAGAGAGTCTTTCTATATCTTTGCGGTACTATAAATTATGGGACTTATTAAAACATTGATTTCAATGGACTTCATGACTTTGTTGATGAGATTAGGCTAATGATATTGATAGCAGGAAATCTATTAGTGGATATGTGTTGAATCTCTTTAATTGTGCTACTTCTTAAAAAAATTTAAAACAATCTTGTGTTGCACAATCTACCATTGAAGTTAAATATGTTGTTGCTAACTTAGCATGTAGAGAGGCTATATAGTTTCAAAGGCTCATCGCTAAACCTTGGATTACGTAGAATCCAATAAATATTGGCTGTGATAGTCAAAGTGACATAAGTAGATCCAATAAACTAATTTTTCATGCCTAAATGAAGCATATTAAAATACAATATAACTATATATGAAAGAATTTAATTGCAAAGGGTTCTTCTGAATAAGATATCCATTGAAGCAAATCTTGTAGATGTACTTACCAAGTAAACACCTCCTAAAAAGTTTGTCTAGTGTCAATCAACCTTTTCTCTTCTTCAGACTTGATTTTTGAAAATGGTTTAGACTATTCTTTAAAGTAGCTTTATCTTCAAGAGAGAGAATTATAAAGTAGTTGAAGGTAAATTTGCTTTGATTTTCTTCATCACCAATATTTCTTGTTATGGCTACATGTTCTTACACTATTTTTTTCCATCTAGCTCATATTCCCGTTTTTAGTTTCTATTCTTGTACCAAAATTAAAATACTATATCCCCTTTATTTCATGTTTATTTTTGTAACTTGTGGTAATATATAAGGAGCTCAAAGGGAGCATCCTTCACTGAATAATTACCAATACATGATTTATAATTCTCCTTTATTGTATTCGTTAATTCTCTCTTAATGCTTCAATCTTAAAGTTGTATTATTGCTAACTATCCAAGAACTGGTTTTTTATAAGGGCTTTTTTTTTCTTGTTTTACTTTGAAGGTTTTCTCCAAGGCAACTCTATGTCTTTCTAATTTTTGCAAATATTCTTATTTTTATGAAAATTTGTAGGTATTATGTATGAGAGATAGATAATAATTATTTTGACTTCAAATACTAGGAAGGTGCTTGGATCATTTATTGCAAGGGAAGAAGATTATAAAGTCATATCTTTTATTTTATCACATGATGGATGCAAGAGAAGATAATTATTAGATATAGCCATGCCATATCTTTCATCAGGTAGTAGCTTAGATGAGACAAGTGATGAGTGTAACCCCAATGACCAGTATGTACAACAAAGGAATAAATAAAATGCAAACCATGTGATGTTGTTATGAAGACATAGTAGCAAGCGAAAGTTGATGCAATTGGAACTAGTAAACTAAATAGTTATAACAAATTAGAGTAATGAAAGTTTTTTTAAATGAAAAGGTAAAGCTCAATTCTATTATGGTTGGTGAATAATTGAAAAGAAAAAAATATTCAGTGGATTAGCATATCTAGGAGAAAATGATTCAAACATACCAGTCTTAAATAATGTGAAAAACATTATATTACATGCTTGGGGAGTACCTATATTACAATTATTTTACGGTTCTAACATCCCCTTTAACAATATGAAAAAATAAAAATATAAGAAACAAAGAACTTTCATACTTTATCTAGCTTAAGGATTGTTATTCCTCATAACAATAGCAACCTAGGTCAAGAGGGCTAGATGCACCAAAATAGAAGGCAAGGGAGTTTTCCTAGCAAAGATGAAGATGTTATGGCTATATCAAATATGATATAAGAGTAATGGAAGTAAGCCTTTGATTTTTCAATGTTGCCATTCAAATTATACTCTTGACCATTGCTTAAGAGAATTAGAAAAATTAGAGAGATGGATATTGGCCCTATTATTTATTAAAACTCTAGAAATCATGTTGATTATGTAGATGAATAAAGCATGATCTATGGTCTCTTTTTCTTGATGACACTAGTAAATATTATTGTTGATGATGCCTTTAAAAAAGTACATAGCTTTAATAGGTAACCTATAGTGAAGACATTTACTCATGAAGGTGTGATGCTTGGGGATAATGACTTCATGCTACCATGTACTTTTTACTAGGTTCTTTGGAGTTTAATTAAGAATAGAATAAGATTTGTATACTTTGTAAGTTGGGGTTGTCTAACCCAAAAAAATATTAATAATGAGAAAAGAAAATTTAGAGTACATGACAAGGTTGATAGTACATAGACATTATAAAAAAATATCAAAAGAAAAAAATTTCTAATTTTCTAGACTATCTACTCATGTATATAACCTTACAATTAATACTTTAAAAAATAAGTAAAGAAAATTAATTATTAGTAAGAAGGAAGGTCTAAGTACTAACAAAAGTTTCATCACTTTTTAACATCCATGCTTGCATGATGTAGGGACACCTCTTATGATCTCCTTGATCTATTTCCTACATATGATTTTTGTTGGTTTCAAGCTCTATGAAGATCTCTTAGAGCTCAAGGAGATGTCTTGCCTATGAACTAAGATTTCATAGGAGATTTCTTGAAATTTGTGAAGATGTATCTCTAGAATAAACATCTTCCAAACTACAAGCACATCTCAACTAGAAGCAGAGGTCTCATCCACATAGAAGACATCTCCCAAAATTAGGAGACCTCTCCTAAAATATGTGTTTTGATAAAAGATGATCCGAGGAGGTCAAAAACAACTCATGCGGTTAGGAAACAGTTGGAATTACTCGTTCCAATTCAGAAAATAGCAAGAGAATATGAAAAAAGATAAAAACAACATGGGATCTTCAAGTTAAGCTTGAGGAATATTTTCTAGGTTTTCTGTTTTGCTATGTCAATAAATATGAATTGAGCTTCATGCTTGTATAATCATGAAGAGATGAGATGTCATGTAAGTTTATGTATTAGGCTTGAGTAAGAGTGTGGGAGAGCACATTAAGTGAGTGCATATGTTGTTGTAGTTCTAAGGTCAATTGTGTAGTGTATTGGCCTATGTGTTCTTGGTTTTACTTGTGAGTTGAGATCTCAATCTTGGTTGTGGAAGAGATTCTTCATCAGTTGTATCTTGCATTTAGAATAGCCATTGTGCGATTGTAGAGCCTCATATTCTATGAAATTATTTGAGTATTTTAAGAGGTTTTTGGATGTTTTGTGGGTTTTAGGATCCTATTGTAATCTTCTTTCAATAATTAAGAATAGCTAGTTTCTTATTTTCTATCATATTATGTCTTTTCATAATATTTAGATTTAGTAGGACTGAAGGTGATTTTCCATTAGAGTGAACCTACTATAACTAATTATTCATATCAAAGCATTAGGTTGATTATTTCTTGCACTTGGTTGAGGATTTTGTCAAATTCAAATGATGTTCGAGAAGAAATAGGTTCAAGCCCTAAATGGAAACATGAAGAGCATGAACTCTACCTTCTAACTGATGGTTGCTTAGTTGAATGAAATCAATGAAAACATAGATAGAAATGCTAGTTCCAACCATATACCAACACGTGAAGATGATGAGAATTCATGTTTAGATGGTGATGAAGAAGTTTCATAGATAGTTAGAGGAAATGATGAGGAAGGACAATCTAGATATAGATGTGTTAGAACCCATTAGCCAAGGATTCCAATGGAAAGAAATCCTATTGCTCAAATGAGAATTCCAAAAGCTCCATCACCGACCTTTACTTCTTCCCATGGCAAGCTTGATGAAGAGGATAAAACAAGGCTTACTAAAGCATTTTTTAATACTTCAAGACTTCCATATGTTGAGTTAAAGAATTTCAATGATGAAGATGGAACCAATGCTTTTTCAAGTTTGCTAAAAGTACTTAACAAGTACTTTGAGTTGGAAGAAATACTAAATCACTTGAGGTTACCTATTTCCAAATCTATATTTGAAGATATGACTTCTACTTGGTGGAAAAAGGAGTCCCAAGATTATGAAAGATAAATTAGTCAACCCATTAGAGATTGGAATTTAATGAAATTCAGGTTATGAAAAAAAAAATTGAATAGTCTCATAAGAGGTAAGAAACCATTATGAAGTTAAAATTCCTAAGGAAAGGTAACAAGGATGTTAAATAATTCTACATCAAATTTGTAATCTATTCCATCAAGATAAAGTGAACTAGGAGGAGTATGAATAGGCTTGAATCTTTTTAGGTCTTAAAATCTCATACCAATAAGAGTTATCTTTTGTAAGTCACAAACTTTTAACAAGGCTTATGATTGGGTACTTAAGGCAGAAAAAAACTAAGTAGATTTAGAAACAAAAGCAAACAAAGTTCCAAGGGGAAGAACTAGGGATTCAAATTAGAGAAGAGATCCAAGATCAAATTTAAAAATAAAGATGACAACCATGATAAGAAGATAGAGAAGGGTAATGAGAATGGTAAAGCCAAGAAGGACTAAGGCAAGGGAGGCAAGGGATAAGGCAGTACCTCATTCAAGATTCAATGCTTCAAGTGTGGAGAATGAGGACACAAGAAATGAGAAGGTCCACTTCTCAAGACAGTTAAGGATAAAGATGTACAAACCATGAAGGTGAAGGAGATATTCAATCAAGCTCTTTAGAGAGGTAATCTTAATACTCCTAAGTTTAAGAAGTTTATGAATTAAATTCTTGTGCATTCATAGGGAATGTAAATAGAGGAGATCATCCTACTAGGAATTTATTATTTTAGATTAAGGATAGATGTTTTCTTAGTAGGAAATAAACTCATATTTCAATTGATAGTAAATCTTAAGAAAATATTATTTCTTCTAGGGTGGTTGCTAGATTGGATTTGGTAACTAATCCTCATCCTAGATCCTATAAAATGCATTGGTTTTCTAGAGATTTTCCTCAAGACATAAGAGAACAATTTAGTTTGAAGTTTAAAATTATAAGTTTTCATGATGTTGTAAAGTGTGATGTGCTCTAATTGATTGTGTTGATGTAATTCGTGTTAGACCTTGGAATTTTGAAAATGGTGCTCAATTTGATAGAGTAAGAAATGTATGGAGTGTAGCTAGATTTGATGAAATCCATGAGTTGATTCCTATGATAGCTAAACAAGTGAGATAACAAAGCTTACCTAATGCTTTCTTAATCATTTTAGGAAAGAGAGAATACATTAAGGAACATGATGAAATATATTTTTGATTTTTTGTTATATCAATAGTTGCTTCTAACCATGATGATATGCAAGATGAACTTTCCATAGGTGTGCAAGGCTTAAATGAAAAATTTCCAAGGTATTCAATGAGGAATTGGATGGATTACCACCAATGAGGAATGTGTAACATTAGATTAATTTTAGCCTTGGTGCTACCGTTCGAAACAAGAGAGCTTACCAAATGGCACAAAATCAATGGAAAGAATTGTAAAGGCAAATATCATAGTTACTTGTAAATGTATTTGTGAGGGAATCCATTTCACCTTGTCTAGTTCCATTGGTGCTATTCCCAAAAAACAATAATAATGAATGGAGGGTGTGCATTGATTCCAGGTTAGTGAATAGGATAATAGTGAGATACAGGTTTCCTATTTCAAGGATGGATGATACCCTTGATGTCCTTATCAGCACTAAAATTCTTAGCAAAATTGATTTGAAGAGTGATTGTTATCAAATTAGAATTAGGCTTGGTGATGAATGGAAGATAACTTTCAAGATACTAGATAGATTGTTTGAGTGGTTGGTGATGCCATTTAGGCTCACGAATGCACCTGTTATATTCATGAGATTAATGCATGATGTATTGAAGAATTTGATTGGTAAGCACTATATTATCTTTTTCGGTGATATTTTGGTATATAGCTCTAATGAGTAAGAGAACTTGGATCACTTGCGGATGATTTGTCTTAAATTGGAGGAGGCATAGTTAGTAATCAATATGAAGAAAAGTCATTTATTCAAAAGGAAAATTACGTATTTAGGGCATGTGATTTTTAAAAACCAAATTTAGATGGAAGCTATCAAGGTGAAGGCAATTAGGGATTGACCAACTTCTAATAATGTTGAGGAGGTAAGATCATTCCTTGGCTAGCAGGTTTTTATAGATGGTTCATAAAAAAATTTAGTGATATTTCTTAGCTTAAGTTTACTTTATTAAAGAAAAATAAAGAATTTAGGTGGGATAATGAAACCAAAGGGAGCTTTGAATTATTGAAAGCAAAAATTACCAATGAACCAATGCTTATAATTGTAGATTTTTAGAAGCTTTTTTAGATGGAGATGGATGCAAGTGAACTTGCCATTGGTGGGGTACTTTTATAAGAAGGTAGGCCTGTTGCTTTATTTTTTGAAAAGTTGAATGAATTAAGGAAAAAATATATCGTATATGAGAACAAGTTATACATTATTATTCAAGTAATCAAGAATTGAAGGAATTACTTGTTGTCCAAGTAGTTCACTTTGATAACATATTACAAAGCACTATGATTTCTAAACTCTAAATTAAATTTTAGTGAAATGCACATGTAGGGAATTGCATAGTTATAAGAGACTAATTTTATGTTGAAACACAAAGGTAAGAAAGCCAATATGGTGGTTGATGCATTTTCCATGGTGCATGTGGTGAATTTTAGCATACCTCATGTGGAAGGTATGGATGAATTTGTTGATTTGTATAAGGATGATCTTGATTTTGGGTAGGTGAGACATTTTTGAGTAGGATAGACTAGTGGAGGAACTACATATTTAAGATGAAATGTTATTTAATAATAGAAATATATGTATTCCTAATTGTGATTTAAGAAAAGAGATTTTGTTTGAAAAGTATTGTAGTGGCATGACAATTCATATGGGAAAGGATAAAAATTTGGAACTTTTGAGTAGGCACTATTTTTGGCTTGGTATGACAACTAAAGTTTCAAGATTTATGAAGGAATGTTTGGTTTATTATAAATTCAAAGGAGCTAAAGGAGTGGATAAACATTACATGCCTTTACTAATTCCCAAGGGTCCATGGAAAACTATGTCTATGGATTTTGTGAGTGGTAATTTAAAAATCAAAAGTGGAAATGATGAATTTTTTTTTTGTGAATAGGTTCTTAAAGATGGTACATTTTATTTTGTGTAAAAAGGTTAGTGATGCTTCCCATATCGCAAATTTATTTTCTCAACATGTTATAAAGCTGCATGAAATTCCTTTAAATATTGTAAGTGATAGAGACTTCAAATTCAGTAGTTACTTTGGAGGTCCCTTTCAAAAATTTTAGGGAAAAATATAAATTTTTCTAGTGTATATCATTAAAAACATGATGGCCAAACAAAGGTGATGAATAAATCCTTGCTGAACATATTGAGATATTTGTGTGATGGACAACCAAACAGGTGGGAAAACTTATTGTTTCATGCTGAGTTTTTGTATAATACTACTTTTCATGTTACTATTGGTAAAAGCTGATATGAGGTGAATCATGATTTTTATCCTAAGATGGTAGAAACCTTGAAGATATTTGATGATGAAGCTCAAATTAGTGCTGATTTTATGCAAGACATAAAGGATCTTCATGTACAAGTGAAATCAATTCTTGAGAAGAAGACTGAAGAAAGAGTCCTTAAGAAGAATGCAGAAAAAAAAGCCAAATTTTGGTGTTAGAGACTTGGTTTGGGTGCACTTGAAGAAGAAGTTATTGAGAGATGTGAACTTCTCCAAGTTAAAAGCAAAGAAGATGGGGCCTTTAATAATTAAGGTCAATATTAATGATAATGTTTTTGAAATTGATTTACTAAATAATGTTAGTATGTATTTTATGTTTAATGTTTTATATCTTGTGCACTATCATGGATCACTGATGAGTAGACCATACATGGCAACATTGATAAGTTGAAGAGGATTATTGATTAGTCTAATCTTTCAATAGAAAGGAAGATAGTCACACTCAAGTAGAGGAAAACCTCAAGTATTCAAGGAGTGAAGAGGCATTAGTATTTAATCCATTGGGAGGATTAATCTATGAATGATGTTGTGTGGTTCTATGAGACTAAACTTCATGAGTGGGATAGCACTTTAATTACTACTCCCTCATTTACATGAGTTTACTTTTTGAAGAGTGGGAGAGCTAGTGTAGGAATACCTCATCTAATCTCCTTGTTCTCTTTCCTACAAGTGCTGTTTGTAGATTTCCAGCTCTATGGATACATTTTAGAGGTTAAGGAGATGTCTTTCCTAGGAGTTGAGTCTTTACAAGAGGCCTTTGACATATGTAGAAGACATTTTAAAATTTATGGAGATGTCTCTCTAGAGTGGAGACATCTCAAAGGAGTTGTCTTCCAAATTATTGGAACATCTTAGCTAGAAGAAGATGTATTACCGATAAAGGAGACATCTCCCAAACTTAGGAGACATCTTTTTTGAAATATGTATTTTGATAAGCAACTGCTTGAGAAGGTCATATATTTGAGAGACTTATGGAATTGTCCATTTCAATTCAAAAAATAGCTAGAAGAATTTGAAGAAAAAATAGAAACATCCTAGGATCTTTAAGTGAAGATTAAGAAAGGATTTCTAGGATTTTTGTCTTACTATGTTAATAAATAGGGGTTTTGTTTTATTTTTGTGTCAGCATGGAAAGATGAAATATCATTTAAGTTCATGTGTTAAGCTTGAGCAAGAGTGTGGGAGAGCACATTAAGTGCATATGTCATTGCAACTCTAAGGTTAATTATATAGTGCATTGATTTATGTATTCTTAGTTTTGCTTATGAGTTAAGATCTTAGTCCTAGTTGTGGAAGAGATTCTTTATTAGTTGTGTCTTGCATTTACAATAGCCATTGTGTGATTGTAGAGCCTCATGCTCTATAGTATTATTTGGATATTTTAAGAGGTTGTTGGATATTTTGTAGGTTATGGAACCTTGTTGTAATCTTCTTTCAATAATTAAAGATAACTAGTTTTCATGTTTTCTAGCATATTATTTGTCTTTTCATAATATCTAGATTTAGTAGGAATGAAGATGATTTTTCATTAGAGTAAACCTACTCCATTGCACTTAAAATGATAAAAAGATTCGAGATAGAGTTTTGTGGCTTAATACCAATATTTATATCAAAGCAAGAAAGTGATAGAACTTTTGTAAGATCTTTATCTTGTTGATTATTACTAATCTTACATTAAAAATATTTACCATCAATTATAACCTTCTTATTGATACTAGTTTTAATCTTTAAGTGAATAGTACTATTGTTAGATAAGGAAAAAGTTTTCTTACAAGCTATGTATTTGAGCTATTTAATACTTTCTCTAGTACCAATAAAAATATACATAGGAGCATCTATCTTCTCTAGATTCTTTATTGCCATTTGATCATTTTAATCATTGATGTTAACTTAATTTTTCATGTCTTTAACTCCAATAATTTTTTTTCTTTTCTTCAAAATATTCTTTTTGGAGTAGAAAAGAATAAGAATTAAAAGAATGCCTTTCACAATGACCAAAATTGGCCAAATATAATTCTTTTCTCCTACTTTTAATGTCAATTCCTATTTATGATTGAGAAGATTAATTTCAATAAAAAATACCTATGAAAATCAAAAGTTATAGAAATAGACTCCATATGCTTAATGGGACCAAAAAGGCTTACTATTTTCTACTCAGATTTATAAAAAATCAACGAAAGATTATATAACTTGACAAGACCTAGAATTTAAGCATAATTTTCAAATTGGACATCAAAATCTGAAGTACACTTACAAATAATCAACATTGCATGATTATGTATAAAAGTCTCTATATTTAGAACATGTTGCATCATCCAAGTATTACCTAACTCAACAAGTTGAAGAAAATAAGAATAATATATAGCATGAAAAACTTGAATGTCATGATTTTCTATCATAGTATTTATTTGCATTATTAAAAACATAAAAGAAGAACATAAAATAACATAAAATATGTATGAACACATATTGTGATGAAAGATCAACAAAAAATAACTCATGTGCATAATTAGGAAGAACAAAAAAAAAAAAAAAGGTATCTTAGTTACATTAACATCAATAGAAGAAGACATCATAACTTTTTCTTAGCACCTTATAAATCTATATTTTGAGAATCAACAAAAAATATCACATCGATAAAGGAAGTAGGAATTTCAAAATTAGTTGAACAAGATGGAAGTAATATAGAATCTCTCTATTCCTAAAGAAATGTTCTTTTTATTTCTACAAAGATATCTCCATGAACTATGTATTGAGATACTTAACACATGATCATAAATGACCTTTGGATTGATGTAACTCTCAATAAACTAATGATTATGAAAAGAAGAAGCATGAATCCTCCAACAAAATACAAACTTAGCTTACCACATATAAACTATAAATGACAAGAAATAATGAAAAAGTAAAAATTTTTAATGTTAAAATGACTAAGTGTATAATCACAGGAAAAATGACCAAGTATGCATTATTAGAAAATAAACTAACTATAGAATAAGTTGTGAATGTTAAAAAAATTGATGTGTAAAGTATAGATAAAGAATGTAAAATATTAAAAACACTATAGTTTTGACATGAGAGAAAGGGTTTCAGTTTCCTCTCTAAGCAATGAAATTATTACATTGAAAAATAACTAAGTGTAAAATGCTAAAAATTTGACTAAATATAGAATATAATGTAAGAGATAGAAAAAAATTTGAAGTATAGAATACAAGAGAATGAGAGTAAAATAATAATAATGAAATTTTTCAGCATGGAAGACAGATCATAAATCTTCTTGAAAAATAAAATACTATATTGATTAGATGAAGTGTTTGCCTCTTATAGAAGGACAAACTACAAATGATGGAAGAAAAAAAACGTGAATGTAATATAATTGATAAAAGAAGCTCAAATTGTGAGAAAAATATATATTTGAAGGATGAAATTAACTTCTAGAGTGTTGGTTGATGGATGGAAAAGTTGTAGATGCAGTCTATAGTCAATTTTAGGCTAAAGCTAGGATTTTCGCCCAAGGTTTCCATTACTGACATAGGATCTAAAAAACTTCTAACTCTAGAAAGTGATGTGAAAGCTTGAAAATTCTATCTCTAGAAATGATGTTGAAGGTGGTTGATATGCATGCAGGTGTTGTAGTGGTAGCATGTGATCATGCTCTTGATCCCTTAAAAATTTGACCAATGCTCTCAAATCTCAAAAATTCTGATCAAATCTTCAAAGATTTAACCCTAAAAACTATGGTTGTATTTATAGTATTGGAGTTGCCAAATTTAATTTTGGGTTGCTAAAACCAAACTTGGAGTTGAGTGTAACTTCTCTGAAGTTGAAACCAAGTTCGAAAAATGTAACTTTGACCTTTGGTTTTGATGTCTAGTATTATTTTTGATTCCTCTACGTCAATTCTAACATTTTGACATTCAATGTCAACTAGTTCTTTGATGCCTCATGTCAATCTTACTTTTGACATCTAATGTCATTATTGATTTTAACATCCTATGTAAATTCTCTTTGATGTCTAATGTTAGTCTTACTTTGACATCTGATATGAATCACACCTAGAAAATTTTTGATTTGTGTAAGGCTCCAACACTTAATTTTTTTTTTAATTTTAGAGATTTTTAGGGATAATGGGAACTTGAGTCCATGAGTTGGATTATGTACCCAAATGATTCCCGAAAACCCTGAGGAGTTGAGAATATATCTTGTGATGATATATTTGGGGGATTTTATGCTCAAATTCTTAGGGAAGGATGTTGAAACTACACTTAGTTTTAATTTGAAGTTAACTAAAAAGTGGGTACAAGATTGCCCTCTCTTGATAGATGCTGCTAAGGTGTTAAAGGAGGGTCCATTAAGAAGAGATTAGATACTAAATTATTGTACTTGCAAAAGAGAAAAAATTGGAAATAATTAAAGGGAAAAAAAGGAGAATATTAGGATATTGCCAATATACCAGTTATGAGGATGATGCTATGCTACAGAAAGGGGACATGGCTAAATTCTATCCATAGGATGATTGAAAGGATGCTATTTATGATATTCACATCTTGTTCCACTCATACTCTAATGAGACGTGATTCGCATAGGTCATGATATCGCATACGCAATATTGCGGCCATCCTGATATTGCATCCCTTGTGATATCGCGTATGCGATATCGCATCGTCCCATGCGATATCAGGTATGCGATATCATAGTGCACCATCATATCTATAAATAAGAGGCGGCTCTTCCTTGTTTGATCATCCTAGGCTAGAAGTAGAGAAAATCTAGCAGTTTGATCACTCCAGAGATAGAATATTTTCCATGTGCCCACAGTAGGAGTTCTAAAGTGAATGGATCTTTATTTGAGCAACATTGTACCTGAACACAAGTTGTGTATGGCAATAAAGACGAACTTCTTGGATAAATATTATAGGGCATGGAATAGGAATTTATTTATTGTTATTTATAGCTTTCTCTTAGTAATGCGGAATGAGTATGACTTGATTATGAGCATCTAAGGATGTGTACAGATAGTCAAGGAATGGATGCTCATCGCAATGTGAAATGAGTACGACTTAATTACGAGCATCTCAGTGTGACTACTTGGTAACCCAGTGGCATATCTAGGATCTACGCTTGGTAATCCCAGTGGTAGTCATACACCAGGATGTGTATGGACAATCAAGGAATCAGCTGCTCATCACACTTAGGCTAGATTAGCTTTCTCAACCCTTTCCTCCTAGTTAAGTACCTTAGTATGACCACTTCGAGCACATGTGTTACGCGTGGGATCCCAGCAATGATTAGCGTTTGGTAACCATGGTTGCATCGGTTCAGGGTGTGTACGATAAGTGGGAACGGATGCTGATGCTAGGTAATTTAGACTTAGTTCATTAGTTAGAGTTAGTTAGTTTCTCAACCCTTCACCTCGATAGCATAGGAGATAAAACATAAAAGACCATAAAAATCATATACCTTGAACTTACTTAACTATACACTGTGACAACCACAAGTAAGTCTGGGAAGACAACAAATGATTAACCCTAAGTGTTCCATGGGGCGTGTAGGCACTTAGTCTGCGGAGTTCGACCAGATCATACATGCTACGCTTGTTTCGTATGGTTGAGTGTAGGGGTACCTCGCCACTCATCATTGGCACCGTTGTTGGGGACTAAGTGTTTGTGCACTGAATAGAACATAAAGGATATCACTCACATCTTTGGGAGCCTACACAGACCTTCAGGTTAATCAAGATAAAAAATTATATAATGGTAAATTAGCATACCGATAACAATGTCTTCTTCTCATAAGAGCAACTCACCACCTAAGGACCATACACAAAACAGTCGGCAATCAAAAACACATAACCTAAATTAGCCAGTTCCTCAGCAATATAGGGTGGAATATACTCATCCTGATGAGTATATTCCCAACTTTACCTTTATCCTCCATCAAGATGAAAAACTGCACTGGAGGTATTTGCAAGGTAACATAGTGTTACCTCTAGATCGTGCAGTTCCAAACATGCTTCTCCATGCCTTGGCATAGATTGACATGACAGAATTATACACTAAATACATTGCAAAAGATTTTGACTCAAGGGATTATTATCCCACAGAAGGACAACATATGAGGGACTCAAGGCAGGAGAGCCAACATACACTGTTGAAGGGCAAAGGTCCGCACGTTCTTAGCGAAATAGGAGATGAGGAACCCCTTATAACGGGTTCTTTAGCAAATGATGTTTCCCCTCCTAATGATGGTGAGGAGGTGGGGTATCAGAACCTACGCTCAACGATACATATTACTAGTTCTGATCCTCATGAACACCAACTGTTCACAGAGGGAACAAAAACTTATGATAAGGACGGGCACTTAGATCGTCATCACGATCGGGGCCAGAGCAGCAGAAGAGAAGGTAGGAAACATCATCATTGCGATGGTTCTCCTTCTTCTTCCCCTTCTTCACATCATTCACCCTCTCCTTCCACATCTAGGCACAATCATCATGAGCATAACAGAGAGGATAAAGGTAAGAAAAATGAGAGACCTCGACGAGAGAGTTGAGAGAGAGGACAGGGGCATGAACGAAGGGAAAGTAGGGAACAACGAAGACATCACAGGTGTCATGAAAGAGATGATCATGATGAACCCCTACTTGCAACCTGAAGTATGCTTGACATAACGGAGGCTATAAGAATTCCCACAAGGCATTTAAAAGATAATCGGATCAAATGCTTAGACATGAATAACATCCCACGCTTTGAAGGGGGATACAACGCTGATCCACAACATCATTTACAGGCATTCCACGATGTCTGCGTCTTGAAAAACATAGAGAACGAGTGGCAAAAACTTAATTTGTTTTCAAGAACACTCATTAACAAAGCAGAGAGTTGGTACCAGTCCTTAGAACCAAAAACCATCAGGAGGTGGAGTATGATACTAGAACTCTTCAACGATAAGTATCAAAAATACTCCAGAGTGTCTAATTTTTGTAAGCAGATCCAAGGATGGAAGAAAGGTAATCATGAACCCTTGGATGCTACCATGGCCCACTAATACACATTGTTACATCGTTGCCTAGGCCATGGATACGCTCAGCGGGATCAACTTCACCACATCGTGGATGGGCTAAGGCATGAAACTAGAGGAACCCTTGGGACTTATGCCCAAGGGAGACTCTCACAACTTAGAGCCCATGAAGTACATAGCTTGTTGGAACAAGTAGCAAAAGAAGAAGGTGAGCTACACAAAAGGGAAAGTGCAAAAGAATACAACCGTGACCCCTCCCTTTGGAAGAAGGGAGTGAAATTTTGCAATGAGGAGGATGAGTCACCACTCGAAGAGTTGGTGAACAGAAAAACCTTGCTGATCCAAAAACTAACAACCAAGGTATCGGCTAAGGTAGATTAATTGTGGGATTTCTTAGACTCTAGACTTGAAACTATCTTGAAAATCGTAGAAGAGTCTAAGGTGGAACAAAGTAGTGAAAAGGTAAGATAAAGCGGGGAGATTCAGGCCCTGCACATAAGAAGGGTAAGGGGAAAATTCCTATCTCCGATGAGGTTGTGGATTTAGACACAAACGATGACGATGGATGTGAGATCTGCCACTATGACCATCCTAAGGGATGTTGTCCAATACAGGAGTCTGGGGTGTATGCACCTAATCCAAGACTTAATCAATGGTAGACACCCTGGAGGTTACCTTATCCCCAAGGTAACCCAAGGCAGTTCCACCAACCGTTAACGTATTTTCCAAGTGGAACTCCACCAAAATCCATCAGGCAGCATTAGCAATGGAAATACCCACAGTCATGGGGGATGCCACTGCCAACACAATAGTACCCTTACTGGTAGCCTAATCCTTATGGTTATTATGTGCAGCAGCCGGTTTCTCCAAGTGACTCTATGAGTCACACAACTCCCCAACGTCACTACCAAGTTCGAGGGTACTTTAGGAGGACTCCTTCTCCTCTAGGAGGCACCCCACATACTTACCATCCTCCAAATCTATCTGCACCTCTTCCACCTGTAGTTCCCACAACACCTCTTGCTCCAACAGTGCAAGGGGAACTCCCTACTCAACCGCAGCAACGTAACGTTGTGAGAGCTGTAAATATCCAACCTGCTGCTAGTTCTAACAACTGTAAAAAGAGAAGACCTTTCTTCAGAACCAAAAGCCCAGAAAAACTCTTGCAACAACAAGTGGTTGAGTCTAGGTACACTCCTCCATCATCTAACACTTTGGAGCACCCTTCAGTCCAACAGAGATTAACGCATACGGTTATGTTAACGCATACCGTAACCAACTGGATCAAGGTAGGCCACCTTCCCAGGAAACTAACTGACCTTGGGAGTCCCTTAATCTATCTACAAATTTCTGGGAATGCACCACATAAGGCTCTTCTTGACTTAGGTTCCAGAGTCAATCTAATTTCATGAGAGATGTATCAAGCCTAGAACCTGTCCCAACTTAAGAAGAGCAACATCCAACTTAAGTTGGCTGACCAATCCATCACCATTCCCTTGGGATTGGTGGAGGACATTGTTACCACTGTGTGTGGTTGGTCCTACCCAGCTGACTTCTTGGTGATAGAAGTTAACAACAATGAAGGGGACTTCCCAACTATAATGGGAAGGGCATGGCTAAGTATAATAGACGCATGCCTTAGGATCTGCGATCTTTCCTTGGAAATTTCTAAGATAAAAATTTATGGAAAGATCAAGAAGAGGAAAGTTCCATGCATCACATACAGTGATTCATCGGGTGATGACCTGGAGGAAATGCCTCCATGTAACAGGTGTGCCCTTGAAACTTTGAAACAAAGATGCCTGTATGTAGCAACCACACAACAAGTAGTAGACACCCCATGGTTGACAGTTGCTTGAAAGAGCAAACAAATATGCATGGAACGAACTAAGGAGACAAACCATGCCAATAACGAAGGAATAGACACACTGGAATATGAGCGTCACCAACTTCCACCCCTTAATCTAAGATCATCAATTGGGAGAAGTTGGACACTTTTAAGAAATTCAAACAAGCACTCATTATTTCGGATCTCTTCCTTTTCACTTAGTCATGGGGGATATGGCCACCTATGCTAACCATATGGGGCCCTTAGTTCTTTTAACATTTTTTTTACAAGTTTTTGTCTTACACATTTTTGTTTTACAAATTTCTTTAACTTTTCTTGTTTTTGTTTTACAACTTTCTTTAACTTTTCTTGTTTTTTGTTTTACAACATCATTATACTTTTCCATTTTGTGTGTGTGTGTGTGTATGTGATCCACCTTGTAATTTTATCACCCAATAAGTGTTCAGAATGATGGTATGAACTATTTTCATGTTGATTGCTAATGTTTGGTTTTTACCTTTAAGTCACAATGTTGATACTAAGGTATGTTTCTTTTGATATGGTAGGCAATGAGATCACTTCGTCCATCCATCCACCAGTTTCTATGGTCTCTCTCAGCTTGGAAATGTACAATCCCTTCATAATAAGAACTTTAACGAATTGGTGACTGGGCACTTCTCAAACTAAGGAAGGACTCAAGGATTGAAAAGGGTGTGACTTCAAGGGAACTTGATGCATTTGTGTTGGCCTTTCTCTTGGATGCTTGGATGTTTTCTTCTTGAGTTTTATTGTCGTTCCGATGTTACCCAATTATCGGAAGCTAAGACAATAAAAATAAAAAGTCTTTTCATGGTGTGGTTCTCATGCATAAAAACACAAAACAATAAAAAGAAGAAGAAGAAGGAAAGTGAGAATTCAAAGCATACCCCTTAGACAAAATAAACTTGGGCTACAAGCACTGGTTATGGAATCAAAAGTGTTTCGTCGGAATGGTGGTGGCTCTTTGGAGGTGCATTCTTGTTACTTCAAGAGGATGGATTGGCCGAATACATTGATGCAAAGTCACTGGATGTGGTTGGTTTGAGGCCGGAGTTGGAATGAGATTTTCTAAGTCACATTAATCACAGAACACACAAGGGGCTGTACACCACCTTGTTCTTGGGACTCCATTCCATTCTCTTCTCTCCATTGTTCACCTCATTGTCGGTTGTATCATTAGTGTNACTTTAACTCTTGTTCCAATTGACATTCCCAGAGCCTACAGACTCTTTGAATGTGGGTTTATCAGGGCATTAAGCGCTTGCGCCTGCTTTGGGGAGGACCCACTGACATTCCTATTTGGTGCATCAGTTAACTTCTTTTCCCTAAAATTTTTGCAATTGATCTTATTTTTTTCATTTCCATCTTGACATCCATTTCACTGATGTTCTTAGTTGTCCCTTTTTATCTATCTTTCTTACTCCTTTTCTTTCTTCATTCTAATGCTACCGGAGGTTCGCGATTAGTCATGGGGGTATGGGGCCCGATTTTTTCAATTTTCTCCTAGCCCCAAATTTTTTGATTTTCTTCCTAACCCCTACACCTTCGGTAGTCATCATTAATATATCTCTAGATTCATATCATCCATACCACAACTCAACCAATGGACTTACACCGAAGCAATGTATCAATTTCATGATGATTCATTTACCCTTGCTAATATAAGATTGTGTTGTGTGTGCAGATGGAAATCATACAACAATGGAATTGGATCTGGAAGGAACACATGGAATGGAGCAGCGCTGGAAGTAGCTATGCAAGGAGCAAGATTGATGGCATGCTTACCGATGGAAAATGGAAGGCATAATCTTGGCGTTGGCAGCAGCAACACTTCTTTCTCTCTCTCTCTCTCTCAGCTACCAACTAAGGCCTGATGTCAATGTAATAAGGTGTTCACCCTTGTTGTCATGAACACCAGTTTTTGAGTCTTGTAATGATGATCCGTTCACATGTCATCCCATTAGTTACATTCCCCTCAATAATTCCATACCTTCCCAATATTTTGTAAGGAACTCGAGGATGATTTTTCATTCATTCATGGGGGTATGATGAGACATGATTCGCATAGGCTGCGATATCGCATCCCCTGCAAGATCGCGTACGCGATATTGCGTTGTCCCTTGCGATATCGCGTATGCGATATCACGGTGCGTCGTCATATCTATAAATAAGAGGCAGCTCTCCCTTGTTTGATCATCCTAGGCTAGAAGTAGGGAAAATCTAGTAGTTTGATCACTCCAGAAATAGAATATTTTCCATGTGCCCATAATAGGAGTCCTAAAGTGAATGGATCTTTATTTGAGTAACATTGTACCTGAACACAAGTTGTGTACGGCAATAAAGACGAACTTCTTGGATAAATCATATAGTGCATGGAATAGGATTTTATTTATTGTTATTTATTACTTTCTCTTATAATGCGGAATGAGTATGACTTGATTACGAGCATCTAAGGATGTGTATGGATAGTCAAGGAATGGATGCTCATCGCAATGTAGAATGAGTAAGACTTGATTACGAGCATCTCAGTGTAACTACTTGGTAACCCAGTGGCATATCTAGGATCTACGCTTGGTAATCCTAGTGGTAGTCATGCACTAGGATGTGTACGGATAATCAAGGAATCGGCTGCTCATCGCACTTAGGCTAGATTAGCTTTCTCAACCCTTTCCTCCTGGTTAAGTGCCTCAATACGACCACTTCAAGCACGTGCATTACACATGGGATCCTAGCAACAATTAGCATTTGGTAACCATGGTTGCATCTGTTTAGTGTGTGTATGCTAAGTGGGAACGGATGCTGATGCTAGGTAATTTAGACTTAGTTCATTAGTTAGAGTTAGTTAGTTTCTCAACCCTTCACCTCGATAGCATAGGAGATAAAACATAAAAGACCATAAAAAACATATACCTTAGACTTACTTAACCATACACCATGACAACCACAAGTAAGTCTAGGAAGACAACGAATGATTAACCCTAAGTGTTCCATGGGGTGTGTAGGCACTTACTCTGTGGAGTTCGACCGGATCGTGCGTGCTACGCTTATTTTGTATGGTTGAGTGTAGGGGTACCTTGCCACTCATCATACTCAAAATACATCCTTACCTAAATAGAACAAGTCATTCAATTCTTATTAAATATGATGATGAGAGGAACATGATGATATGGGAATAAGAATTAGAGGAAGAATAAAAAGTGAAAGAGGAGAGTTAAAAAATTGAAAAAATAATAAATTTGAAAAAAGAAATAAAGGATATTACCTATACAGAAAAATAAGATGCTATGCTATGGAAGCAAGGTCTGGATAAATCCCATGCTCTAATGATTACTATGCTTTATATATTTGATTTCCTTTCTATCCCACTCAAACTCAACACACCCTCACATGGAGCTAAGAAAGGTAGAATACTCATTGGTCACTGCAAGAGGTAGATTTCTAATTAATATCATCACCATAGTGTGCTATAGAAGAAATTTAGTAGAATGAGATATGAAGAGATTAGGAGAGATAGATAAAACTCAATGATGAAGATAGAAGAAAAATAATTGAAAATATAAAGAAAGAGAGAGAAAAGGAGAGATAGGAAGGAAAAGCAAAAATAGTATTGTAAAATATAGATGAGATAAAAAAGTTAGAAAAAACATAATGGTGCTTGACTTTTTTTTTGTTTTTGTTTTTATTTTATGTTTCTATTACCATTGAAGAAGTGATTCTTGAGATGCAGTGGAAAATGGTCATTACTTGATGATAGATGATGTCATCATAGATATCAATGTGCTCTTTGCTAGAATGCATCTACTTAGTTATGGATAGAGTACTAAAAAAATGGTTAGATTGATAATGACTTGAGGATAAGTAGGATGAAGGTAGTTAGAATTTAGACTAATCAAGTAATAACCTTCTTATAGGTATTGGAAATAATGATGAATAATGGTGAAAGGAAAGAAGAACGAGATATAGGAAATCATAAGAAATAAAGAGGTGGTGTCTATGAGAATAGTTTTTATGTTTTAAGTTTTTGAAAGATGATGTATTTGCCTTTGTATGAATGCTTTGGAGATTGAGAATTATGTTATAGGGAAGAACTATAGTCTAGAAAAATATGATGAATAATGATGACAAAGGGAAAGAAGATAGAGAGATGTGAGCCCAAAAGAATAGAAGAGATGGTACTTGTGGAAATTTTTCTTTTGTCTTTTTCTTTTTTTGAGTTTTTGATAAATAAGATCTAAAGTAATAGAACATAAATTAAATAACAACATTTTTAAAAAGTTAGTGTAAAGATATAAAATGTGAGATACAATAACATAAGGCAAATTGAATGAGAAAATGTAGTCGATTATGCTAAAGCTAGAAGATGAATTTAAAGAATGAAAATGATAAGGTAAAGATCATATGATTTTCCTAGAGGAGATACATTGGTGATGATTCTCTTACCTTGTGAAAAGGTTGGGTCCTGAATGCTATTAATGGATTTTACAATGTCTAGTTTATAGAAACCTACATCTATGAACTTGTGCATTTTAGGTGATCATGAGATGCTACCATTGAGCTCATAGATTTCTTGTGATGATGATATTTAACTCATGATGATGGGTTGAGAGCCTAAGTTTTTTTCTTCTAGTACATCTAAGTGGGAAATTACAAGGACTTTAGGATCAACGTGAATAATGAATTTTTCATCTTTGCATGAAAAGAGTATTTATTGGTGGATAGGTAAGGAAATTGCATGATGATAGGCTAACCAGGATCTTCCTAAAATAGCATTTACCCTTGAATTCATAATTACTATAAAAGTGTCTTCAAAAGCAATATAATTGCCTATGAAGAAAGGTAATTTGATCAAGCCTAGAACCTCTACTCTAGTTCTGCTAAATGAAATCAAGGTAGAGTTAGAGTTGGAGTATGTTACCTTTTTTTAAGGTTGAGATGCTCAATGACTGCCCATGATATGATACTATATCTAATCCCATCATCCACATGCACTAGGAATAGGATTACATTGTCTCTGATCCATATGGTAGAATGTGTTTTGATGTTCTTACCCTCAAACACTAAGAAATTCACTCATACCATGAAGCATTTAGCACTGATGGGGTTGTTTGGGCATGGGGCTAAGTTTCAACTAGAATAGTGATGGATTTTAAGATTTTTTCCAATGGTAAATGATGTTCCTTAGAAGTTGATATGAGATCAAAGAGATAGAGATTTGTTCCCCTTGATTTCATCACTACCATGATTTGAGGTAAGGCTTTGCCCCTAGGGGTTGTGTTTGTGGGGGTAGGCACTTGGGAAAAAGTTGATGTAGCTATTGAAGTAGGTATAGATTTATTTTAAGGCTCTTAGAATGCTATTTTATTTTTTCATTATGAATAAGATTGCTTATTGACTTAACCATTCTCTTTTTCCTTGTTAGGCATTACTACCTTTTGCACTTTGGAAAGGGTATAGGTTGGAGATGTGGGAGTATGAAGTAATGGTGGTTCCTTTCAAGTGGGTGGGGATAAGGGATGCAATGGAGAATATGGAATAGGTGAAGGAGTTTGAAATTTGGAAAAGTATCATAAGATCATGCAAGATCTAGAACAAATGGAGCTTTTGGTACCTTTTAGATAGTTAAAGTAGAGAAACTATTTGTAGGAAAATTGATGATAATAGATGTCTTGGGATTAGGAGGATTGGTTTGAGAGGGACTTGTGTAGATGAAAAATGGAACTTTGGAATAATTGTCATTATGTCCAAGGTGAAATGAAAACACTTGATTATTAGGTTGAATAGAAATGCCGAAATATATTTCTCCTTTTTCAATGAGAGCTTGGATGCCATCTTTAAGTGCATTGTAGTTATCTATGTTATGACCTACAAATTCTTGATAAAAGCAAAATTTTTTAATATTGTACAACTTTGGGATTGGTGAATCATGTTCCACATTGGGAAGGATTAATGGCTAGAATTTCCAAGAGTTCAAACCTAGCCCATTATTGTTCTGAGAGCTGTTTTGGTATTATGTATCCATACTTCAATAGCTTATTATAGAGTTGAGTGTAGAACATTGGGAAATTATGATATTTTGATCTATCTTTAGGCAATCTTCTTTTCTAACCCTCATTTAATGAAGTTTTCTTTGGATGATTAATGGTAGACAAAGAAGCTAATGAAGTTTCATTCATTGAAGCAACTATTTAATCTACATTTTGTGAAGCCTTATCTTTTGCTACCTTGTTGATTTTGTTATGGAAGTTCACCCACTCTAGGTCATTGAGTTGGATTACCACCTCCTCAATGTGTTTGGCAAAGGTGATTGCATAATGAAGGCTAAGTGCCCTTGGGTAGACTCACTTACCTCTGATATACTCATTAACAACTCTCTCAAAAATTTCTAAAGTTTATCATCAAGAAGTTGATGCATATGCTTCACAGTCATTGACGTTAATCTAAAGATAAACTCAGAGATAGAATTATTATGGGTCTGTTTGATTACTAGGAGCTTTTACATAGTACCACTCTTAGTGATATTATACTTGAATCTCTAACGAAAGTAGTGAATAGTTGCTTCAAGTAGGTGATAGATCCTTGGGGGAGTGATATGTATCATTCAAGTAATTTACTAATCAAGGAGTTGGAAAATTTTCTAAGAATGGTGGAGGGATAATTAACAAGAAACATGCATTTATTGCAGAAGATAATGATGTGGTTTATAGGATCAGATCCTCCATTATACTTAGTGAAATTCAGTAATGAAACTCCTTTGGAAGCTTGAGCAAGGGAAACTAAAGGATTGATGGAATTGATAAGGAGGTATGTGATAGAGATTGCAAGACTACCCCCATGTAGTGCTATGGCTTTTTTTTGGCTTGGTCTTCTATAGCTTGAAGTCTAGAAGATATATTTGGAAGTAAAAGCATTAGTTCAAGTATGATACTAGGGATGTCTTAAGTAATATTTCTTAGCATGGAATTATGAGTGGGTTAGATTGGATGAGTAGGTACTATGATGGGCATTAGTGCTAATGGTACAATGTTATAGTAGGGGACATAGTGTGAAAATGAAAAAAAGGTAAAGAAAACTATTGTTATTGAATAGGAATAGTGTGTGACCTAGATTTGAAAAGATTAAGAGATGGATTAATACTTTATGCCAATGTTGGTAGAGCAAGATTGACTCTAGTAGTGTTAAGGAATAAGCTATATAAATAAGGTAAGTTAGTCATAGATGGAACTAGAGTAGTGGAAGTAGAAGTTATAGGAGTAGCATTATGTGAAACATGTATGTAAAATGGATTGCTAGAGGTGATGAAATTAATGTGTTGCATATCAAGATCAGACATGTGGGTAGTGTGATGATGATAAATGTTGGTAGGTAATGAAATATGAGAATTTTCATTCTCTTCATCATTAGNCATCTTGATGATTAGTTCATGGAGGTGTCCTTATAGGAATAAAAAGANAAGTAACGTTAATGTTAGGGTTTCTAATGAGATGTTCCCCCAATACTGTTTACCATGGCTTGTATTTCATTCCTAGCAATTAGATACTTTGCCACCATGGCTTGCTTGGATTGGGTGAGCTTGATGAACATGTCTGGATTGGGTAGGAATGATCTTAAACCATTGACTACCTCATATTCAGCCATTCTCCTTAGCTCATTCTCATGCAATATGATGCTTAGCTTCATTTTCATGCATGCGACTTTGTAGTTATGCTACATTATGGGTGTCATAAGTACCTAAGCTTTATGTATTTTCATTCGCTTATGGACCTAAGAGCCCTAGGAGGAATCAGATCCTTGCCCTATCATGGTGTCAAAGAGATACTCATACACACACTTAGAAAAGGTATAAGGATCAAGTGCAAATGGAATAGGAAATAAAACTATGTAAAAATACTCAAAGTGAGAAAATTTATAAGTGTTCAAGAGGATCTCTAGGCTTCTAGGCATTGAATTTTAAGATACTAGAAATCCTATTGGTCCTCCTTCTAGAACAAAAAATTTTTTTATAAAAATGCTCTTTTTATTCCTATAAGGACACCTCCATGAACTAATCATCAAGATGCTTAGCATATGGTTGTAAATGATCTTTGGATTGATGTAACCTTGAATAAATCAATGATTATGAAATGAAGGAGCATGAATCCTTAACCAAATAAAGACATAGTCTACCACACATGAACCAGTAATGACATGGAACAATAAAAAGTAAAGTTTTTTAATGTTAAAATGACTAAGTATAAAATCACTCAAAAAATGACTAAGTATGAATTCCTGGAAAATAAATGAAGTATAGAATAAGCTATGGATGTTGACATAAAAATGATGTTTAAAGTATAGATAAATAGTGTAAAATATTAAAAACACTATAGCTTTTATGTAAGAGAAAGGATTTTGATTTTCTTTTCAAACAATGGAATTTTTACCATGAAAAATAGCCAAGTGTAAAATGCTAAAAATTTGACTAAGTATAGAATACTATGTAAGAGATTGAAAAAAATCCAAGTATAGAATACAAGAAACAGAGCATAAAATAAAAAAAAATGAAATGTGTAAATATGGAAATGCTATATTGATGAGTTCAAGTTTTCACCTCCTATGGAGGGCCAAGCTACAAATGAGGGGCCAGAAAAAATTTGAATGTGATAGAATTGGTAAACAAAGCTTAGATCTTGAGAAAAATATAGATTCATAGGGTAAATAAAAACCTCTGAAGGTTAGGTGATGGATGGAGAGGTTGGAGAAATGATCCAAAATCAATTTTGGGCCAAAATAGGGATGTTTCAGCTTAGGTTCCTATTATTGACATGGGAGTTGAAAAAATTCTACCTCTGAAAAGTGATGTGGAAGCCTAAAAATTCTATCTTTGGAAATAGCA
>MNCI01021561.1:33698-48039 GCA_015680685.1 Gnetum montanum
TGCCTACACGCCCCATGGAACACTTAGGTTTAATTATTCATTGTCTTCCCAGACTTACTTGTAGTTGTCATGATGTATGGTTAAGCAAGTATGAGGTATATGATTTTTATGGTTTTTATGTTTTATGCCTCCTATGCAAATGAGATAAAGGGTCGAGAAACTAATAACTAACTCTAACTAATGAACTAGGTATAAATTACCTAGCGTTAGCATCCGTTCCCACTTACTGTACACACCCTGAACTGATGCAACCGTGGCTACCAAATGCTAATCGTTGCTGGGATCACCACGTGTAATACACGTGCTCGAAGTGGTCGTACTGAGGCACTTAACTAGGAGGAAAGGATTGAGAGAATCTAATCTAGCCTAAGTGCGATGAGCATCCATTCCTTGATTATCTGTACACATCCTTAAATGCTCATAATCAAGTTATACTCATTCCGCGTTGCAATGAGCATCCGTTCCTTGATTATCTGTACATATCCTTAAAATGCTCGTAATCAAGTCATACTCATTCCGCATTACTAAGAGATAAGGGTTGAGAGAGAAAGTAATAAATAACATTAAATAAAATCCTATTCCATGCACTGCAAGGTTTATCTAGGAAGTTTGTATTTATTGTCGTACACAACTTGTGTTCAGGTACAATGTTGTTCGAATAAAGATCCGTTCACTTTAGGACTCCTACTGCGGGCACATGGAAAATATTCTGTCTCTGGAGTGATCAATCTAGCAGAGTTTCCCTACTTCTAGCCTAGGATGATGAAACAAGGGAGAGCCACCTCTTATTTATAGATATGACGATGCACCACGATATCACATACGTGATATTGCAGGGGATGACGTGAGATCGTGTACGGGATATCACATGGGATGCAATATCATGGCCTATGCGATATCGCGTCCCATCATACCCCCATGACTAAATGAAAACTCATCCTCGAGTTCCTTAAAAAATATTGGGAAGGTATGGGATTATTGAGGTGAATGGAACTAATGGGATGATATGTAAATAGATCATCATTACAAGACTTGACAAAACTGGACAAAACTGGTGTTCATGACAACAAGGGTGAACACCTTATTACATTGACATCAGGCCTTAGTTGGCAGTTGAGAGAGAAGAGAGAAAGAAGTGTTGCTGCTGCCAACGTCGAGATTGCGCCTTCCATTGTCCATCCATAAGCGTGCCATCAATCTTGCTCTTTGCATAGCTACTTCTAGCACGGCTCCATTCCAAGTGTTTGCTCTAGATCCAATCTGTTGTTGTATGATCGCCATCTGCACACACAACACAATCATATATTAGCAAGGGTAAATGAATCATCATGTAATTAATACCTTGCTTCGGTGAAGGTCCATTGGCTAGGTTGTCGTATGGCTAATTGTGGATCTAGGGATGTATTAATGATGACTACCGAAGGTGTAGGGGTTAGGAAAAAATTGAAAAATTTGGGGCTAAGAGAAAATTGAAAAAATCGGGCCCCATACCCCTATGATTAATCATGAACCTCTGGTAGCATTAGAATGGAGAAAAAAAATGAGTAAGAAAGATAGATAAAAAGGGACAACTATGGCATCGATGAAATGGATGTTAAGATAGAAATGAACAAAATAAAATTAATTGCAAAAATGTTAGGGGAAAGAATTTAATAGGTGCACCAAAAAGGAATGTCAGTGGATCCTCCCCAAAGCAGACTCATGCCCTTAATGGCCTAAAAAATCCACATTCAAAGAGTCCATAGGCTCTGGGAATGTCAATTGAAACAAGAGTTAAAGTCTTAACTGCAAGAATTTACCAAAAAGAAAACAATGCATCAACTAAAATATACACTAGTGATATAATTGGAAATGAGGTGAACAGTGGAGAGAAGTGTGGAGAGAAGAGGATGGAATGAAATCCCAAGAACAAGGTGGTGTACAGCCCCTTGTGTGTTGCATGAATAATGTGATTTGGCAAATCTCATTCCAACTCCGACCTTAAACCAACCACATCTAGTGACTTTGCATCAATGCATCCGGTTAATCCATCCCCTTGAATAACAAGAATGCTTCCTCCAAGAGTCACCACCATTCCGATGAAACAAATGAGGAGAGAATGGGAAGCGAGAAGGGCCTTAGTTAGAGGGAACATTTTTATTTTGAGTTCCATAACCAGTGCTTGTAGCCCAATTTTATTTCATCTAAGGGGTGTGCTTTGAATTCTCACATTTTTTTTCTTTTGTTTTGTTTTGTGTTTTTATGCATGAGAACCACACCATGCAAATACTTCTTATTTTTATTGTCTCAGCTTCCGATAATTGGGTAACATCGGAACAGTGAGAAAACTTAAGAAGAAAACATGCAAGCACCCAAGAGAATGGCCAACAAAAAAGCATCAAGTTCCCTTGAAGTCACACCCTTGTCAAACCTTGAGTCCTTCCTTAGTTTGAGAAGTGCCCAGTCACTAGTTCGTTAAGGTTCTTATTATGAAGGAGACTGTACATTTTCAAGCCAAGAGAGATCATAGAAACTGGTGGATGGATGATGTGAACTCATTGCCTACCATATCAAAAGAAACATACCTTAGTATCAACATCATGACTTAAAGGTAAAAACCAAACATTAGTGATCAATATGAAAATAGTTCATACCATCAGGAAGAACACTTATTGGGTGACAAACTTACAGGTGGATCACACACACATAAACACACAAAAAATGGAAAAGTATAATGATGTTGTAAAACAAAAACAAGAAAAGTTAAAGAAAGTTGTAAAACAAAAACGTGTAAGACAAAAACTTGTAAAACAAAAACGTGTAAAACAAAAACTTAAAAGAACTGAGAGCCCCATATGGTTAGCATAGGTGGCCATCTCCCCCATGACTGAGTGGAAAGGGAGAGATCTTAAATAATGAGCACCTATTTGAATTTCTTAAAAGTGTCCAACTTCTCCCAATTGATGATCTTAGATTAAGAGGTGGAAGTTGGCGACGCTCATATTCCAATGTGTCTATGCCTTCGTTGTTGGCATGGTTTGTCTCCTCAGTTCATTCCATGCATATTTGTTTTCTCTTTCAAGTAACTATCAACCACAGGGTGTCTACTACTTGTTGTGTGGTTGCTACATACAGGCATCTTTGTTTCGAAGTTTCAAGGGCACACCTGTTACATGGAGGCATTTCCTCCATGTCATCACCCAATGAATCATTTTATGTGATGCATGGAACTTTCCTCTTCTCGATCTTTCCATAAATGTTTATCTTAGAAATTTCCAAGGAAAGATCACGAATCCCTAGGTACGCATCTACTGTACTTAGCCATGACCTTCCCATTATAATTTGGAAGTCCCCTTCATTGCTGTTAACTTCTATCACCCAGAAGTCAGCTGGGTAGGACCAACCACACACAGTGGTAACAATGTCCTCCACCAATCCCAAGGAAATGGTGATGGACTGGTCTGCCAGCTCTAGTTGGATGTTTCTCTTCTTAAGTTGGGGCAGGTTCTAGGCTTGATACATCTCTCGTGATATTAAATTGACTTCGAAACCTGAGTCAAGAAGAGCCTTATATGGTTCGTTCCTGGTGATTTGTAAATAGATTAAGGGGCTTTCAAGATCAGTTAGTTTCCTAGGAAGGTGGCCTACCTTGTTCAAGTTGCTTACAGTATGCGTTAACATAACCGTATCCATTAAGCTCTGTTGGACTAAAGGATGCTCTGAAGTGTTAGATGGTGGAGGCATGTACATCAACTCAACTGCTTGTTGTTGTGAGAGTTTGTCTGGGCTTCTGGTTCTAAAGAAAGGCATTCTCTTTTTACAATTTTTAGAACTAGTAGTAGGTTGAATATTTATAGCTCTTGCAGTGTTACATTGCTGTGGTTGAGTGGGGAGCTTCCCTTGCATTTTTGGAGCATGAGGTGTTACGGGAACTATAGGTGGAAGAGGTGCGGATGGAGTTGGAGGATGGTGTATATTTGGGATGTCTCTTGGAGGAGAAGGAGTCCTCCTAAAGTACTCCAGAACGTGGTAGTGACGTTGGGGAGTTTTGTGACTCATAGAGTCACTTGGAGAAACCAACTGCTACACATAATAACCATATGGATTGGGTTGCCGGTAAGGGTACCGTTGTGTTGGCGGTGGCATCCCCAATGACTGTGGGTATTGCCACTACTAATGCTATCTGATGGGTTGTGGTGGAGTTCCATTTGGATAGTATGTTAGTGGTTGGTGGAACTTCCTTGGATTACCTTGAGGATAAGGTAACCTTCGGGGTGTTTGCTGTTGGTTAAGTCTCAGATTAAGTGCATACACCCCAGACTCCTGTAGATGTGAGATAATTGGACAACATCCCTTGGGATAATCATAATGGCAGATCTCGCATCCACCATCATCGTCTGTATCTAAATCCACAACATCATCAGAGATAGTAATTTTTCCCTTACCCTTGTTATGTGCAGGGCTTGCATTTCTCCGCTTTGTCTTATCTTTGTCACTACTTTGTTCTGCCTTAGATTCTTCTACGATTTTTAGGACAGCTTCAAGTTTGGAGTCTAAGGAATCCCACAATTGATCCATCTTAGCTAATACTTCTGTTGTTAATTTTTGAATTAGCAAGGTTTTTTTGTTCACCAACTCTTTGAGTGGTGACTCATCCTCCTCATCGCAAAATTTCACTCCCTTCTTCCGAAGGGAGAGGTCACGGTTGTATTCTTCCACACTCTCTCTTTTTCATAGTTCACCTTCCTCTTTTACTACTTGTTCCAACAAGCGATGAACATCATGGGCTCTAAGTTCTGATAGTCTCCCTTGGGCATAAGTCCCAAGGGTTCTTCTAGTTTCATGCCTTAGCCCATCCACGATGTGATGAAGTTGATCCCATTGAGCGTATCCATGGCCTGGGCAATGATGTAACAATGTGTAGCAGTGGGCCATGGCAGCATCCAAGGGTTCATGAGTTCCTTGCTTCCATCCTTGGATCTTCTTAAGCAAATTAGACACTCTGGAGTATGTTTGATATTTATCGTTGAAGAGTTCTAACATCGTACTCCACCTCCTAATGGTTTTCGATTCTAAGGACCGGTACCAACTCTCTGCTTCTTTAATGAGTGTCCTTGAAAAAAAATTAAGTTTTTGCCACTCGTTTTCTATGTTCTGCAAGGCACAGGCATCGTGGAATGCCTGTAAATGATGTTGCGGATCAGCGTTGTATCCCCCTTTAAATCGTGGGATGTTCTTCATGTCTAAGAATTTGATCCGACTATCTTTTAAATGCCTTGTTGGTATTCTCACAAAGCCTCCGTTATGTCGAGCATACTTTGGGTTACAAGTAGGGGCTCGTCATGATCATCTCTTTCATGATGCCTATGATGTCTTCGTTGTTCCCTACTTTCCCTTCGTTCATGCCCTTTTCCTCTCTCTCAACTCTCTCATTGAGGTCTCTCATTTTTCTTACCTTTATCCTCTCCATTATGCTTGTGATGGTTGCGCCAAGATGTGGAAGGAGAGGATGAGTGATGGAATGAAGGAGAAGAAGAAGGAGAACCATCACCATGATGATGTTTCCTACCTTCTATTCGGCTGCTACAACCTTGATCGTGATGACGATCTAAGTGCCCATCCTTATTATGAGTGGTTGTTCCCTCTGTGAACAGTTGGCGTTCACGGGGATCAGAACCAGTGTTATGTATGGTTGATCGTAGGTTCTGATACCCAACCTCCTCATCATCGTTAGAAGGAGGAACATCATTTGTTAGAGAACCCGTGATAATGGGTTTCTCATCTCCTATTTTGCTAAGGACGTGCAGACCTTTGCCCTTCAATAGTATATGTTGACTCTCCTACCTTAAGTCCCTCATATGTTGTGTAGCTGTAGGATAGTAATCCCTTACGTCAAAATTTTCCACAACATATTCAACGTATAATTCTGTCATGCCAATTTGTGCCAAAGCATAGAGAAGCATGTTTGGGACTGACCGATCTGGAGGTAACACTATGTTACCTTGCAAATCTCTCTAGCGCATCTTTTCATCTTGATGGAGGATAAAAGTAAAGTTAGGAATATACTCATCAGGATGAGTATATTGCACCCTATATTGTTGAGGAACTGGCTGATTTAAGTTATGTGTTTTTGATTGCCGACTATTCCTTGTATTGTCCCTAGGTGGTGAGTTGCTCTTATGAGAAGAAGACATTGTTATCGGTGTGCTAATTACCATTATACAAATTTTTCTTTAATTAACCAGAAGGTTCATTTAGGCTCCCAACGATGTGAGTGATATCCTTATGTTCTATTTAGTGCAGAAACACTTGGTCCCTGGCAACGGTGCCAATGATTGGTGGTGAGATACCCCTACACTCAACCATACAAATACGAGTGTAGCATGTGCGATCCGGTCAAACTTCGTAAACTAAGTGCCTACATGCCCCATGGAACACTTAGGGTTAATTATTTGTTGTCTTCCCAGACTTAGTTGTAGTTGTCACGGTGTATGGTTAAGCAAGTATGAGGTATATGATTTTTGTGGTTGTTATGTTTTATGTCTCCTATGCTAATGAGGTAAAGGGTTGAGAAACTAATAACTAACTCTAACTAATGAACTAAGTCTAAATTACCTAGCATCAGCATCCATTCCCACTTACCGTACACACCCTGAACCGATGCAACCATGGCTACCAAACACTAATTGTTGCTGGGATCACCACTTGTAATGCATGTGCTCAAAGTGGTCGTACTAAGGCACTTAACTAGAAGGAAAGGGTTGAGAGAATCTAATCTAGCATAAGTGCGATGAGCATCCATTCCTTGATTATCCGTACACATCCTTAAATGCTTGTAATCAAGTCGTACTCATTCCAAGTTGCGATGAGCATCTGTTCCTTGATTATCCGTACATATTCTTAAATGCTCGTAATCAAGTCATACTCATTCTGCATTACTAGGAGATAAGGGTTGAGAGAGAAAGCAATAAATAATATTAAATAAAATCCTATTCCATGCACTGCAAGGTTTATCCAGGAAGTTTGTCTTTATTACCGTACACAACTTGTGTTCAGGTACAATGTTGCTCGAATAAAGATCCATTCACTTTAGGACTCCTACTGCGGGCACATGGAAAATATTCTATCTCTGGAGTGATCAATCTACCAGAGTTTTCCTACTTCTAGCCTAGGATGATGAAACAAGGGAGAGCTGCCTCTTATTTATAGATATGACGGCGCACCGCGATATCGCATCCCATCACCAATGTATAAACATTTAGCTTTCATAATTGAGACCCAAGGCTTATCAATAGTGTAATGTTGAAAACTAAGTTTTTTCAAAAGTGCCAAATTCACATGTTTTAGAAATTTTATGTCCTATCCACCTTCACTAATATCTCTACAAATGGAATTCTAACTAACAAAATGAAGATTTTTTGCAGAAAAAGTAAATTAGAGAAAGGATGATTCATGTTTTTCCAAAATATTTAACAAATATTCAAGAGCTTTATAACAAGAGAGGAGATGTTGTAGAGTTTCTTATAACACTAATTTGAGTAGTTGAATTTGATCTTCCTGAGAAAGAAATTTTCTTCCATCTTGCTAATCATTTCTTGAAGTTTTCAATCAAATCCTACCATATAGACATTTTCATTCTACTAAATTAAAGAAGGATGTTGAGATATTTTGAAGGAAAATCCCTAATTTGATATAGAAGATTCCTAGAAAAACACTGTAAAATTTGGTTCTTAGTACCAAAATTATAGATCATACTTTTGAAAAAATTAATGTAAATGCAAGATTCCTTAGAAAAATTCTTTAATAAAATAATGTCCATGTTTAAACAATTTTGGAATATATCAAGGAAAAGAAAGGTATTATCAACAAACTAAGAATGAGTATAATTATTACAACCAAAAGTAGAATTAACATCCTAGATTTCACCTATCCTTTAATGATGCCTTAACAGAGCTTGCAAGTCTTCTATAACTAAAATAAAAAGAAAAGAAGAAATAGGACCTCCTTGCCTTAACCATTTTCTATTGAGAAATCTTCAATTTGATCATGATTAATGATAATAGAGAAATGTGTTTCTTTGTAGCAGTTGAATATTTTTCTAAGTCAATTATTTGTTTTATAAAAGGTAAAAAATAGTTCTCTTTATTCTTACCATGCGACTCCTACAATGAGATGTTATCCTAGTGGTAAGACTCTTGATTTAAAAGCTCTAAGTCATAGGTTAGATTCTGCTAGGAAATTTTTAGTTATAAAGTACTAGTTGGATTATATATCTTTTGGTGTACCTATGTTACAATGATTTCAAGGTTCCAACAATCCTCCCCTCCTCCACAAGCTAATGACTTGGGAATTTAAGTTTAGCTTGAGTTACCTTAATATATCTCCAAGAGATTCTATTGTAAGCTTTACTAATATCAAGCTTTAGCATTATAGAGGGATTTTTTTTATACTTGGATGAAAAATTTTCTAGGTAAGTAAAACTTGATCTAAAATATGTCTACCTATGATAAGACATGCTTTTTTGATGCAATCATTTCATTTATTACTTTGCTAATTCTACTAGAAAGGAACTTGGATCTAATCTTATGAAGTATAGAGAAAAGATTTATAGGGTGAAAATATTTTATATTTAAGGATACCTCCTTCTTGAAAAGAAGAGATATCTAAGTAATGTTGAAACTAAAATTGAAAATGAAATTATATTACATTTGTAGACCCTGTAGATCTATTTAATAGTAGAAGTATTCATGCTATGGGTTTTAAAAATATCATTAAGAAAATTACAAAGTGTTATTAATAATATTTGGAAAAAATCAACTAAATTTATAATTGTAATATTCCATATATGTCTAATGTGTTCTAATGAAGGATATTGAAAGAAAATAAGATATTTATTGTTAATGTTTGTTGTACTACATGATCTACATATTCATTCTTGATGAGGAATTTTTAGCCAACTACCTATTTCATCTCTTAGACAATGAAATTGCATTCATGATTTGCTAATTATGCATAATAATTAATGAGGAATAGTAGTAGATAAATAGTTTATCTTTAAATTAAGGCCTCCCCCCTAATACTATTCAAATAGAAATGCATTTTTTCTTCTACATTTTCCATAGGTGTTTATAATATTGCTTATTTTACCAAATTGCAAACTTTGTTAGAATCAAAATAAAGGATGTATTTTTGAATATTTCATTCATTAAGCCATAGAACTTCCTCATGAAGCCATCCTTTGTCATCAATTTCTATCATCACTTTTTTAGAATATTTATCTAATGAAGATTTTAAAAGATTATGAGTGTAGCCCATAAATTTACAAATAGCTTCAACTTCTAATGACATTATCTATATTTCGAGAAGCATAATTTGAGAGTGTGTTTGTTTCTTTAATTTATATTCATTAAGCAAAACATTACTCTTGAATTTCTTCTATTTTTTCCAATATTTATTTGATAGAGTAAGATTTTATAAAACACACCCATAAAAAATAGTATGTTGAATAGTGATATGATAAAGTTGTTTTCATATATCCAAAGCTAGCATAGCTTCCTTCTTATATATATTTTTTAAAGCAAAATATGGCTTTTATACCACTTACAACTCTTTAAGTAATGCACTAATAGCATTTGTATTTACAAGAGCACTTTTGATCAATATATTTTTAAAAGAAAATTATGTCCATATGTTTAAGTCCAATAGTAAAATTATATATCTTATTACATGTGCCACAAATCATAATCCTTGTTTTTTAGGAATTAACTTCCATTCTTGAGTGTTGATAAAAGTAATTAAAAGTATTAAGCATTTGCTATAACCTATTTATTAAATTTGAAATTAAGGTAACATAATCAACATAGAGTAAGAGTCTAATAAAATTTCATCTAATTTGATAGGGATCTTGCCTATTTTTGATCAAGGGAATTTATCATATAGAATGCAATGCAATTTGGTTGTAAGCTTCCAAGATGATGTTGTGGATTATCAATAGCACCAATGTATATTTTTGCATTCAATAAATATAAAAGAAATGATAATACATATCATACAATGAGAACCCATGTTGCCATGGTGGGAAATAAAGAAAATATATATAACTTTATATTTTATAATTTTTATGGATTTTATGAAAATAAGAATAAAATAATAATTAATACACATGCATTGCAATTCCTTATGGGGATAGGCACAATGCTCATAAATACTCACATGTAATCCCTTTTGAGATAGGTGCAACGCCACACAACACAAGTAATAAATAACTCATAGTTAGAATGCCAATGACCCAACATCATGTTGTATAGTTATGATCTCCTTGGATAAGAATAAATAATCATGGATTGATGAAATGAAAACAAAATAAATATTTTTAGCATTTTAATATTTTAAGTCATCAAAAATATGAAATAAGAGGAAAATCATAAGTGTTATTCACTGTGCAAACACTAGACTCGACATTGACCAAACGGTTTCAAGCTACATAACCAAGGTAGAACTCTAATAGAGTATAGCTTCACTTATGAAAGTGATAACTCAAAATACACATACAACAAGGAAAGAAATCAACTTACCAAAGGGATAAAATTCTCTTCATACAAACTCATACCAAAATCCAAATGAAATTAAAGTTATATCTAAGATATGTATGAGAGAGCTTATCCTAATTATTTATAGTAAATAGGAAACCCCAAGGTTAAAAAAATAGGCATAAGTGACATAAAGTGGAAATAGTTCATCATGATCAAATCTTAAAGCTTGTAGAGTCAAAACCACATAAGTGGAAGAACAATCGAGTGCTTTATTCCATGCAACCGTCATCATCACTAGGAGATAAGCTTGATCTAACTTACTCATAATGTTAAGTCATCAAGGATTGACAAGTGGGTCCTCCCCATAAGAAGGCATCGAGCTTTCTTGCCCTTGTAAACCTCATTGATGGAACACAAATGGATTTCCAGCAAATAGTGAGACCTCAACATGAAACATAAGTTCATCCTCTTAGATGACTAAATATCATCCTCTACTTTGCCCATTCAACCTTTTTCCATACAAAACCATACATAAAATGGAAAGGAAGATGTGCATAATGAATGATGGATAAGAAAAAGAAGATGAGAGTGCAAAATTATTAGATCCTTAACCAAGCATTCAATTAGATTATGGGAGCATGTGAGCATGTCCTACATCTTGTGGAATATCTACTACCACATCCCTTCATTAGCACTTATACACAAAGTAAGGATATATCTCCAAATCTTCTTTTTGAGTGCAAGATCACACGTACCACTACTAGCATCATATAGCCCTAATTGTTCTATGCTCTAAACATTGATGAAATCAAACTAATAAAATGTGCCATAGATTATCTAGAAGTCAAGATTCTAGTTTGGTTTTCCTTTATTTGTGCACATATGCATAGCAAGTTCCTTGAGTTTGGCTTTACTCGAAATATCTTGTTGATTCCTTTGGTTGTACTAACTAGTCCTAATCCCAATAGTGATTACAATAACATGACCAAGTAATTGGATTTTCATGGTTTTAATATGATAATGGTTTGGATCAAGGGTTATGATCTTAATTCCTAGGAACAAATGAATTTAGAAATTAGGTGGAAGCAACATTTGACATTGCCAATGTTTACTAAGAAAGAGACTTCTAGGCCTTCATGACCATGGGTAAGTTTGAAATAAGATATTATCTTTGATGATAACATTTGGGGGCTAAGTGATCTAGGAAACAAGTTGAACATGAGATAGACTTTGAATGGTAATTGATCCATCTGTTCATTTTGATCATGCTTGAGTGATTATAGGATTAGTTTGGGATTGCAAAAATACAAACTTGCATGGATTAAAGAGCTTGGGATCATATCTCTTTTTCCATTACCTTCTCTTATTTAATTCATTTTTAATGTCTTTCTTTTCTTTTTCTTTTTTTGCATATTTTTTTTCTTTTCTTTCCTTTTTTTTTCTTTACTTCCTTTCATCATTTTTCCTTTTATGAGAAGAGGGTTTTCAAATGGCATGTGAGAACTATGAAAATAATTATAGTACCAAATTACCATTGGAGTATTAGAATTGCACAATCATGAAAATTCATTCATCATCACATGGCAAGTAGGTGCCTCTTAGTCCAACCATATCAGATCCATCTAGTGATCACAAGAACCCTCAATGATGCATCCTTTTCTTACCAGTAACCAAACATTCTTCTAGGATTCCAAAGCTTATACCCTAAGAAATGGATTCACTACTTGCTCATGGTTCTAGTAGTAGTAGCTTTAATAACTCATGGTGCAAGTCCTAGCTCCCTATTGAACTTAAGCCTAGTTCATTGACGATGGATAGAGGAAAGCCTAGTTCATTGACGATGGATAGAGGAAAAGTGGCTAAATGAATTGTATCGTATCAACACTCCATTAACCAAGGCTCCACTTTAGATGCTGTTCGCACATTTGTCCATTGTATGAATCAATTTTTTGTCGAACATGTACTAGTTCTATGTTGCAAAAGATTATAGCCTAAAGATCAGGGACGGACTTGAGAAATTTGAAGCAATGCACAGGTTCTGCTGGGGCAACGGGGATGCAATCCGGTAAGTCCTCTGAGCAAAAACAAATTTAGGGAAATATGCTAGAAAAAGAAGCTAAGTAAAGCAAGGGAAGCCACTACCCAAATTTTCATAGTTCATCATATGGAAGCTTTTGAAATATATTTTCAGAAACAAATCATCTAGTGTCTATTGATATTCCGTAGTTAATTTTCAAAAATGTGTCCCACTGGATGCTATTACTACATCATAGTGTATTTCTTTCACACTTGCAATCCCTGATACAAAGTCAATCTCAGCCACAAAGAAAGAACGAATGAACAAGTCTTTAAAGAGAAATTTTCCATGAAATCAATCTCAGCCACAAAGAAAGAACGAATGAACAAGTCTTTAAAGAGAAATTTTCCATGAAATCGCTCCAGAGTCCTGATCTTAGGGTAAATCCTAAAGCAGCCACAAGAATGTTTAGGTGGAATGGTACAAAAACCTCTTACCAAGATTGCAAACCACTATTCAAGCCTGCGTGTGGTTGCAGGGGACCTGTATGAAATCAATCATTCTCATTTTACTTTATCAATCGTAATGTGACAGCAAATTCAACCCACAAAAGCAGAGCATGTGAACCTGCGAATGAAGGCCATCTAATTGAATAACCAGATAAAATTAAAAATTACAGGTGCCCCTAACGATTCCAAATCCTGTGACTATAAACTGCCACTGATGTTTTGTTTCAGCAGTAGCAGCATTAGCAACCTCAAACACCACCATGGATGCCCCTCGCTTCTTACTAAACCTTTTCCGCTCCTTGCCTTCCCCTGCAACTGCATAAGACCAATTCAGCATTTAGAACCAGTGAATTTTAGGCCTAAATCATCACCTATTAATACCTTACTTGAAAGGATCAACGTCAGTTTCAAATCGATCCTCAAAGCACTGAATATGGGCGGATTAAATTCTATCAGCATATCGGTACTGTCTTAAAAAAATAGAGCAACAACGCATCATTATTTGAAGGACTCAGATCGGCACCGGGTTGAAAAAAAATTGGAACAACAATACAGCTTCATCATTTGAAGGGTTTGGCTTCGACAACAAGTTATCAAATTTCAGCAAGAAATCAATATTTGATCGACTGTACGAGGCGGTGTAGTTTACATTACCGTGGAACTATACAAGGGCTCAGGTGAATGAGTCTCCTGATTTGGGATCCGAAGGTTGAGGCGTATGCTCAGTGGTGGGCAGAGTAGAGGAAAGCAAAATTGATAGATCTATATGCTAAAAAACATATACATAAAATTATACCAAATTAAGAGAATAATAAAATTAGAGAATGATATATCATTATTCTCAAAAAATATACACAAAAATACCCACCAAAGAAAAAAATCATACTATACCATTGAAGCCATGTCTTGATACATGATAATCTCCTTTTTGATCGACATCATCAAACGGCTAAGGAGGTGGTTGAGATACCTCATACCATTCTAGATGTTGAAATTCTTATTTAGAAAAATGATGAGTGGCGAGGTACCCCTACACTCAACCATACAAATACGAGCATTTCACGCATGATCCCGTCGAACTCCAAGGACTAAGTGCTTACGCACCTTAATGGAACACTTCGGGTTAATCAATCGTTGTCTTCCCAAACTTACTTGTATTGTCACAGTTGTATGGTTAAGTAAGCTTGAGGTATATGATTTTTATATCTTTTTGTCTTTTTATGTCTTCCACTAATAAAGGAAAGGGAGAGAGAACTAAGTGACTAACTTACATTAACTATTCATTAACTAGTTTCTAAATGTTC